>OZ018384.1:16237871-16837871 GCA_963969555.1 Polydrusus pterygomalis
ACGACAGCTGTCAAATTATATATACTTAAATAGTAATTCTTATTTTTTATAATTTGCTACCATTTCTATGCTGTTTAGGTATAGAACAATATATTTGAAAAAAATAGTATTTGAGATGACCTAAACGATTATCCAAACCAAAATTATATCGGACGCACCCAATTCGATTTATTAACGATCCAATATGACCCTACATTGATTTTAAAAAAATCAAAAAAATTACTTCCCAACTTTCGATCGCGTTCGCAAACAACAGTGTTTTGTAGCCCAACGTCGTTTACATGTCGAAAAAGTTTAAATCGATTAAAATGATTTTTGCCACCTGTATCGCCCTACAACGAAAAAAAACATATTTTTTAACTTTGACTTTAATAACTTTTTTCCGGTACACCCTGTATATTTGAAATTGTTCCCAGAACGTGCCCCGACTATTCCTCTCTACGTCCAGAAAGTTTGAATTGTTTTGCTCTAACCGTTTCCGAAAAAAAAATTCGCGAATATCGAAATGTCGAATAACCTTCTACCACGTGGCGACGGATAATCAATGTCGAAACGCCATCTTTAAAATCGAGATTACAACCATTTCTGAAACATTTTGGGCAAATATTTTGGTCAGTAAGATTAGAAGAAGGTTCAAGGTAGATATTCCACTCGATTTAAAATCTGGAAATGTTCTTATTATTCTAGCAAGTCACGCTGAAAACACCCATTTTTCGCCATTTTTGACAGCCGGATTTTTAGAATTAATTTAATTTAGATACATCAATATCAAGGCACTCTTAGTCAAAAGTGAATGGTGTTAGAATTTGTAAAGATTGCCTGTTTCCGCACCCAAAAAAGCGACTTTTCTCAATTTTGCGAATATATTTTAATGATTTTGAATATGTAGAGGTGTTGCGAAGTAATCAGCGCATTTTTTGAGAAAAAAATAAAACGGTTTTGTTAAAAATTGAATAAGCTACAGTCGATATAGTAAAAAAAAAGCTGCCGTTTTTCCCGTATTAAAGATAAAGAAACGAAAAAATATCTCTTAAATACAATTTGACGAGCTCTATCCGCTAAAGTTTACAACGTTTCGATCAAAAGTCGTTTTCAGTACGAAAAAAAATAAAAACCGTGAAAAAATCAGGCCTAACTTTATGATTTCCACTTTCTTACAATTTTCGGCAATTTCCATTCCAGTTAGGTATAGAACGATATATTGGAAAAAGGTAGTTTTTGAGATGGCCTAACCGATTATCCAAACCGCATGTCGATCGAATACACCCAATTCAACTTATTAGCGATCCAAGAGGTACCATTTTGGACCAAATTTTGACTTTTAAAAAATAAAAAAAATTATTTCCAAACTTTCGATCGCGCTCACAAACAATAGGGTTCTGTAGCCCACGGTCGCCTACGCGTCGAAAAAGTTTAAATCGAAAAAACTAATTTTTGTGGCCTGTATCGAATTTCAACGAGATCCCGATATTTTTCGACTTTGACGTTTAATAACTTTTTTCCGGCACAACCTGTATATTCCAAATTTTTACACAACGTACCCCCAATATTCCTCTGTAAACCCAAAAAGTTTCAATCGTCCCACTTTAATCGTTTCCGAGAAAAAAAATCGCAAATGTGAAAATGTCGAAACTGACGACGACGACGACGACCACGACGCCGACAACATACGCACAATATTTTTACCGAAGCGCCGTATAACATATCGCGGTGTAGCGCGATATGTAACAACCATAAAAATAATACACAAGTCACAAATCACGGAGTACACAAAAGAACTTAAACAAACCTATAGACCGGGCAAACAAAAATAAAACTCCTATAGAACTTAAAATTGGTTCCCAATAGAAAAATCAGATAACCGATCAAGCAAAATTAAAAAGAAATTTTTAGGTACATACCTGACGCGTGAAATAGAAATAATAAAATCGAAATCGAAAATCCTAAAACAAAACGCAAAAAAACAATTCATATTTATGAAACTAAAATTATACCCCTTGTTGCAGATCAAGCTGGACAATCGTTACAGGAACATTACAATTCTATGACATACGCAACCACCCTTGAATGTTACCCTGTAACTAGGAATTGCACTAACGGTCCTTTATTCGGAATTTTGACTTAACCCCTTTAATCCTTCAATTAAAAACTATTAAAAACCAAACCGAAAAGTTAACTGTAAGCATTAAAAATAAAACCCAATACTATAATGGATATCATAATTCACTAAATCTATTTCATACCCGCGAATTAAAATTAGAACATTTAATCGAACAAATATTACCATTTAAATACACCTATAGAAGTAAAAGAGAAATATTTAACCCCTTAGGCACCTTAATTAAAAGTATAACAGGAAACCTAGATCGAAATGACGCAGAACAAATCGATGCGAGAATAAGAAAGATTGAAAATAATGAAAATAAACTACAAATTGATGCTATTAATCAAATCACACTTTTGGATTCGACGATCAATAAATTCAAATCGATAATATCCAATATTACGCACAATGAATCGATATTAAAAGGTCATATTGTTATCTTTCTTTTTCTCACAAAATTGTGATTTTATTTTGGACTGACGGGCTATGCCAATTCAGTGCATATTCTATTATTACTATTCTGAATTGAGAAATAAAAATATTTTATACAGGGTGGAGGAGACTTTGGGATTGCTATAGACGTGATAGAACTATTTAGAAGTATCAAACTTACCAGATGCAAAACAATGCTGTTAAGAATCAGCTTCACAATGCTAGAAAAAACTATGAAGATAACTTACTAACCCAGTCCAGTAAACAATTTTTTAAATATACAGGGTGTCCGGAAAATACGTATACAACGTTTGACGACAGACTCCTGACGTCAAAATAGGTCGATCTAAGCCGAGTTAGTTATATCCAAAATTGTCTCGTTTAGCCGGTAGAGGGCGTCAAAAATTTGTAAAATATTGGTTTTTCCTAAATTACGTGAAAACCTGCTAATCGATTTTAATGATTTTTAGTATGTAGACTAATACTATTAAATGACGTTTTCTAGTAGTATAGTCACCGGCGGTAAATAAGTGGAAGTGTTATAAAAGTGATATATTACGTCAACATTTCTTCTCATTTTTAATATGAACGGCGTTATGACAACCCAGATATTTTTGTAGAGTGACTGGATGTATTTGGAAGCTATTTTACCTCTTTAATAGTTTTCGTTGAATGAGCTGTTTTGCCAGAAGAAAATATTTACAATTACCTGAATACATCAATTATTAACAATAAAAATAAAACAAAGTACAACAAAGTTGAAAGTATGTATTGTAAGAAACTAAGTAAAACAAAAACATTACTTAAGCAAATGTATAAAATGACCGACATCTTGCTGAATACACTTATTAATACTACTTAAAAAATGATATTGGACCCTACCTAATGTCTCGGGGTTATTAAAATTGTTGTCTGCATTTAAAATCCGCTGCAATAAATCATCGCGTGTGTTTACCGGAGTCTTGTAAACTTCTGTTTAATAGCGCCCCACAAAAAGAAGTCACACATATTTAACTCAGGAGAACGTGGTGGCCATTTTACTGGTGCATCATTGCCCTTTCCAATCCGTCGGTTGAGATATTGATGATGTAAGTATTGCCGAACGGCAACGGAAAAATGGGGCGGGGCACCATCATGCATATACCACATTTCCCTCCGAAGTAAAAGGGGCAAATTGTCTAGAAGAATTGGTAATGTGTCTTGCAAAAAATTTAAATAAGTATTTTCATCTAACCTGTCTGGAATAACAATGGGACCAATAAGGTAGCGATCAATAATACCTGCCCAAATATTTAATTTAAATTGATGCCGATGATGGGCAACTTTAATGGCATTTGGATTTTCATCGGAATAAATATGTTCGTTGTGCAGATTGGTTACCCCAGATCTTGTAAAGCACGCCTCGTCAGTAAACATAATTGTTCTACAAAAATTTGGATCACGGATTCTTTTGTTTCTAATAAATTGACAAAATGTAAGCCGCATGGGGGGATTAGTCGGTAAAAGTTCCTGGACTTTTTGCACGTGATAAGGATGTAACAACTGTTCTTTTAAAACCTCATTGACAATAGTTTTAGGAACATGTAACTCACGTTCTAAGCGACGGGTACTGGTACTTGGTTCTTCTTCAACTCTTTCCAGAATCATCTCTTCTGTTTCCACAGTTCGAGTTGTTCGCATACGACCCCTGCCTTCAAAGTTTTTCTTAAAGCTGCCCGTTTGGTGGTTTGGTATTCGACGGTTAGGATACCTCTCCATGTAAACCCTAACACTCTGACGCCCATTTCCTTGACAAAACCCGTATACCAGGAGCATGTCAACCATCTCAGAGTTGGTATAATTTTCCATTTTTAATGGTAAAATGAACTTGTAGTTCAAGTAAATTTCATAGACTGGTGACAATTTGTCAATAATTGTCAAATTATTAAATGCCATAGCAACAAGGTCACTTAAAAAATTATTGTTACAGGTAATTTGATTTTAATATTATTACTAATAATACTAAATATTGTAAATATTTTCTTCTGGCAAAACAGCTTATTCAACGAAAAATATTAAAGGGGTAAAATAGCTTTCAAATACATCCAGTCACTCTACAAAAATATCTTGGTTGTCATAACGCCGTTCATATAAAAAATGAGGAGAAATGTTGACGTATTATATCACTTTTATAACACTTCCACTTATTTACAGCCGGTGACTATACTACTAGAAAACGTCATTTTATAGTATTAGTCTACATACTAAAAATCATTAAAATCGATTAGCAGGTTTTCACGTAATTTAGGAAAAACCAATATTTTAAAAAAAATTTGACGCCCTCTACCGACTAAACGAGACAATTTTGGATATAACTAAGTCGGCTTAGATCGACCTATTTTGACGTCAGGAGTCTGTCGTCAAACGTTGTATACGTATTTTCCGGACACCCTGTATATTTAAAAAATTGTTTACTGGACTGGGTTAGTAAGTTATCTTCATAGTTTTTTCTAGCATTGTGAAGCTGATTCTTAACAGCATTGTTTTGCAACTGGTAAGTCTGATACTTCTAAATAGTTCTATCACGTCTATAGCAATCCCAAAGTCTCCTTTTCTTCCTAATACTTCGTCTCTCTTTAGCACGGATCCAGGGCATCCTAAAATTAAATCTTACCGTCCTTTCTGGGATGTTATCATTGATAGCTCGACCAAATTAGTGTCATGCATTCCTCATACGTTTTAATAGTGTTTTAAGGGTCGTTTTCTAAGAGGTAGTTGTTTATCCTGTTGTAATCAGCATTCCAAAAGTTGGGCTTTGTTATGCTTTGGGTTGGCTTAACTAACACTTTCAATTACACCTCTGTTTTAATTACAATACGGTCACTTAACCCGATAGGAGGCAATTGACATTATTAGACACACTGCTCGTATTATTTGAAAACATTAAATCAAGTAAAGAGCTTTGCTCACCTCGAAACCTCGTGTTGAAATCAATCAGTTGTGTTGCATTCCAACTCTTGTACTCGTCTAAAAATAGCTGTCCCTGGACCTTCGGAGTAGTCATTGTCATTGACTGCCAATCAATATCTGGAAAATTAAAGTCCCCAAAAGCAAATATTAGTGACTCATGTGCAAACATGGAGGTCATGGCAGTAGTAAGTGTCAACAGATGCTCCTGTAAAGTGTTGGGTGGTTTGTATATACAGCTTACCATCATTTTTAAGGTACATACCTATTCGTATATTCAGAAACAGGCCATTAATTGACGGTGGAAGTATGTATGCAGGGTTAATAGTGCTGTGTACAGGTCTGCCGTTTAGATATTTCTTTACAAAAATGCACACGCCTCCTCCTCTTAGTCCGTTGCGATCGTTATGGAAAAGGTTGTAGCCTGGTAATCCTACAAGGGAATCAGTTATTTCTTTTCCTAACCATGTTTCTGTTAGCATCACAAAAGTTGGGTCCTCGATGTCTACAACCACTCTAAATTCGTTTAATTTTGGCTTAATAGAACTTACATTGCTGTATATCATAGAGATATTAACCAGTGGTACACTAGATTCAATAGGGCATATTATGCAAATAGACGAGACAATTAAAAATGTTGACATAGGTCAAACCAACGCGAATCAATACTTTCTAATCCAAATTGTACTTAATCAAATTACAGTACTATATCAAACAATTTATAATATGCTCGATAAAATCGAAGTGGCTACTACTTTTGCTAAAATGAACATTCTTCATAATTCAATTATTAATACAAACGAACTCTTACAGGAAATACAAAATATTAGAAACCACTTAAAAACGGACAATTTTCCCTGAGAAACCAACATTCAAAACATACTTAATTTTGAAAAAATAATAACAATTAAAAGCTTTTTAAAGGGACCCAATGTTGTATTTATATTGAACTACCCCTTGTGGAGTCAGAGACATATCGATATTTCAAATTATTTCCTTTACCAATCCCCGATAACCAATCGTTTTTCGTCAACATACCCTATACACCTTACCTAGCACTTGGCAATAGCAAATACGGCTATATGGACCAAGAATGCATGGAACTACAACCCCAAAATTACCTGTGTAAAGAAACAGGCACCTCTCTCGTGGAAGACAGCACTTCCTGTGCAGTTCAACTTATTACACACCATAGCAACGTCACTGCCTGCGACCCTTTCAAGACGCAGTTGCACGAGACGCAAATAATAAAAATAGTCGATGGAAAATGGTTAATCACTCCGACTGACTGTAAAACGAAAATCATATCAATCATATTGGAAAGCTACGAGCCAAGCCACATCAGCAACTCTGAAGTCAGCCTACCTGTGTTGAACTTAGGCCTAATTAAACCACATCGATTAACATACAGCCCTTCCCCCATGGACCTCAACTATTTCAATCTTAAAGCATTATATTATTTTCGCCCTATAATTTTTATTATACAGAGTTAGTTGAAATAACCGGAACGGCTAATTTTCTTTAAAACTACCAAAGCTAAATCAATGAATTTTGGTACAGGTGGATAACTTGAAAAATTAAATTAAAAATTGACAATTTCGACGTTGCCAGATTTTTAGTTTTTTTTTGTAACTCAGGGAATGTTTTTTTTTCAAATGTAACACTACTCTTTTTTTTTTTATTGAATTCGATTCCTCCCATCAACATTACCTTTTCCCGATAGTATTAATTTTTTATCTCAAATAGTTCTATGGGGAAAAACTTTAATTAGTTACAACTCTAACTCTAAAAAATCCAATTTATTTTCATTTAAAAACGTTTCAAATAATCTGAAAAGGAAGGTTGGTAGACATAAAATGTACCTAATAGTACACGACATTGACACATAAACTGATCAGGATGTTGCCAGAGTTCTTTACCAACAACACTCTAGCACGATATTTGAGATTAACGATGTTAGCAGGCAATATCGTATTTTTCACATAGCTAGTAAAAATTACTTTCATATCATAGGTTTCATAAATTTTTCTTCACTCAAAATAGTATTATTTACTAACTTTTGACCTATACTTGAATTAAGAAGTTAGTTCATATTTGTATTTAAACTAACTAAATAATAAGTTTATTATTATTTATTTATACATTATTATATTATTACTCATTAACTACTAATATTTTTAATACATCCCGTGTGCCACATGTGTGTTAACGCAAAATCAAAAGGCCTTATTTTGTTTGCAAAATATCGAGAATGCCATTGCTTCAGATTTGTTTAACAAAATTTTATTTTTACTAGCTAAGTTATTGTTAGTAGTTGTTTGTCAGGTGGGTGACACACTGGATAAATAAGTTTGATGAAACTTGTGGCTGAAGCAAGTTACGTCAAACTTTTTTTTATATCAATGCACACTCGAGAAACTTGCTTCTATAACAGTATTCTTTAACATGTCGTCGGATGAAGAAGTCATTTTGTTGTGGTGGGGAAACCGCCTAAAAAAGTTATAAGCGAAGAGAAAAAGACGATATTGGGTACATCCTGCTAACATCGTTAACCTCAAATATAGTGCTAGAGTGTTGTTGGTAAAGAACTCTGGCAACATCCTGATCAGTTTAAGGTGTCAATGTGTGTACTATTAGGTACAGTTTATGTCTACCAACCTTCCTTTTCACATTATTTGAAACGTTTTTAAATGGAAATAAATTGGATTTTTTAGAGTTAGAGTTGTAACTAATTAACTTTTTTTCCCATAGACCTATTTGAGATAAAAGTTTGATACTATCGTGAAAATGTAATGTTGATGGGAGGAATTGAATTCAATAAAAAAAAAAGAGAAATGTTACATTTGAAAAAAAAACATTCGCTGAGTTACAGAAAAAACTAAAAATCTGGCACTTTCTAGTATAATATATTTGTATTGTAAATTTTTAATTCAATTTTTCAAGTTATCCACTTGTACCAAAATTCATTGATTTAGCCTTGGTAGTTTTGAAGAAAATTAGCCGTTCCGGTTATTTCAACTAACCCTGTATATAAAAAATTTGTAAAGAAATCTAAGAAAATAATTCATATTAAAACTAATTCAAATAATGAAATAAATAATGCAATTATCTAACGATATACAAATCAATCAAAAATATTGATTTCTTTTAAAAATAATAATAATAATAATTAATTGTATATTTATTGAAATCACGCTCTTCAGAACGTGCTTTTATCTAAGAGGGGAACAGTTACTGTTACGCCATTGTCCCCAAGTTTATGAAAAGACAGGTGGCGAAACAGAAAAACCAAGAATATCCATAACAACAAGGACATGTTAGATTTGAATGTAATTTTTGACACGGTTTTAATTTTATGTAAAATAAATCGTATAAAAAAGTGTTTACCCAAGTCAGACTTTTATTAACCAGTACCTATGGATGTGTGCATAACACAATGGACCTCAGACCCGGATCTTAAGCCGCAAAAGATCGGAAAAAGCTGTTAAAAGTGCCAAGCCCCGGCAAACTTAACAGGGAAGGACGACGCTCCATTTTGACAACGTCATATTGAGACAGCTGGTGACAACCAGACGGGAAGACATTCCGTGAGTCCGTTCCTTTTATTTAGCGTTGATATTGGTTATTTTTTAAGTTAAAGAGTTTTCCGTAAAAGAACAATAAATAAATATTCATAATTTAAAGATGGCCGACGAGCTTAAAAAATTAAGAGTTTCAAGAGGGCAATTTAAAAGACAACATGTTTTGTTAAACAAGCATCTTGGCAATTTGAATAAAGACGAAGGGTTAAGTGTTTTTGAAGTAAAAAACTTAAGATTAAGATCTGATAAGTTTCAGAAAGATTTCACAAACTTTGAGAGTATTCAATATAAGATAGAACATTTATGTGAGGATAATGATGAGGTAAAAGATCAACTGGCAATTGAGTTGGAAGAAGGTGAAAAAATCTTAAGCGAATTTTTTGACATTGTATCTGTCATTGAAAGCATTTTAGAAAAACATGAAAAACCGATCAGTTTACCTCACCACAATCCTCAAACAACTCAACAACCACCCATTAATATTCAGGTTGTCGCACCTCCGACTTCAAGTTCGGGGATGCCAAAGTCTAATTTACCGGTACCAAATATACCTAAATTTTCTGGCGGTTTTGATAAATGGTTAGAATTTCGAGATGCTTTTGTATCTTTGGTTGACAATGATCTTACCGTAGATAATGTTAGAAAGTTTCATTATTTAAAAGGTCTGTTGCAAGGCGAAGCGGCAGATTTATTAGAGTCCATTCAGATTACAGACCAAAATTATCATTTGGCCTGGAGTTTGTTAAAAGAAAGGTTTGAAAATACAAAATTAATTTTGCATAATTACGTTAAATCGCTTTTTGACATACCTGTGTTGACAAAAGAGTCGTATGTAGACTTGCGAAAATTATTAGATATCTTTAATAAAAATATTAGGGCATTAACACAATTGGGACAACCTACTGACCAGTGGGACACATTATTAATATACCTCATTACTAGTAAGCTAGATCCCAGAACCAGGCGAGACTGGGAGAGCTATAAAATCGGTGGTAACATAGCAACTATGCAAGATATACAAACATTTTTAAAGGGTAAGTGTGAGTTGCTGGAGAAAATAGAAATGACAAAAGTAGATACGCATAAAACAATGAAGCCTCCATATAAAGGATTGTCCAACCAGCAATTCACAAGCAGAGCGCATGTAAGCTATAATCTAAATAATAAAACCAATTTTTCTTGTTATTATTGTGCTGGCAATCATTCTGTTTTTAAATGTGAACGTTTTCAAAAGTTAAATTTGGATAGTAAGTTAAGTGAAATAAAGAAATTAAAATTGTGTATTAATTGCTTTAACCCTGCTCACGACTTGTCATATTGTGACAAGCCCCCATGTAAAAGGTGCCACCTAATGCATAATACAATAATTTGTAAGAATTCGCGCATTCCGACCGAGCAGCATAGTAGGTTCAACCAGAGAACTGAAACCATGCCAATTAAGGAGAGACACGAAGCAAAAAACGACGAAGCATCGAGCAGTATGCGCGATAGCCGCGATAGAACGACAAGCGCGGTCTTGGTAACCGATACGGGACCGGTAGTTGATGCGCACACAGTGGAGAGCGCGAAATTTGAATCGTTACATGCTTTGGGACAAAGCACTATTGGCGTAACAAGCGCACATATGACAAATGTAAATTATAAATACGCTCTTCTTTCGACGGCTGTAGTAAATGTTAAAGATAAATTTGGCAAAAGTTATCGTGCGAGAATGCTGTTAGATCCCGGATCACAGAGTAATTTTGTAACTGAAAGTTTTGGTAACAAGCTTAATTTGGAAAAAGAAAAGGTTAATTATCAGATTTCCGGAGTGGGAAATAATAGTATGCTAGCTCAATTTAAAACTAAATTTCAGATTTCGTCGCGATTTGGACATTTTTCAAAGGAAATTTCGTGTTTAATTTTACCAAAAATTACCGAAGCTATGCCGATATGCGATTTTGATGATACTTTTATTAACATACCAAGCGATCTTAAATTAGCCGATCCGGAGTATAATATAAAATCCGAAATCGACATTTTATGCGGAGTTAGTTTGTTTTACGACATTTTATTAATGAGCCAAATGAAAATTCAGAACGTGACATTACAAAATACCAAGTTAGGATGGGTAATTGGTGGAGAACTCGATTTTTTAATGTTTACGGGCAAAGTGCAATCGCACCTCTCAATATCATATGAAGACTCGGTCATTAACAAAAGCTTACTAAAGTTTTGGGAACTTGAGGAGTGCAATAGCATTCCGAGAACAGACGATTATTGCGATCAGCATTTTTTAAAAACTCATAAACGAGACGACGACGGGCGTTTCATAGTACAGATTCCGTTCAAAAAGGAAATCGAAAGGCTAGGAAAATCAAAAGACATGGCAATTAGAAGTTTTTTGACGTTAGAAAAGAGATTAGAGAAAAACAAAGAATTAAAGTTAGATTACACCGATGTCATAAATGAGTACAAGGGATTAAATCATATGAGTAAGCTAGATATAAAGTTTGAAAATTTAAGTGAATTAGACTCATATTATTTATGCCATCACGCAGTGGTGAAGCAGACTTCACTGACAACTAAAACTAGAGTAGTATTTAACGGTTCTGCAAAAACCGACAGCGGAATATCGTTGAATTGTGTACAATTACCTGGACCCGTTATTCAAAACGATTTGTTATCTATTTTGTTGAGGTTTAGAAAATCAGAATACGTGTTAAGTGCAGATATCACAAAAATGTACAGGCAAGTGCTTTTAAGCGAAGATCAAAGAAAATATCAAAGAATTTTTTGGCGTGATAACCCAGACAAAAACCTAGAATGTTTTCAGCTTAACACGGTGACTTTCGGTATGGTCTCTTCACCGTACTTAGCCATTCGGTGTTTATACCAATTAGCTATAGAAAATCAAGACAAATATCCTGTAGCCAGTGACGTTATAAAAAATGATTTTTATGTTGATGACTTACTTACTTCACACGACTCGGAAACTGAAATTTTAAAAATACAAAAGAATATTACAACAATTTTAAGACAAGGAGGTTTTGAGCTAAGGAAATGGCTTACGAATAAGCCAGAGCTTTATGAAAAAATGCAGATAGACCAGAATTTGGACTCTAGTTTTATAATGTTGGGTGAAAACGATAAAAATAAAACACTGGGCATTTTTTGGAACGCGACTAAAGATATAATTCAGTATCAGACTGATACTATAACACAACCTTTAAAGATTACTAAAAGGGCCATATTATCAGTGATTAGTCAAATATATGATCCGCTCGGTTTAGTGGGTGCGGTTGTGATAGTGGCTAAAATTCTGTTACAAGATTTATGGCGACAAAAGACTTCTTGGAATCAAGCAGTACCAAATGACTTAGTACAAAGGTGGAATACCTTTTGTAGTGATTTAAAAAATATTTCGAATATAGAAATACCAAGATTAGTATTTTTATCCAATCCTGATGTTGTAGAATTGTTAATTTTTGCAGACGCCTCTTTAAGAGCTTACGGATCATGCGTTTTTATAAGATCAAAAAAGCATGACAATATTTCTTGTAATTTACTGACAGCAAAGTCAAAAGTAACTCCAATTAAACAACAAACTTTAGCACGCTTAGAACTTTGTGCAGCGGTTTTATCGATAAATTTAGCCAAAAAGGTAATCGATTCACTAAAAATTAATTTCACTAATATCTATTACTTTAGCGATTCTACGATTACTTTACATTGGATAAATGGGGAGCCCGGTAAATGGAAAACGTTCGTGGAAAATAGAGTCAGTCATATTCGTTCTCTAAGTTCTATCGACCAATGGTACCACGTAGTTTCAAAGGATAACCCGGCAGATATCATTTCACGTGGTTGTACTGCAACACAGTTACAAAATAATAAGTTATGGTGGGAAGGTTCCACTTGGGCAAAAGAAAATCATGACACTTGGCCTGTTATACCAGTGTCAAAATTAAACGAAAAATTACAGTCCACTACAGATTTATTACCAGAACAGAGAGTTTTTGTGCATCAAAATATTATTTTGAATCCTTTTGATATTTTTTCTTTGTATTCAGATCTAATAAAGTTAAAATTAGTTTGGGCACATTGTCAGCGTTTTATTTATAATTGTCGCAATAAAATTAAGAAAACAGGAAAGGTGACTACTCGTGAAATTGAGGATAGTTTTTTAAAATTAATAACGTTAGCGCAAATACAGTCCTTTTCAAGCGATTTTGATAAATTAAAATCAACCGGTAAAGTTTCAAAATCTAGTAATTTGAAAACTTTGAATCCATTTTTTGAGAACAATCTTATTAAAGTAGGAGGCAGAATTCAAATGGCAAACATTCCTGTTACTCAAAAATATCCTATAGTACTCAATCATAAACATGTATTGACAAAATTGATTATGGTAAATGAACATAGACGCATGTTGCATTGTGGTCCACAGCAACTACTTTATTCTGTTAGAATGAATTTTTGGCCAACTTGTGGTAGAAGTTTAGCAAAACAAATAGTGCATAGTTGCATTACTTGTTTTAAAATTAAGCCAAAACCTTGTGAGTATTTGATGGGAAACCTCCCAAAAGAAAGGGTGAATATGTACTTGCCTTTTGTTAATACAGGGTGTGATTATGCAGGTCCGTTCCTAATTAAAGATAGGAAAACTCGCAACTCGAAAATTCTTAAATCGTGGATATGTTTATTTGTCTGTTTGTCAACCAAAGCTATCCATCTAGAAATTATAACTGATTTGACAAGTAACGCGTTTTTAGCATGTTTTAGGCGATTTACGTCTCGAAGAGGCCTACCCTCTAACCTCTATTCGGACAATGCAACAACCTTTATTGGGGCGAACTCTGAATTAAAAAAGTTTTTGGAATTAGAAACTTCAGATATTTCGGAAATCTTAAGAAAAAAGGGCATGCAGTGGCATTTTATACCCCCACGTGCACCAAATTTCGGCGGTATTTGGGAAGCCGGTGTACGCATGACAAAATATCATTTAAAGAGAGTTTTAGGCAACACATCTTTAAACTATGAAGATTTTCAAACGGTATTGACCCAGATCGAAGCGATCTTAAATTCACGGCCAATATCTCCGTTATCCTCCAGTCCTGATGACTATTCCCCGTTAACCCCAGCACATTTCCTTGTTGGAAAACCTTTAACTAATGTTCCTGAACCTTGTTATCTTGAAATACCAGAAAACCGGCTTAGCCAATATAAGAAGTTGCAGCAATTAATTCAAACCTATTGGAAGCGATGGTCCAGTGAATATATTACAGAACTTCAACAAAGATTAAAATGAAACGACATCAGTTCTTCAATGGTAAAACCAGATGATTTGGTTTTAGTTAAAGAAGATGGTTTACCACCTTTAAAGTGGAAAACAGCACGAATTTTGGAAACTCACCCTGGGTCTGACCATGTTATCAGAGTGGTCACACTTAAATTTAGTGATGGTTCCATTACTAAACGTCCATTAAGTAAAATATGTATTTTACCAATATCCGACTCCAAACCTGATGAAGTCCACGACCATTCAGAAAAGGGGGGAATCACACAAGAATGAAGATTTTTGTGTTTAAAGAACTTTGAATAGTTATTTAGTTATAAGTTAACTCAACCGAGAAAATGACATTGTTTGAGCATTTGTTTTTTTAGAACTTTGTGTATGTTGAAATTTCAAATTTCAAGGCCGGCGGTATGTTACGCCATTGTCCCCAAGTTTATGAAAAGACAGGTGGCGAAACAGAAAAACCAAGAATATCCATAACAACAAGGACATGTTAGATTTGAATGTAATTTTTGACACGGTTTTAATTTTATGTAAAATAAATCGTATAAAAAAGTGTTTACCCAAGTCAGACTTTTATTAACCAGTACCTATGGATGTGTGCATAACAGTTACATTCCCATAAGAACGCTTTAATCTGCAAAATAGTAGAATCCTTATCTTTATTCTTAGATTTCCTACGTCTGGTTCTCATGCCGAATCAGCATTATGAAATGTTATAAATATATGAGGAGCAAAAATTCAAATGGAATAATATCCGTTTTTACAATTTTGAGATAATTAAAGATTTGTGTTAACTAAAAGAGGAAAGCGTGCATGCAATAATTTTTTATTTTAATAAACTTATACACCGGGGCCCTTAAAGGAAAATAGTATTTACATAGAAAAAAATATTTAGTTTCAAAGGAGTTATTAAAGAAAAAAAATGGATAAAAATCTTTTTGAACCCAACATATGGATAAAAATTTATTTGAAATAAAGTCAGTGGGATTTTATTCCATTTGAAGTTACAGTGAAATTTTTGGGAATAAAAGTTTGTTTACGAAACGGTATTTTATTAAATATATTACAAATTAAAAACACAAAGAAGTAATATGTCGAAAAATGTACAATTACCTATATAACCAAACCACCATTATCTTCGGTACAGTCGCAATCTTTATCTTTTTCAGGTTGTAATGTGGCCTAATCTTGTACCTTATTTTCTAAAAACCCCTTAAAAAATGATAGATTCTCATTGCATTTTGCATCATAAAGTAATAAGAGTGTTTTTAGATTTTTTATTTTCTCGTCTTTTATAACATTCTTTAATTCCCTTTTGTTCGTTTCGATGGCTGCTAAATTTTTCCCTTTTTTTGTAATTGATGTAAACTTTTTTGATAAATCATCATGCCTATAGTTAGGTTCCATTTTTATTTTTACCAAGCCTTTATTATCCTTTTTGAAAATGATTCGCTTCATGTCTTTTATTTCAACAAACTTGTGTAAATGTTTGTCCAACGCCTTATAGTCATCAATATACCAGTCTTCTCCAAGGATCTTAACGGTGCCAAATTCATTATAAATTTTTAAGTACTCTTTATCATTAAGTATAACTTCAAAGGTCCTTAATCTTTTTTCTACTCGTCCGAACACCCTATCTGCTAATAAAAATGAGTGGCCTCTAACTGGAAAAGTAATTCTTATTTCTTGAAGTGAAGTAGGAGCTGCATTCGATAACCAGACTGCCAATGAGTACATCACATACGAATTCTTGTTCTGCCCAGCGCAACCATCCGCAAATAATCGTAGGACCTTGCAGTCTGGCAAAACATTGCAACCAAGGAAGTTAATTAAGGCAGAAGCTATTTTATTGGCTCCTCTTTCAGCCTGAGTTTCGTTCCATGTATAAAAAAATGGATGATGGGTTTCATAATCAGTAATGCAAAAATTATAAAATGAAAGCTGTCTTAAATAATAAGCTTCACCTATAGGTAATTTAGAAAGATTTTGTACTTGTTGAAGGTCAAAGCAAAAAACTTGGGAATACTGCTCTTCTTGTTTCATTAAAATATTGAACTGTTTGGCCCTCAATCTGTGAATGCGTAGTTCGGCCATAATGCTTATTTTTTTGTCACCCTCGGAATATTTTAGCTCATGTTTTTTTCGAAAACAGAAGCTACACACATCTGAAGCAGGGCTTCCAAACCCTATATTAAAATTATTGCGAAAGATCTTGTAAAAAAAACTGTGTTTAACCTTGAAACATTCAGTTGCAGATGAATTGTACATTTTCCAAAGCCGTGTGATATTAAGATTTGCCGGTAAATAGAGTCTTTTTGATTTCATTCTGTTATAATGACTTTCTTTACCTTTTAAGCTTCCAATCCATTCAATTACCTTGTTTTTTGTTCCAAGGTTTTTGCCGATCGGTGGTCTCCTCCTCTATTTTCCTGAATATCCTTTCCATGCATTATATTTCGAGTAATGGTATGTAGCCTCTTTAAAGAAATATCAAAGGATTTTATAAGCATTTTCTGACAAACCCTGTAACTAGAACCATTCACCGTATACATGCTGTATTTAGCTGACAATACATGCTTTTGATCTCTACAGTTTTGTTTATATTTTTCACGTCGTCTTCTGGGAGCTTTAACTTTACAAAAATACGACAGTTTTCGATCTTGTTTTACTTTATCAGGTGTCTGCAACGCGCGTTTTCTTGCTGCGATAATCTCCTGTTCAGAAATTTGCATGCAATTATAAGTAGGTCCATTATGTTTGCATGGTCTCTAAAAATTTTCAATATTTGGAAAATGATCCTGATATCTAAAAAAAAAACACCATTATAGCCCCCTAACCTCACTTTAAAACAATTTTATAACTTACCTTAAATGTTTAGCTTTTTTCCTTTTACTTATATTCTGCTTCCTCTTTCTACTGCCCTCATTGCATTCACTTATTAAAACTCCTTCGGTATCCATTTTTATCAACAAAAATAACAATTTATATGCACCACGATGAGCTAAAGCAACTTGTAAACAAAGTACTAACACAAGTAATAGTAAAACAACATGTGTATGGATAATATTCTTTTTAAACCACTTTCTATATTTAAACTGCATCTGAGAATAGGATAAAAACCCATTTGAGCGAAACGTAAATAATATCCCATTTGAAAATATAATTCTGAGGATAATAATCTTGATCTTGATTTAATAGTTGTATTTTGACTGCAGTTTTACATGGGATAAAAATCATTTTGGACTAATACTAATGATGGGCTATAAAGGTGCGTATTTTAACAATGTGCCGCCATCTGTTTCTATTAATAAGAAGTTTTGGATATTATTCCTTTTGAATTTTTGCTTCTCATATGTAAGAGCAGTAAAAAGCTCAGTTCTATTGTATTGTACTTTGTCTTAAATAAAATTTTTAAAAACTAATTTTTTTTTCGAGTTGTTAACTCTTCTTAACTTTCTTATTAAAGATAGAAATTGAATTTTATAATCAGGTTATAAGTTATAGGTATTAACCCTTTCGGGACGGCGACTTTTACGGCTTGATTTGTCCCACAGACGGGAGTTTTTGCAGTGCCGTATGGCCTGGTGTCGTGTATATACGTCGGTATACGTATACGGGTTTTTAGTGCATTAAAGTTTATTTTATGTCTTTTCTTATTATTTATTTATTTAAAAAATGTTACAAATTAACTTAAGAAATTAAAAAGTTATTCTAAATTAAACCGTATGTAGCAAAATATCTATACCAAACAAAAGATAGTAAAAAAAATAGCTTCTAATTTTTTTTAACAAAACTTAAAATTTAAAACTCAGCCTGCTCATAGTATTTTTTGAACGAAGGAAAAATGCACAGTCTAACATTACACGGAATGGCGCAAATAGCACATGGTTCAAGCCAAAAAGCAGTTTCGATGGGCAGGCTAAACTCGGTTTGCCTCGCGGCCGGCTGTCGGGTATGTCCGTCACTGCCGTTCTATAACGGCATCAGTCTGTACGGCAAGCACAAAAAAGACGGATACGTTCCGACACCCGTCTGGGTAGCAACTTAAGTTTTAAAATACGTCTGGTATGAACGACATTTGCTTAAATAATATTTTCAGTTGATGTCGTCTATACACGACGGCCGTCCGGAAAGCATTTTTTTTCTGTCGTCTATATACGGCAGTCGTCCCGAAAGGGTTAAAGTGCATTTTATTTTCTTTGTTCCTAAATATTATACTAGAAAGTGGTTATAAAGTGGTATTTTCTTAAATGGAATGACCTATTTATTTTTCCGTCATTTATAAGGGGATTAAAAGAGCTCTTCAAAAATACCCCATATGTTATAGATATCTTTCATAGTTTTCTAATTATTTGCAGTGCCGGATTTACATACCTGGGGGCCCTAGGGCACCAAAAATTGGGGGCCCATACACTAGCAACTTTTTATTATCTTATTATATAAGCATTATATATATATAAAAAAAAATATTTATTTATTATATTATTTATTTTCTACAAAAGAAAAACGTAGATATACATTGAACTGGAACTTCAGCCTAACATTTTAATATAATAATTATATAATGTACATAAATATTTATATCAGGCACGCCATTTTCTGGTTTTTGAATCCAAAAACGCGTTGATTATAGAATCGGTGTTGATTTTTTGTAATAACTCTTCTTCAATTGATAATAATACCAGAGAAGTTAAATTATTGTTACCCAAAGAATTTCTTAGGTATGTTTTGACTAATTTTAAAATAGAGAAAGATCTTTCTCCCGACGCGTTACTTACAGGAATTGTCAAAAATATGTGAATGGCTGTGTAGATGTTAGGAAAAGCTGTTATTAAATCATTGGTATAAATGTAGTTTAATAAATTGGGTGCTGAGCTAATATCGATTTTCTCTTTAACTGTATTTAAAAATGATTTTAACATAAGGCATTCCTCGCCTAGTTCATCGTTAATATCATCTTTATATAGCTGTGTTAAAGTGTTTGCTTTTTGTCGCAAATCTTCGTTATCAAGTTCTGTTAGACAAGTTATAAAGCTGAAATGTTTATCAAGAAAATCGTACTTTTCTAATCTTTTTTGCATTTCGGTACCTATTTTATCTATAATAACATAGTAGGTATTTACTTTAAAATTAATGACACCATCAAATTTTGTATCAGCAGTGCCATCATCATGTTTAAATTTTTTGGTTTTAGGTCGTTTTAGATCTTGTTGAAATTCATTAAATTCTGATAAATTTCTACCTTTTTCAAAATAATAATCGAACCTATTTCGCAACTGCGTTATATAATCAATTATACTTTTATATGTTATTGTTACCTGATGTAAATCAATGTTGACTTTTTGAATAATTTTGTTACTTTTATCAAACAAAGATAGAATGTCATTCCAAAAAAATAATGTTAAGAAAGCCACCTCTACTTTACATAGATTTTTGTGTAAACTTTTAGCTTTTACTTTTACTGTTGAATTTTGTCCACTGTCATTTGAGATATCTTTTAAAACTTTTTTAAAACATTGATATCCTAGTGACAATGCTTTACACGCATCCGTTCTAGCTGACCAACGTATGTCGGACAAACTCTTTGGTACTGTGCAGTTATTTTTTTCTAATTCTGTTTAAGTAAATTCCATCTTAATGTAGAAGCACCAAAAAAATTATATATTTTTTGAAGGAATAAAAAAAATGAAGTGCCTTCTAAACAGCAATCAGCGGCGGCATTTCCTACTAAGTTTAAAGAATGGGCTCCGCATAGTACAAAATAAGCCAAATGTTTTTTTTGCCTTATTTTGGATTGTAAACCATTATAAATTCCAGCCATATTGCTGGCATTATCATATGATTGCCCCCTACAATTTGCAATATCTAAATTCAAATCCTTCAGGATATTATAAACTGCAACTTCCATAGCCACGGTTTTATGTCCTACGTGGGGAATAAATCTAACAAACCTCTCAACAATGTTTCCTTCATGAACATATCGTAAAATAACTGTTAACTGATCAGTTTTTGTACTTTATTTTTAAAGCTTTAGTTTTGGATCAAGAATACGGGAACCCACACAAATTTATAGAGTATTTAAGAAATACTTTGTTATTTTTTAAATGATGAATATAAATTTATTTACAATACATTATGGGGCCCTTTGTGGGGCCCCTCCAGCATCCGGGGCCCTAGGGCAATTGCCCTTTTTGCCCTTATGTAAATCCGGCACTGATTATTTGCCAAAATTTCACTATTCCTTAATGATACCTGTATGGTTCTTGACGTAGACCCAGCAACTATCAAGTTGTCTGTTACTTAGAAGTAGTAGTAGTTGTTGTTATAGTGTAATTTATTGTTTTATTATATAAACATATATAAGGACATTAAATTAAACCCTCTTTTATGAATGGCGTAAAAATATATGGGGCGTTCCACTAAAAATTAACACAACTTTCTAATTGCTTGTGTCCATGTTAAAAACTATACAGGTGCCATCAAGGAATGATGAAATTTTGGCCGATACTTAGAAAACTATGACAAATAACTATAACATATGGGTTATTTTTGAAGAGCTATTTTAATCCTCTTTTAAATGACATAAAAATAAATATGTCATTCCTTTAAAAAGATACAACTTTGGTTTGCAATCACTTTCTAAGACACCTGTATAATGTTTCTAAATTGTTTATCTTTAAATATTAAGAAAGTTAAGGAAGGGGGCGTTTAAAATATACCGAATGACCCTGTACATCTGAGGTTTTTCGATGCGTGCGACATACTTAATGCTATTGATTTTATTTATGTACACGTAAAAGCAACAATAAAATTGTAATATCATAATTTCTTTTGATCGTGATTGTTGTTGTATGTTTAAATTAAATACTACATGTTTTTTTTTAAATGAAACATTTAAGAGATGTGTTCATTTCAATTTCAAGAAAAAAATCTGTGACAATTCAACATATGTTGTTTATAGCCTGTTAGAATGGTTGTGCAGTCGGCTCTCGAGCCGAGCTCCTTATATGGAATAAAATGAGATTTCTTTTTAGGTCGAATTACTCACAATAATACAATTAATCTGCCCATACAGGACCGGAATATGCGATAAGTATTTTAATTTGCAAAACTGAAATATTTTACTTAGCGTCTATAAGGCCCAAATTATGCCTAAAATCACTCCTAAGTATATAATATTTTTGGGTGCCGACCGTTACAAAAACTGCCTACGAAGAGGCAGTTAAGTTTGTTAGTATTAAAGCTATTGAATTTATATTTTTAGATAATATTTTCTTAGTCAGAGAACGTGAAGTAATTTTGTATACTTTTGTGCTATTCATTAGGGCCATCGTTTTCAGGTATTTTCCACTCGCGCTTACTTAACTTAAAAACGACTAGCATTGATATTCTGGCGGTATATGTATTTAAATAATAAAAAAAATCTGTTAAGGATAATATAACGTGTGGTAGGTGATTGATTATTTTAAAATAGACTGGGCTGAATAATTATTAATGTTCTACTGTTGAATTTGCAAATACACTTGTTTAATATGTTGTTTAGCCGCATCTTCTGTTAGTGGTAGCCAGCATTGGTTGTCTTATGAGCTTTTTTTGATAATGTGTAATAATCCGTGAGCCGGAAACCCCTAAATAAAATAAAATATATTGCCTATATTAGACTAAATTCCAAATAAAATGTCGCTGATTAGAGATTCTTGTTCCCTTGTTCTCCTGCTCCCATTACAATTTATAATTTTAGCACCTCACAAGAAGCTAAAAAAATTATGTGCAAATTAGAAGTGCGGCCAGAATTGTTTAAAAGCAGAAAAATATAAACACGAAGTAAAGTTTCTTTATATAAATATGATGGAAATGTAGTACAAATTTTTCGTATGAAATTATACACAAATTAAGCTTACCATAATTATTGTGAAAATTCAAAAAAAAAATTTTACTTTTAAGCAAAACTTTAATTTTGATAAGAGATTCATAATAAAATTTTTATTTAATTTCAAGTTTAAACTATGTGGGAGTTTACTTCATTCCATATGGGCCAAACAGATGTTCAAATGGCCCAAGATTAGAGTTATACAACTTATTGGAGACAAGAAGTTCTGTCTGCCTGTTGTTATAGAACTACCTTTGCAGTAGTTAAAAACGGCAAAATATTGGTATAGAACAAAACAGGTAAATTTTGACTACAGCAACCTATCTATCAGGTAGTTTTAATAAACAGTGTTCCTAAACATATTTCATGCCATATTAAGTGCTATCAGCGGAATAATACATATTTTTTAAATTATTTATAGTCATAAACACAATTTACAGATAAAATAAAATTACATCCGATGACGTCCGGTCCTGTCCATAATATTTAACAAATGGTTTGCAAAAATAAGGTTTTCACTTTAATGCACCTTTCTAACACAAACAACGCCTTTTAGGACAATAATATGTTTATAAATTGTTAAGCATGACTAAAAATAATGAGTAGAAGGAAAATAAATGCGTAATGTCGAATTTTCATTTAGTCATAACGATGAATAACAGAATAATTATTGTTTTCTTTTGAAGTAATTAAAAAAGTTTTAAGCATAAATAGAAGTATATTGCCAAAATTACATCTGTCCTAATAAAAAAAACGCAGCTACTTCGCCTCTGCCTGCATTCGTTTTACAAAAAGGTTGGCAAAAAGCTATATTTGCATTTTTAAAATCTATAGCAAGGTTATAATCCGAATTCTAAGTGTGTCTATTTTATGTAGAACAGGCACCTTCTGCTAGGTATCTTGACATTAGTCTACCAAATCTCTATCTATCTGTTATATAAATTATTAAAGAACCACAACCTTAGTGTCATTACTTCATTTTGGTAGCGAGAGGTAACTTTTCTTTAAACTTGCTGCTATATTCTGTAAAATATACAGAGTGGCAACTGTTTAATTAACCACTGTTGATATCTTGTAAACGGTAATGTCTACATAGTTGCTTCAAATAGAGAAAATGTGTCACTTTTAAGGCGTTTTTAAGAAAGTATAGTGCCTTAATGGTTTGATACTTCGGTTTTTCAGTAATAGCAACTCCCGTCTACAGTATATAAAGTATATGAACATTAGTCATCATCAGTAGATTTTTGATCAGACCCACTTCAGAAAAGTATGCTGGCTCTCCCCGCCAGCCTCCCCCCTTATGTAGGGAATTGGATTGTTATACTATTGATTTTTTTTTCAAAAATCATTTTTTTTTCACATGAGTTTGGTGTCCCACGCATAAATTAGCATAAAATTCTGCAATAAATTTTCGTTTCGTACCTACACAGTCACTACAACAAGAACAATAATTGGAAGCGGCTATCGATAATGGTACATTTTTAGGATGAATTAGTAGAATGTTCAAAGTAATAAAAGGGTATTTATTAATTCAACGATTTTTTATTTGAAAGTAAAGGTTACAGCTACTTTTATTGACTTGCAGCATCCAAAAAAACCTAAATCCGAACAACCGTAGACGTAACTAGGGAAGCCCAGGAGGGAAGCCTACAGCTTGTCTTTGCCCCCTCCCTCCCAGCCACCAGCTTCAATTCTTTATGACAAGATTGTTAGCATATTGCAAAAACAAAGTTTGTCTTAAAATTTCGGTATTTAAATATCTCTCAAACCCGTAGCTTTTGTAATGGTTGTTAATTTTTTACTGATCCAAAGAAAAAATTAATTCTTCCGTTATTACTAAGAGCAACAAATAAATACATCTGAAACTAAATTTAAAAAATGAAAAAACCAGTCCAAACAAAAAAAATTTGAAAAATTAAATTTTTTTCACTTTGACAGGCTACAGATCATTTATGGTACAACTTGGAGAAAAGTTGCTTGTACATTCATATCTTAACTTTTGATTCTTTATTCAAAAATTCCAACAAACAAAAATATAAAGTGGCTATTAAAGAAAATATATTTTTTTGGGTTTAAGATGTTTCTTTGGGTTTGTTCGGATTTGTTATTTAGTTATTGACTTTACATTTAAAAAAACGAAGTATATTTGATTCACTGGCTAACCGTTAAAAACTTTTATAATTACAGTTACGCCAATGCGAACATTCCAAAATGTGTGCGATATTGAAATTTGTCGAATGCAAATTTTTGATAAAAAAAGAAGTTGAGAACTTACCTCCAACAATGAATAATTCGGTAATTTATATAAACAGATCTTTTTATCAAGCAGCTACAAACGTGTGGCCCAAAATGCTCCCAGCTTTTGGAAAAATTTTAAATGCACCTGCAGCCAATTTTTGTGTGTGGAATGTTGCAATTGTATTTAGGTATTTGAGAAGATTGTTGAAGGTTTTTTTTATAGATAAGTAACTGATTTTTATTCACATTTTTTGTAAATCCTTTTCAATAAGAAATCGGCAAATTAATATTTGTTAATAATAAAATTGTATTACTTCAAACACGATACCTTTGTCTACCCCTACCTAAGTGAGCGGGAGGTACCTATGGTAAAAACTTACATTTTAAAATAAATAAATCAACGTTTTCTCATATTATGAACAAACATAACCAAGTAATTCTTTATTTAAGACATTTTCTTTATTTGTCGATTTTTATGTACGCCTAGGAACCTTATTTCAAAAGATAATATAACAAAGTGCCAAAGCCAATTGATAGAAAAAATGTTGGCCTTTATTTTTTGTTTCTTTAAATTTTTTATTTAATTAACAGTTTTAATGATACAGATAAAAAAGTGTCATACCTCCACCATTTTTTTTTGTTGTAGTGACTTAGGTATAAAACAAAAACAAACCAAAATTATATTTTTATTGCATAACTTTATGCTTTATTAAATTACACCAATCTCACGTTTTTATCTCCTGGTTTCAACAAAAAAAACAAATACTATTACAATCTAAACATTAACATGAGGAAGGGGCGGGGAGCTAGCATCACTTCTTGACGTGGGTTTGTTCAAAAATCTACTTATATTGACATGCTCTATCTACTGTAGGAAGGATTTACTTTTACTCAAAAACCGACGTATCAAGCTATTTTTGACCGACAAGTCACTAGGCAATTTTTTAAACTGATAACGAAATTTTGTAGAGAAAATAACGTTTCTCTACAATTAAATCCGTCTGAGCTATTAAAGAAACAAATTTTAGGCGAGTTTAATCATCTAATGAATCAAAAACAATTCGGCAACGCAGTTACTGTTTGCAAGATATAAGTACCCAATAGTGGTCAATCAAATTGTTGCCCTGTAAATATTTATAGATTGTTTAAAAATAACAACTCTTAATTGTTTTATAAAATTATTCATTGGGCAAGACAAAGCCTCCGATACCAACATTGTTCTTCATACATTTTTTAAATCAGAAAAACAGTTTACCTACACACTTTTTTTTCCATGTTTTCGGATTGGAAAATAATATTGTATTCCTATACCAAATTTGGACCAAATCGGTCAAACCGTTTTAAGTTATGCAAAAAAAAGAGACTGGAAATAAACTATCTTAAAAGGAATATTTCTTTGCTAGAAGGCTTCGAAGTAGCCAAACAAAAGAGCATAATAATATCAATAATAAATACAAGGTTTCAAAAAATACATTTTTAAAATATAATTACTTTCCTGGTATGGAACCTGTTGGTGTATACCGGACTATGTGTAAACGTTTTGATAATTTATTTAAATTTTATCTACCCATAGTCCTTAGGCGGTTAACTTGTAATTAATTAAATTGAAGTAAAGGGTATTTTCTAAAAAATACTTTTGTACACCTTACATTGTATGAAATACAGACACACAGATAGTTGACATAAAGAAATAACTTTTTTGTTTTATTGAAAACCATATTAAGGTTTGCTGTCAAAATTTTACTTTGCATTGTAACAATGTAATTCGAAAGTCACTTCAACGATTGAGAAGTTTATTTAAAAGTGCATAATAGGCGCACGCAAAATTCAGCATTTTGGAAAAACATTTGATCTGCGAAACGTTTCAACCCAAAGGTGTAAAAATAACTGACATACATGGGGATTCAAGTTTAAAAAAGTGGGGTTAAGTTTAAAGAGACAATCTATAAACAACTAACTCATGGACGGAGTTCTATTCTTAGTTTTGTATGTATCTTTAGTCAGAGTTGCGCGTTTGTTCCACTACGAAATCTGTGAAAGTGCAATGATTTTAAGGATTATTTTTTAAGTTTTGCTCTTATTTTGTTTTTTAAGGTAAGCTTTTGTATTTTATGTTTTGTTTGGGCTTTAGAAGTTTAATTTATTTAACAGTATGTGGCAGCCAAATTTAAACTATGAAAGGAAACGGAATATATTTTTTAGTGGTTTAAAGTTATGTAGTATATCTAAGTAGAATATTTGCCAAAACATGCTGGAATATCGTAAACCATACAAATCTTTAAAATTTTTATTTTAATATACTCGTTAATACACATTAGGGGGTTTATTGGGATATCAATAAATAGCATAAAAGTAAATTGCAACTCTACATCATTATTTGATTACGTTTGAGGACAATATGATTTAACATTACTTACTGCAGTTTTTGTGTTATTAACAATAAATTAATTATTTTTAATGAACAAATTAAAATTATTAAGTACCTGCTGCCTTACAATTAAAATTTTTTTTATTACCAAGAAACTTAGATCTAATGCATTGATTGACCAAGTATTTTGTGATATTTTAACATGAAAAAATGTAGGTAGTGGGTTTCAAGTATAGGTTTAAAAATTATTTTTTTACAGCATTGATTTTCCCGAAATATTCCTTCTATTGTTTTTATTTTCTCATTTCTAAATAAAATTTGAAAACGTAGTATATGTTAATTTTTAATTAACAATTTCTAATTTTTGAAAAAAGAAAATTCTGATACCTTCATATTTAGATTTTTAGTATTTTGGAAAATGATTCACGTGGAAAACTTGGTCAAACTAAATATACATTTTTTTAATTTATAATGTAGGTTCCGTGAAATTATTAGATAGTCCAGTTTACGTAGTCTCAATTATGTTATTTATAAAATGATTTACTTTGTGGAAAATAGGTTTATCAGCTATAAAAAAATGCGGATTTGTTTTGATGTTCTTCTTTTAATTATTAATGAAGAACCTGTATGAAATAACGCGGATTACTGAATAAAGACAAAAAATAAAGGTTTGCATTTTTTTTGTAGCGGAATTTTGTTTAATTATGTTATTGAAATTTGTTTATGGGCTGTGATTTTATAATTTTTATAACATAAAAAATTCATTTTTCCCTTTTACTCTAAAAGTGACTGTAGAGTTTCGATGATTGATACGACGTTTTTTCTGATTGTAATGTGGTTTTATTCAATAAATTACATGTTTTTTATTGCAAAACCAAAATGATGCGACTGACTTTTTAAGAGTTCTTAACAGCTGGTTTTTTCCGCCGATGTCGCCTCTTCTCCTCGTGGGGTTGCCGGTGTGCTCGTATCGGTTTCTTCTTTAAGGGAAGGTGGCGTCGAATGGTAGTTCCTTCGCTTGTTGATAGAGGTAGTGGACCGTATTTTTGATTTTAAAATATGTGAATACGAGGGACGCTCGTCAAGATTAAACAGTGACTAAATTCCGGTCCTTAGGGCCCACCTCAACAAATTTTTAAATTTATAAACAATGATTAAAAGCAAAAAAACGAGTCAATTTCGTCCATATTTATATTTCTGCTTTTATCTGTTCACTAGCAGGTAGCAATTGTTATAAGCAGCGGGTACCATACATACTACCCAATAGAATCTTTAGTAGGCATTCCCATATTATTTTTAATAAGAAAAATAAAAATTATTTGGTGCTTTATTACATAATTTTTTTCTCATTCAATAAATTGTCATTTATCTCCTAGCTTTGTTCATGAAAATATAATACCAAAAATATTGATCCAACATCATTATTAAAAAAATATATATATTTCATTACATATCCTTAATATGCATGCTCACAGAACCCTTTTATGGACTTTTTGATTATAAAAACCTTAGGGCTAGAATTTATTAAAATATGTAAAAAAAAATCCGTCAAAAATTATTTTTTTCAATATAAACTTTTAAAACCTCTTTTTGTCCCTTAAGGGATAGACGTTAAAGATAAAAATATATAAGTGTATCATTACTTGTGTTCAGAGTATCCATTTCTGCTAAAATGCAAAAAAATAAGACAAAAATTATTTTTCCAATATAAACTTTTATAGCCCCTTTTCACTCCAATCCTTTCAAAAAAATAATAAATGCCTGTTCTATTCATTGTATATTGAGTTTTAAGAAATTCGGATCAAAATTTTTTTTTTCCAATATAAACTTTTATACTTTTATACCCTTTTTTCCCCCCCTAGGAGGAAAATTTTTAAAAATGCCTAAAATAATGTTTATTTGTTTCAAGCGAAGGTTTTGTAAAAAAAAAAATTTCTTATCTCTTTTTTTCTAGCCCTTGTGTTGGAGACTTACTCCCTCCATTTTCACCCAGTAGAAGCACAATTTCTCAAATCATTAAAACATGTACACTTAATTATTTTAACAGCATGGCATAGTACCAGTTTTCAGCAATATAGCTTAAAATTATAGGCAGGTAAATGTGTAGGTACATTCTTAAAAATAGGCTACATCCCTTTTTCCAACACCTAAGTGCGAATTTAATAAAAATGACAAAACACATATATTATTACTTTATTCAAAGATCTAATATACCAATTTATAGTTCTTCGCTAGTTTAAGTTTCTGAGATACAGAAATTCCTATAATACCCCCCTTAGGAATTGATTTTCGAAAAGTCTCTTCCTAGTGGATGCCTACGTTGTAAGGACAAGAAGGGATCTTCGAAATTTTATGATTCTATTCACTTTATATTTTTATACAGGATGAGTCGGGAGGAATGGGCCAAACTATAAGGGTGTAATCTATGCATCAAAATAATAAGAAAAAACTTAAATGTTGTTATCCAATATTCATTTGTTTTCAAATTATAGCGTTAAATAAAATAATAATATTGTTAAACCAAAATATGCAACATTAACGTTGTTTTAGTAAATTTTCAAATATACCGCCATTGACTTCCAAACATTTCCTTCTTCGTTTACGAAGGGAGCGCGTGGCCCTTCTAATTGATTCGTACCTTTCTTTAATATTAAGTACAGCTTTTCTAATGCGTCTAATTACTTGAAGAAAATGGTCTACAAGTACTACTTAAAGACAAGCAAGTGCAAATATTGAAGAACGATGTTGTAATTTTAAAAGGGGAACTGAGTGGAAACATTTATGTTGTTAGTTTAAAAGTAGCAGATGATCTGGAAGCAAATTTAACCTCAAATGAAGAACATATCCTACAGCACAGACGTATGGGACACTCAAGTAGATTTCCAGCACCTGGGGTGTGCGAAGTGTGTCTTAAAGGCAAGCAGACGAGACTACCTTTCAAAATTTTAAGTGAAAAAAGAAAAGCGAAACATATTCTAGAAACAATCTCAACAGATGTGTGTGGACCACTAAATCCACCCACCCATGATGGAAAGAAGTACTATGTAAGTTTTATTGACCACTTTTCACATTTTGCTATGTGTTATTTAATAACCTATAAAAGTGAGGTTATAGAGAAGTTTAAAGAATATGTTGCACATTTAGAAGCAAAGTTTGGTTCAAAAATAAATAAATTGAGATGCGATAATGAAGGGGAATATTCCTCAGAGAATTTTCGAAATTTCTGCAAACAAAAGGGAATTCAAATTCAGTACACGGTAGCAAGAAATCCAGAACAGAATGGTGTAGCTGAACGCTACAATCGCACAATTCTGGAAAAATCAAGATGTTTAATTTTTGATAGAAACATGGATAAAACCCTATGGGGTGAAGCTATTAGAACAGCTGTATTTTTGACAAACAGAACCCCAACAAGAATGTTATCTAACAATAAATGTCCTGCAGAATCTGGTTTGGTGAGCGACCCAAGTTAGACAAAATCAAACTTTTTGGTACTACTGCTCATAATCTAGTTCCAAAAGAAGTTCGTAAATCAAAGCTTGATGCTCACAGTGAAAAACTGATTATGGTAGGATATACTAGTAATGGTTATAGATTATGGGACCCTGAAAATAAAATAATTGTAATAGGGAGAAACGTAATTTTTGATGAAAAACAAAAAAAGGAACCTATAGAAGTACAAGTTGAACAAAACAGTGACAAAGAAAATAAAGATTACCCATTGATTGAAGAGAAAGAGAAAAACAAAGAAAAAGATATAACAAACATAAGAAGGAGTGCGAGAAACCGACAGTTACCAAGACATTTAGATGACTATGACATGTAGTTTGAAGTGGATCTAATGGCAGCCTTATCTGCTGGAATGTTGTTATCGGAAGTGCCACAAACGTTTGAAGAGGCAGTAAAAGACATTAAGTGGAAAACCGCTATAGAAAGTGAATTAAATTCATTAGACAAAAGTGATACTTGGGACTTAGTGTCATATCCAGAGAACGAAGAAATAATAGACAGTAAGTGGGTATTTCGCGAAAAGGTTGTTAATGGTGAAAGTGTGAAAAAGGCTCGTTTAGTTGCGCGAGGGTTTAAGCAAAATATTGTTGATGACGATGTGTATTGTGTATGCTCCAGTGGCAAAAATGGTTACTATAAGACTCTTATTGTGTTTGTATTTAGAGTATAATTTATTTATAAAACAGCTAGATGTAAGTTCAGCTTTTTTGTATGGAACTCTAGAGAAACCTGTCTACATGATTCAACCGCAAGAGCTTGATAAGAATCCAAAATTGGTATGTAAAGTTAAAAAATCATTATATGGCTTAAAACAGGCTCCAAAATGCTGGAACAATTTGTTACATAAAACTTTGACTAGTTTGGGCTTGGAAAGATCCAAAACGGATCCTTGTCTATATTTTAATAAAGTGATTTTTCTGTTAATTTATGTTGATAATGTCATAATTTTTTCAAAGAATTCAGAGAATCTTATCGTTTTAAGTACAGAGCTTTCAAAAGTTTTTAAAATTAAAGAATTTAAAAATAATAAAATAACTTTCTTGGGACTAGAAATTGAAAAATTTGATAATGTCTTATACAGTGTCACCAGTAAAGTCCGCATCATATGGGATTTTTTTTTATTAATAGCTTTATTCGAAATTTTACTTTGGCATCAAGTTCTGCTTCGATCGAGATGAAAATTAAGCAAAAAAATAGTAGTCACGTGATTCGCATTTGTGAAATTTTAATTTTTTCCAAAAAAATATTCAAAAGTGGTGTTATTTCTGAAAATATTGAAAAAAGTTATTCGAAAAAGTTTTCTTAAATGCAGTTTCTAGCCCACATGCAAAATTTCAGCTGGATAAGATAATTTTGATTTTTTACCTATATTTTTTTAAATTGTACCACTTTTGCAAAATAAGACTCAACGTAATCTACATTAAACTTCTTAGTTTTGACAATGCTTTATTTCAGATACATTTTCTTTAAAGTGGCGCCATTAAATGTGTGTTTTTCTTTAAAATCAAAATTGGGCTATTAAAATTTGGTCGCAGGTGATGCAAAGTTCATTTGTTTTTAACCCTGTATAAGGTAACTTCATAAAATAAGTATTTTTGAAAACGTAGTTTGTGTCCGAAAGTAAAAAAATAAAAAATAAAATAAAGGGGTTTTAAATTAAATCGTTGAAAATAGATAAACTTTACGTTAAGTTAAACTAAAATTTATTTTCCACTTAATGAACACTTTACTGATGACACTGTGTCCTTTTTTGTCTTTATATTAAGGTGTATTACTTTCAGACACAAACTACGTTTTCAAAAATACTTATTTTATAAAGTTACCTTATACAGGGTCAAAAACAAATAAACTTTGGATCACATGCGACCAAATTTTAATAGCCCAATTTTGATTTTGTAGAAAACACACATTTAATATGGCGCTACTTTAAAGCAAATGTATCTGAAATAAAGCATTGTCAAAACTAAGAAGTTTTATGTAGGTTGCGTTGAGTCTTATTTTGCAAAAGTGGTGCAGTTTAAAAAATATAGGTAAAAAATCGAAATTATCTTATCTAGCTGAAAATTGGCAAATAAGCTAGAAACTGCATTTAAAAAAACTTTTTCTAATAACTTTTTTCGATATTTTCAGAAATAACCCTACTTTTGAATAATTTTTTGGAAAAAATTAAAATTTGACAGATAATGCGAATCACGTGACTACTATTTTTTTGCTTAATTTTCATCTCGATCGAAGCAGAACTTGATGCCAAAGTCAAATTTCGAAAAAAGCTAATAATAAAAAAAAATCCCATATGATGCGAACTTTACTGGTGACACTGTATATAAGTCAAAAAGAATTAATAAATAAGGTTTTACAGAAATTTAATATGTCTGATAGTAAAGGTTCTGAAACGCCAATGCAACCGAAATTGCAGTTAACAGTTGATAATAATAATTTTCATGAAAAACTACCATATCGTGAATTAATAGGGTGCCTTATGTATATAATGCTTGGAACAAGGCCTGATTTAAGTTATATTGTTTCATATTATAGTCAGTTTCAAAATTGCTATTCGACTGAACACTGGAATCATTTAAAAATTGAAATGAAATATTTAAATCACACTAAAAACTATGGATTAAAATTTGTTAAGAGTAATGTTTCGAATGTCAGTCTTTTATCATATGTTGACTCTGACTTTGCAAATAGCATCATTGATAGAAAAAGTGTTACAGGGTTTGTAATAAAATGAAACCAAAATGTTGTTTGTTGGAAGACAAAAAAGCAAAATGTTGTAACTATATCAAGCGCTGAGGCTGAGTATATTGCACTTTCTGCTTGTATTGCTGAAAATTTATTCTTAGGTCAGCTACTTTCAGAAATTTTGTATACTGATGTCTTTCCGATAAAAATATATGAAGACAATCAATCATGTGTTTGGCTTCGACCCTTGAGACAAAACGTACAAAACATATAGATGTTAAACATCATTTCGTGCGTGAATGTGTAATGCAAAAAAAGGTATAGATATCATAGGTTTCGACGGAACACCAAGTAGAAGATATGCTAACTAAACCTTTAGCTAGCACAAAGTTTAAAAATTTTAGAAATGTTTTGAACGTTGTATCTCTGTAAAAAGAAATTTTTTTTTTGTTTATAAAAATGTTTATTATGCAGTTTACAGTTTAAATATTTTTGTTAGGTTATGAGTTTAAAGTATTGAGGGCGGGTGTTGTTGTAACCACTAGTTAGGCAATACATTTAACATGCTGCAAGCTAATGCTTGAACGGATCATTTTACAGGGTTGTATTATTAATGTTCCTTTACAGTTGTTAGCACTTGTACAATAATAATGTAAGAATGAGCATGGCGTAAAAACAAGTCGTTCGTGTATTTTGTTTCGTTTAATATAGAATTACCATTGTAAATCCACTGTGTTTCTGTTCACCCAATTAACAAATCTACAATAACAACATTTAAGTTTTTTCTTATTATTTTGATGCATAGATTACACCCTTAAAGTGTGACCCATTCCTCCCGACTCACCCTGTATATTATTATAATAATAATTATTCGGAATTTTTAATTTCTATCCAAGACTGTGTCATTCAAATAAGAAACTATGAAAAGGTCATTTTAAAAAGGAATATGGAAGATATGTGCAGAAAATAAAATTTCCCTGAAGAAACGATAGAACATTTCGACGGGTTGAAATGTTATGGCATCCAATGCTTATCTGGGAAGGCATAATCAAGTGGCCACTAACACACAACATCTCTAAAGTTAAAACGAAAAAAAAGAACGGACGAAGCTATGGCGAAAAATTTTAAGTGCAACTTGGAAAAACTTGGCCTTTCAGGTTATTTATACCAACAATTTCAAAAACGCGTCACTCTCTAAATTTGCCACAAACTACAGAAGTTTTTAGACAGTACAGGGTAAGATGAATTTCTTACTCTGTACTCTAAAAAAATTCCAGATAACCAACAAAAATTTATGAAATAGAAAATACCGATAATGATACCCGAACTAGTTTTTGAATCTCCCCAATATTTTTTATATTGGGAACGGCCAATAATAACGAATAAAACAGTAAACCACAACCGTCCGGATATTTTTCTAATTGAAAATAATAATGGAAAAGCCTTTTAAATAAATATATGTTTCCCACTAACACACAAAACCGAAACGGAAAAAGCAAAGGACCCAATTTTAAAATATATGAAAGGTTGAAAAAATAGAAATAATTCCAATAATACTATGAAGAATGAATATGAGAATGAAAAATTACGAAAAAATTTGGATTTTCAGGTTATTTCTACCAACAAATTCAGACAAGCGTCATTCTCCATACTTGCCACATGGTTAATTTTTTAACAGGACAGGTTAAGATGAATTTCTTCTTCTGACTATAAAGAAATACTAGCAATACCAACAAAAAGCTGTACAAAAGAGAGATAATAATATTATAAACACTTATAAAACAAAGAAATATGCCACAAATAATACACAAAATTTAATAAACTAATATATACATGATTACATTGAATGGCGCAGTCAGACGAGGAAGGAGCAGGGGCTTCCTCCCGTCAAGTCGTCCTCTCCAAGTAGGAAATAAAAAAAATACTTGCAGGAAAAACATAGGAAGTTTTTCAGTTTCACGCCAGTACCAACAATAGCCAAGACCAAGACTGCCAAGTAAAACATTTAGGTGCTATTTGGTTGTAATTAATGTATATTCTGGATTCTAGAGGGTATCTAGTAGTTAGCTCCTTTACCCCCTCCTTCCATACTAAACAATCTTATTGTTGATTACAAAATCTACGATAAAATAATATTGATTTTAGATTTCAATATAATAGCCTATTGGTTTTCAATAACTTATTTAAGTACCTATATCATCAATATACTTTATTGTTCGAGGAAAAATACATTCCTGTTGACAAAGTGTGTCCTTACATTAACAATCAATAAAAATAAATATAAACATGTGGACATAATATAAGTTACAAAATACATACACATAAACGTATCTACTAAAAACTAATAAATAAATACATAATTAAGAAAATAAGCCATCCTTCAGTAGTCACAGATTGCATCCGTCACTTCGAAATAATAAAAATGAAAGTAACCTGAACATAATCCACATCTAAAATACACAGTTATATAACCATTCTTCCAATGCATAAAACGCTTTTGTTAACAATAAATTCCCAAATGTTTTCTTAAAAATTTGGAGGCATCGAAGGTTCTTTACTGATTGTGGAATATGATTATAGATTTTTCTACCTTCATAAATTATTGACTGCAATACCTAAGTGATTTTTTTATTTCAAATCGTGCATGCTACTACTAAACAAAAACAAAAAGTATTGAACTCTATTCGATTTAAATGTGCAAAATATTAGGAAAGAAATCAGCGTGCTTACTTATTATACAATAAAACTTGTGGTTTCAAACCCCAAACATATAGGAGCAGTGGACGCCACATAAGTAATATAATTTATTTATATTAGAGTTATGTTATCACAATCAAGAGAAATAAAGAGAGAGCTATATATAGGGCTATGTGAAGTGTGAATCCCCGAATGAAACTTTTTTGGTACCTACTGTCAAACCAGTGCCGTACGCATCCATTTTTATCATTAAATGCTGTATTTAATATTGTGGATTTGGTGGAACTACATAATATAATATATTATTTAGTATTATTACTTAATAATTAAATAAATAAGTATAATTAATATAACCTATTCTTTTTTGCCCCCATACAACTTCCAGAACATTTATTTTTGTTATCGCAAAAAAAATTGAGAGTGAGGGCACTACAATAGTGTTTTAATTTAGGCTTGAGATAATTTTTCGTCATTTATGTTTATTTGCTAATTTTTTCTGCAAAATTTTGCAAAAGTCAGTTTTAAAATATTTTCTCAAAATTTTACAAAAATATAACCTAACCTTTTTATAAAAGCAAAATTTAAAATAAATCGCTTTGTACTTCAATGTAAATTTTAATTTTAAAACTTATTGATTTGAAGGATTTCTTTAATTGCATAGTTTTTTCTGAAAGTTTGGTTATTTTCCTACTTTCCTATTTATTTATAATATGTTATGAATCCTATCTTATGTAAAAATTACTAATATCACAATAGGCAGGGAAATTTATTTTACAATTTGACATTGAATCCGATTAGCTGAGTGAAATAATAAGCAGTATGAAGAAAATTGTTAAAATACCGCTTAATATTTGTTTCAGATAATTCCAAAAGTTTTCAAATCGACATAGTGTGATTTTTGTGTTATGTTTATTAATTAACATATTAGTAAATTAATTTTTTTAGGTTTATTGCAAATGAGAATCCATCAATTTTTATATAAACTCTCGGACAAAAAAAAACTGCACCCTGGATTTTCTGCCAAGTTTGATCCAAGAGCTTTTTGTTTTTAATCGGATTTTTACCATTCTTTTGCCATAATATAGATAATTTAAATAGGAATGTGCTAAATTTTTTAATGTTGGGTCATGTTCGATAGGACGACATTATACGGAGTGAATTGATATGTGTTTTTTGTTTTAAATACCCTGTGGAGATTGGGACTCTTATTTTTCACACTAACAATTTCTTGATAAAGTTACATGCATTTCTAACATGTTCTTTTTTGACATTACGTTATCTCTATTTTTAAAATACATACGAGTTTTTAATAAAACTCTGTTTTAAAAGCCTTTTTTATTCAAACAATTGTAGAACAGTATTAAGGTTAAAAAAAAAATAGTAACGTGTATGTCACCCTCTACCTTTAATAACAGACGCATTTTGTTAAGGTAATGAGTAAATAAGTGTGACGATTCTTTCTTGAGGGATTAAATTATATTTTTGGGAAAGTGCTATCCTTGGCTCTTGTAATGTGCCTGGTTGCATAGAAGATGACAAACTGACAAACAGCTCTTTTTAATTGATCCCAAAAATGTTCGATTGGGTTCAAGTCAGGACTAGAAGCAGGACAGTTGAACCGTCGAATACCGCATCTAAATATTCACTTACCACCTGTGCAACATGTGACCTAGCATGATCATGTATTAGTATAAATTGATCACCGATGGAGGAAACAAATGAAGGGTACAGGGTAAAAAAGGTGAATGTCACAAAACACAGTTATCGAGAAAATCGAATTTCAGTGTTTAGAGACTCCTACACTATTTATATGAAAATATTTCAAATTCTTTTTTTTTTTTGCCAATATAGCATAAGGTCTTCCTTTAATTATTTATAGCTGCATATCTGTAGGTTGATGTCATAGACGTGCAATATTTTTTTATGTGTAAAACCTACATAATTAATGCAAAAATGATGAATGTCACATAACTATATGCAAAAGTCGGCAATAAGCGAAATTTCTTGGAAAAGGAAAATAAAAAATAGTTGGATGATAAAAGAGGCCAACCAACAGTGGATCACACACTGGGGTTGGAAGGAAGAGTTGAGGTGGCTGAGCCCTTCTCCCCCTCCCGATAATATGGACATTCATCCTTTTTTCTCTGAATACTAGGACATTCATCTTTTTTCCCCTGTACTGCGATATTTAATCTTTATGTAGTGTCTATGTCTCATCGTTTTTGCTCGGTTTACATAGTAAATTAAATTCTACCGTTATTAAGCTACACATTCCAGCCTTAACCTTAAATTCGATTTTTTTGGACATTCATCTTTTTTACCCTGTACCCTTCAAATGGAATACTGCCTCTTGAAGAATCTCTTGAATGTAGATTGCGCTCTGTTATTGAACCTAGAGGAGGACATGCACGTTACTATTTTTTTTTAACGTCAATACTTTTAAAAAAATTTCAATAAAAAAGGCTTAGAGGTTTATTAAAAAATAGTAATGTAATTTGTCAAAAAAGGAAATGTTAGGAATACATGTACCTAACTTTATCAATAAATTATTAGTATGAAAAATAACAGCCCCAATACCTCCACAGAAACTTAGGACAAAAATACACATATTATTTAAACCGGTATAATGTCGTTCAATCGAACGTCATTAAAAAAATTCAGCACATTCCCAATTAAATTATCTGTAAATAGGCAAAAGAATTATAAAAATCGGAATAAAAAACAATGTGTTAAAGTATCAAACTTAGCAATAAATGTGCTGTTTTTTTTTGTCCGGGAGTTTAGTTTAGCTGACCTTGTCTTTTCAGAGATAAGAAAACGATATCATTTAAATGGTACTATATGTATGTCTTAGCGATAAAAATTATCATTGACTGGATTTTTTTAACCAAACCACATCCATTTTTTGGTATCGGTGTAATTCTGAACAATTTTACTAGGTACAGTAAATTTATTTAATCAAATCAGAATAATAATGGTTTTCGACATCCTTTTTAGAAATTAATACTAACAAAAAAACAGAGGAGTAGAATTAAAAATGTAGAAACAATCAAGAATGATAGGAGTGAGTCAGGGGGAAATTAACAAATTGCTGCTCATGAGAAGAAGGGGGAGGGGGGGAGGGGAGGATGAAAATAATTTTATTTTTGCACATTTTAAAAGTCGTCAACTATATTAGAAGTGCCGCAAAGAAAACATGCGGTAAAAATTATATCGATGACAGCTCTAGTGTGCTGGTTTAGCATTAGTCTGCTGATTCCTCCAAAATGTTATTGCTTTGGAAATCAGTTCATAAATACAAAAAATGTTCTACCATTACTTTGAAATGTTGGAAGAATAGAATTTTCTTTAGTAATGCAGCAGCTGCCGCATTGGTCTTAATTCTGCTGGATAATAATAATAATAATAATAATAATAATAATAATAATAATAATAATAATCATAATAATTTAGACGTTTATTTAATACAAAATTTGTTATGTACAAGTAAGCAATTAATACTACTTAAAGATGTAAAATAAACGTTCTTGACTTCTGCCGAAATATGCACAAAAAATGTACGTATTTGTATGGCAGTCTTTTTTCCTTCACTTAAATATAAGTTTTTCTTTTTATCTTTACCAATCACATTCATTTATTAATATTTCTAAATTTATTTATTCTCTTAAACAGGGCCGTAGTGATAGAAAGAAAGGGGGGATGGGTCGGTCGAAACTACCCCTTAAATCATTAAAATTCGAAAAAAATGTATCACTAGCCAAATACTGAATTTTTTTGAATACATTTTTCGCAAATATTACAATATTTTTACAGTAAAAGCGTGACGTTTATTGCTAACCTAAAAACTTCAAAAAATCTTATTTGCAATAAATATTTTGTATGTTCTTTTCACTGACACTATCGATTGTGTTTGGTTTGTAATAATTTCAGATTGCAACCAAACCTATTTCCCGTTTTCGAGAGAATAAAGAACCCTTAAGAACGCAAAAAAAAAAATTTTTCCATGCTTTTTGGTGACTATAGGCTGGTTATAAGCCGGTTCTCTTGGAGCCCCCACCCTCGAAATGTGGCAACTACCCTCAACTAAAAAGGTATTTTTGCCCTTTACCTTTCTTTCTATAAACTAAAAATAGAAATATATCCATGTGGAGACTACCACTACCCCAGAGTGTTTTTTTCATTGTAGTTTCTTTTTTATGAAAAAAATATTATCTTATATATTAAATATTTATCTGTAATACAATGTACACAGATAACCCTTAATATAATAAATATAAGAAACACGAAAAAAAAGCATGACAATATGTGTTTTTTGCAATTTTAAAGGTGCTTTTGAAGTTATTAAGGGTGTTTCTTTGCGTTTATAAAGGGATTTGTGGGTCAATGGGTCAAGGTTCTTCACACTTGAAAACAAATAAAGGAAGTGGTTCGGTTGCTACTAATTTTTTTTTGCATAATGAAGCTTTTTTGCACACCTTTGATGGACACCCCACAGCAAAATATTTCTGTCTACGGGCCAGCTTAAGAACACTTATTGGACTAGTTCCAATAAATAAAAATGCCTAAAACCAAAGACTAAGACTAAAAAAGGATCAACCTTTTATGCATATAGTGACGCTTACTTGATCAAGAGTCGTTCGGACACGTCAACGTCATTGTTTTTATTAAAACACATTGAGAACCTACATTTTCATATCCTGCATACAACTCTGGCCATTTTTGTATAAAACATGTGTTATACCTATCTTTAAGTGATTTTAAAATATCAGTACTATTGTACGATTTGTACCACTTAAATTTCTCGTATTTCTCGTCAAATAGATTCGTTAAGCGTATCTACCGAGTATGGAATTGTTAACTACATTATTACCGCAGCCCTACAAAAAAAAATTCCAGCGGGTTGAGATTGACCGATCAAGGTGACCACTCTATAGCCCCTCGTCATCGGCGTAGCTAGCCTTAGTTTTCAGGGGGAGCCTGGGCCCCAGTGTACAGTGGATAAAAAAATATATTTTTTTTATTTGTCGTGCAATGAAAAAATAAATAGAAACAATTCCTTATAATAGTATAGTGGTTTATTTTTTTTTAATATACCTAATACATATAATATAATACACTGCGATAAATATTTACAAAAACAAAATATTACTTACAAGAGAAACTTCCTACTCTGCTTACTAAAAGAATTTACAACACTCTCCAAGTCTATATCGACATCTTTTTCTATATACAACAAAGCCAAATCTGAATGCCTATCAGGAGTCATTGTCCTTCTCAACCAGTTGAAAATCCTCCTCATGGCAGAAAAAGACCTCTCGCACGTTGCGCTTGAAATATAGTCAAAATAATCGTTACTTTAAAAAGTTGGTAGAGGTTGGGATATGTTTTTTCTGAGTCAATTAAGTTTTTTTTTGATATATTCATGACCAACAGTTTCTTTAGATTGTAAAATACAATTTTTTTAAAACAGTCATTTCTGCTCTTAAGGCAAAAGAGTTGATATTCAAAATTTTGCGATATTGCTCAATGAATTTGTCTGAACCTTCAAAATCTAACTGAAAAAAATGATCTACTAAATAATTGGCAAGCGCCATACTTTCTGATGAGAACCTTTTGTTCAGAAATTCTCTTACGGTATCAATAATTCGGTAAAGTATGTGTGCCCTCCAGTACTCAATGACTCCTACGTTAGCTCTGGAGCATGTGGCGTATATCAAACCCAATCCTACGGTTGTTTCGGTGACGAAGTCAACAAGCTTGCTACTGGCTTGCTTTTTTCTTTTGGATGACGGAATTTCCAATGAAATTTCGTATTCTGTGGCAAAGTTCGATATTTTTTATGAAGATCGGTATAATATTGTTCATTTAATGAAGTCATAACACTTTTAATAACCTTAACTGCTTTCCCCAGAGTTGCACCTTTTTCCTGGAGGCTCTTTGATAATATATTTAAAATGTTTAGCACCTCGTCCAATACAAAAAGATGAATTATAAATGATGGTTGCATAATGCTGGATAATATCCCGACTGCTGTGATTGACTGCTTGGTACTTGTATGAGAAACTTCGTTTTCCAGTGCTGTGACGATTCCCTCGAAACATTTTATTATATAATAAACGTTATATTTTAAATAACAGCGTGGCAAGTTGTATATCGACACAGCCAACGAGTATCTGAAAGAGTTTTCAACTCCCTGGGGACAACATTGAGGTCCTTCAATATTTGTTTGTATTTTTTATTGTTTTGAGGATCTCAAAAATGTTCGTAAAGTGCCTCCAAAGTACAAAAAAATGTCGATATTGATGGAACATTTTTACAGGAGTCTACCAGAGCCAAGTTAAGTCTATGAGCTAAGCAGTGCGTGTAAATTGCAGCTGGATATTTCTCTCACTTTTGTGTTTGAAGACCACTTATATTGCCTGACATCACCGCAGCTCCGTCATAGGATTGCCCTACCATCTGCAAGTCGCTAAGATTAAGCTCTTCCAATTTTTTTTAGATTAAAGTAATTAAATCCGTGGCCGATCTGTCTTCAGAACAGTCAAGAAATGCAAGAAATCTTTCACGAATTTCTAGATCTTTTTCGATGCGTAGCGAACACATAAAGACAATTGTTCCTTTTTGAAAGAACGAGCTTCATCACACCTGATTGAAAAAGATCCGGAATGCCTAATTTCATCGAGTATGTTTTTTAAAGATGCCCGTGACAAGAGGGCAATAATTTCATTTTGTATTTGAGGACTGGTATAGTTTTTATGCGAATTATGTAGAATGTCAAAGTCCTTGTTATACTGCTATTAGATTACATATTTCCTTAAAGTTTCCTTTATTTAATGAACTTTCGCTTTCGTCATGACCTCTGAAAGCCATTCCTTGACGAGCCAGTGTTAAGCTTTTATCTGCCAAAGTAGTGCTCAAGTAATTCCTATTTTTCCCTATCTGGGTGCTATAAGCTTGTGAAAGATGAGATAAAACGTTTCCGCTTTTTATTGCCTTTTTATAGTTATGCCATTTATTGAGACTTTCAATGTGATGTGTGAATACACCATGTTTTTTTAATTTTTCACCAGTTCTTTCCAGTTGCGGAATCCCAGCATTCTAAAAGCTTCTTCATCCATAGCAGCTCCAAAATGACGACAAGCATAGCACGAAATGGAATCTGTTTTGACGCTGTATTCCAACCAATCAAGATCTTCATAATAGTTTGCACTGAACGACCTTTTTTTATTACCAAACATAGTTTGTGGAAATCTTTTAAGAATTGGTTGCGATGCGTTTTCTTCTAGTTGGCCCAAGTCAGAAGCGTCTATTTTCATATGGTAATGGTGCATGATTGATTTTGGATGAATGTTCTGATCCAGATCCTTGCTTGTACCGGGCTGCGGTTCAGACTGATTATTATCATCCTCTTCTAGTGTAGTTGGTTGTATAGACGGTAAAGATGGTAAAGACGTTTGTCTTTTGAAAAATTTTCTTATGTCCATAATCTGCAACAAAAAAAAATTAAAAGACTAAAGAATATTGCGTACTAAATTTCAATTTCGTTCAATTCGAGTGAATAGTTTTTGAGTTATGCGCGTTTGGTTACAGACCGATAGACAGACAGCGGAACAAAAAACGTTCAGAATCGTCTGAAATGCAAAGGTCTATACACATTTTTTAAATCGAAAAACATTTTTTTTTCTCAATTTTAAAACATAATATAGTGGAGCCAAAAAGTTTAAAATCATCAAAATGAAGTACAGTCTAATTTTTGATAAAGTTGATGGTTGACGGGTTGGCAACTGGCAACACTTTTTACGAAAATTCCCTAGCCGTCACTCTATGAAAAAGTGTTGCCAAGTTGCCAACCCAGAAACTCTATCAAATCAAAAATTGAACCATACTTATTTGATACTGCATTTTAATGTTTTTATTAATGAAAAAAAAAAAACTGACACAAAAGCTTGGCGATAAAAGCTATACTGAATAAATTGTTAAAAATAACTACTTAATAAGCGTTAAAAAAATAAAAAAAACAACTGATAACTTACAATAAAGCAAATTACTAACTACTACACTTACTTGGTACTTCGATAGTAATACGCCAGCGATTCTTAAACACCGTACACAGTTCACCAATACTTCTTTAATTCACTAATACAAATACACTTGTTGTATCACTACTCTATCGATTGCCGCTTTATTATTTGCTGTACACTGTACACTGTCAAACTATCTAACTGACTAACTTCTAGCGGCCCAGCTTGCCTTTATATAATACTAGCTATACTCTGCGCGCGTTGCTACGCTACCCGGTACCCGGCATGCGTTGCGCCACTTTTTTTTTTATGCCGAAACCTTCCTCGGCCTGCACACACCAACTCACCAACTCACCAACTTTTCATCGTAATCGGATAAATGGTATAGGAACGCATACGGGACATACAGACAGACAGACATTCATTTTTATATATAAAAACCTTCCTCTTGAATCACTCTATCTATTTAAAAAAACCGCTTCAAAATCCGTTGCGTAGTTTTAAAGATTTAAGCATAGTTAGGGACGGACAGACAGCGACAGCGACAGCGATTTTGTTTTATACTATGTTAAGACTACGGAGGAACAGACGCGATTGACGCGAACTTTCGGGAATTCCCCGGCCCGAAATGCGCAGTATTTTATTCCGATGGCTATAGGCGATCCATAACAATATAATATGCATTAAAAAAATTATTTCATTATGTATATTGTTCTCGATATTATAAATCTCTGTTAAAAACTGACTGACAGAACGCGTGCGTCGTGATCTAGTGGATTCATTAATCAATATTATTTAATACACACGTTTGTTTTTTTATTGTTTCTTGTTTACATTATTGTAATTGCAATTTTTTTTCTATTGGATATTTCGGGGGTGGGGCCCAGGACCTTCAGGGGGGGGGCCAGCCCCCCCCCCCCCCCCAGCTACGCCGATATCCCTCGTCTACCTATCCACCAATCAGGAAATATTGTACTTAAGTATAATTATTGACATTTAATTGACGTTTGCTAATTGATCGATACTTTTAAAATTAGAAAGATTTAAGATGACTATAAATACAGGTACTATGTAATATGTTGATATTTCAAAAACAGTTAAAGCCATAGTACCAATTTTATAAAAAAATGTCCAGAATTGAATGAGCGTGAAGCACCCAGTTTTCAGCTCCCGAAGTTTTCGCCTGACCTATTTAGCGTCGCGAGAAGCTCGATTGCACTGCAGCATTTGAATCATTTTAAATTGGTGTTTTCTTTACGTTTAGGCACATAATATACATATACAGGGTGGCCCATTAGTGCGAGGAAGTCCAATATATCAGTTGTCAACAGAAATAGCAACAAATATTAGACATGAAAGCTATATGATGCGTAGAGACGCATATTTTAAAAATATTTTGAGATATACAGGGTGACCCAAAAAAGCAGAGCGGCAAAAAGGTAAGTTTTTTTAAATGGCAACTCCCATTTTTTTTTAGGGAATTAAATTCAGCATGAAATTTAGCATATATAAGAGTATCCTAATTTGGTGTACGTTGCGGCGTTGCCAAGCTATATATAATTTACTAAAAAATCCAAGAAAAACCACCTAATCAAAACTCCTATAAAAAAAATGAAGCGATTTGATTTTTTAATACATGGTTACGGTTTTGAATACCTGAGGGACGGTAGATTAATCTTATTAAGAACATCTGACCATAATTTATACAGGGTATTTTTTACAGATGTGCCAATATTGCTATATTTAAAGTATCAAATCTTCATTTTTTTAAATGGGATACTCTGTATAATAATGGGTCATGTTGTTAAGTATTTTATGCCCTATAAATTTGCAATTATAACTCATATCCTAAAATCTACCGTTTTGTCACAATTTTGAATTTTATTTGAAAATGCAAAAATAGCATCATTTTTTTTCTTGGTAGGCCATGATTCAAACAAAAGTGGATATTACCACATGTCAAAATATTGCTTTAAAAATACCGTGGTTAATATTAAGGTTCTAATTTGTAATATTGACGCGTTATTAAGAAATTATAATTATTTTTTTTACGTTTATTAGCGACTAGGCTTTATTATGAGCTTTAAAAGCAGGAAATGACAATATAACTACACAATAACAAATTAATATACACACACACACACGTGTGTGTCTGTAAATATTTTAAAGTATAATACTATAATAAATGTTCGAAATGTCCGCCATTGTTATTTAAACATGCTTCTATACGTTCTTCAAAAGATCGACTGACTTCGTTTAGCATATTGTTGTCAATGTTTATAAAAACTTTCGTTATAGGATGTTTCATATCTTCCTTAGTCGTCGGAGCAATTTTATATACTTGTTTTTTCACATAACCCCATAAGAAGAAGTCCATTTTAGTCATATCTGGAGATCGAGGGGGCCACTGAAATGGTCCACCTCTTCCTACCCACCTATTAGGAAAAGCGTTGTTTAGATGCTCATGGATTACTGCTGTATGATGAACTGAAGCTCCATCATGTAAATACCACATTCTATCTTTAATGTAATTTGGTAAAGCATTGGTTAGACGTGGTAACTCATTTTGAAGGAACTGCAGATATACTTGACCAGTTACTCTCTCCTCAAAAAAGTAGGGCCCAATAACGTAAGTTCCAACGATACCACCCCACACATTTAAAGACCATCTTGTTTGGCTATGGGTTCTAATAAAATGTGGATTTATTGATGAATAGTAATGAAAATTGTGACGATTAACATTTCCATTTTTGTGAAAAGTGGCTTCATCAGTAAATAACACATAATTAAAAAATAATCTTTCCTGTTGAATTTTTCGTTGGGCCCATTCGCAAAAAACTACTTTTGCACCAAAATCCTGGTCATTTAACTCCTGCATAAGCTGAATGTGATACGGGTGCATTTTTTGATCATGTAAAACTCTCTGAATTGTTTGCCGTGTTATATTAGTTTTATTTGCAATGACCCGATGGGAAGTATGCGGATTTTCTCTAACTTTAAGCAAAACGGTTAATTGATTTTCTTCTGTATTGGCCGTATTGCTTCTCTCAGTGTTTTCGTAATCCACTTTCCCGGTCCGAATAAAACGTTCCAACAATTTTTCAAACGCTTCTTTTCTTGGTTGTCTTCTTTCTGGAAAGGACTCATAATAAAGCCTAGTGGCTAATAAACAGTTCTTGCCACTGGCGCCTAATATAAAAACCATATTAACGAAGCTTAATATGAACCACGGTATTTTTAAAGCATTATTTTGACATGTAGTAATATCCACTTTTGTTTGAATCATGGCCTACCAAGAAAAAAAATGATGCTATTTTTGCATTTTCAAATAAAATTTAAAATTGTGACAAAACGGTAGATTTTAGGACATGAGTTATAGTTGCAAATTTATAGGGCATAAAATACTTAACAACTTGACCCATTATTATACAGAGTGTCCCATTTAAAAAAATTAAGATTTGATACTTTAAATATAGCAATATTGGCACATCTGTAAAAAATATCCTGTATAAATTATGGTCAGATTTCCTTAATGAGATCAATCTACCGTCCCTCAGGTATCCAAAACCGTAACCATGTATTAAAAAATCAAATCGATTCATTTTTTTTAAAGGAGTTTTGATTAGGTGGTTTTTCTTGGATTTTTTAGTAAATTATATATAGCTTGGCAACGCCGCAACGTACACCAAATTAGGATACTCTAATATATGCTAAATTTCATGCTGAATTTAATTCCCTAAAAAAAATGGGGGTTGCCATTAAAAAAAAACTTACCTTTTTGCCGCTCTGCTTTTTTGGGTCATCCTGTATATCTCAAAATATTTTTAAAATATGCGTCTCTACGCATCATATAGCTTTTATGTCTAATATTTGTTGCTATTTCTGTTGAGAACTGATATATTGGACTTCCTCGCACTAATGGGCCACCCTGTATGTATAGCTACGCAACAGAACGCTGGAGACGTGGCAACATATCAAAGCCGAAATAGAAAGCGCTTGCTTCCCGCTGGTTTCCTTTTTTTAGAAACAAAACATTAAAAACTATTTTGTAACCTCAAAATCTGATAGATTGGCAGCCACGAAAGACACCAGAAATTACTACCTTTTTCCCCAACTTGGTCAAAAGAATAGTTCAGCTGGTTGATGATTTAAATTCTTGTCAATTGTGGCAATAACTTGGAACAAATTTTAGCTCTTTACACGCGAGAATAATTTGAAGGTCAACTAACTGCGCTTAATTTCGCCTTGTTAAATTGTTAATTTTTTTTAACCATTCGGTACAAAAAAATAAAAGGTTAAAAAAATGTAAGCAACATATTGATTTTTTTTCACTAATGGTGGTAGGTAAGCGACTAAAAACCTCTTGAAATTAAAAACTATTACATGGTTAAAAATATAGTAAATAATTTTTTCTTTAAATTAAAATAACTTTTGCATGATTCCTCAGAATTCCTGTAGAGTTTAAATTAAAAAAGAGTTTTAAAAAAATCGATAAACCTGGCCAAGATTCGGGTAAAGAGAACGTAATGTTTTTGGTCTAATTTTTTATATTTCATCTCATAGCATCAAGAAGATTTCAGAAATGTTGGTCCGAGTTGGTCGAATACTCTTAACCTATAAAATAACTTTAAAATGTGGCGAAATTAGTTTCCCTTATAAGGGAGATATATTATTGAAATAGAGATCTTAGTGTATTCTTAATGCTAATGCTCTTCTGTTGAACAAACTCAAAAAAGTTGATTTTGGCGGGGCACTATGGAAGTGGTTAGCCAGCTACCTTACAAACCGGTCGTAAATTGTAAAGAATAACAACTTTAGGACATAATAAACTAAAATTTAAACAGAAAGGTACCCCAGAGGTCAGGGGGTCTCACTTAGGGCCATCTTCTGTTTAATATTTTCTGTACACCTCATATACCTACAGTGTGTCCAAGATAAGAATGGGATAGCATTGGAATCTTGGAAACGGTAGGAATTACAATGTTGGTTAAATTAGGAAAAAGTTGCACAATTTAAATTCCTTTTACACGGTGTTTGCAAAATTAAACTATCTTTAACCGATTTCGATATTTTAAAAAAAAATTATATTTGGCTGTATTATTTCTTATTTATGTGTTGCATTATTTTAACAGATATAAAAAAATGAAAAATATTTTTTCATTGTTACTTTTTAAGCTAAACAAGATAGCGTTTACAGATTTTCAGTACGACGTTTCGTTTTCGAAAAAACATCCTCAACTTTCTTTTTTTAAATACGGCCCTGTGTTTTTTTTTAATCGAAGGCTATTTTGAACTCTAAAATAACTGATGTACCACTTTCATTGATTTAAACACATTTTCAGCTTTTTAGCTATCGTTTAAAAATATTCAAGAAAAATCTCCATAGTTCGGTACTGAATGCTCGAAAAACATTTATTAACATAATACCAAATAAGAACTTAATTACAAACAGTGTTCAAACAAATGGCCATTATTTTCTAAGCATAGGTAAGTAACATCGTCTTACTGTGGAATTCAAAACATTGTTAAGTACATCGGGGGGTAATCGTTTGAAATGCTTCTAAAACCAGTTGACGCAATTCTTCCTCCGTTTGAAAATTCCGTTGGTGCACATAGTTTTTGATGTACCCCCAGAGATAAAAGTCCAAAGGAGTTAGATCAGGCTATCGTGCAGGCCAAGAAACAGCTGAACGCGTACCTATCCATCTGTCAGAAAATCTATCTGTTAAATATTCTTGGACAATTCTCGAATTATAAGCGGGGGCCCCATCTTGTTGAAACCAAAAGTTATTGATTTCTGCTAGTGGTAAGTTGTTATCGAACCATTCTTCCAAATTATGCTGCAGTAAATTTCGATACCGCTCCGAATTTAGTGTTCCGTGGTAAAAAAATTGGCCCAATTATCTTTGCTCCCAAAATTCCTACCCACATGTTGAAACCAAAACAATGTTGGTGTCTACCCATTTTGTACAACCGTGGATTTTTTGTGGACCAATAATGCGTATTTCTTCTGTTACAGATTCCGTTGTTGGTTATCATACTTTCATCAGAAAAAAAATTTTATTGACGAAATTTTCGTCGTTTTGACATTGCCTAGTGTACCATTCGCAAAATACGCCTTATGTCGTCTCCCGGTTTTAGTCCTTGGCAGATTCGAAATTTGTACGGGTGATATTTGTTCTTACGCAAAATAAAATGTGCCGTAGATTTTGGCGTTCCACTTACTTTCTCAATGTTTCTTACTGATATTGTAGGGTCTTCCGTTACAGCTAATGCCACATTATTTTGAATTTCCTCATTACATGGTTTGTTTCTAGTAAAAACTGCTTTATTAAATGACCCATACTGCAATAATTTGGCAGCAATTCTTTCAAACATCTTTTTATTTGGTTGTAATTTCTCTGGGTAATTATTTAAATACATTTGCTCAGCTTCTCGAGTATTTCTATGGCATAAAATGTAGTAACAGTAGTAACACTCTAACATATCAAACTTTTCCTCAAAAGAGAAATGTACAACCATTTTTAAACGAAGTGAAAGACCTCGTAGCTAATTAAATTTTGTATTTATGACAGAAGTAAGTTGTCAAGAAAGATGAACGTTTGATTCAAAGCCCACTATGTTTATTGTACGGTCTTATGATATGAGGATTTTATTCGTTACATAATAAAAATCTATGATAGAGAAAAAGCTGAATATTTGTTCAAGTGATAGATCAGTTATTTTAGAGTTCAAAATAGCCTTCGATTAAAAAAAAACAGGACCGTATTTAAAAAAAGAAACTTGAGGATGTTTTTTCGAAAACGAAACGTCGTACTGAAAATCTGTAAACGCTAACTTGTTCAGCTTAAAAAGTGACAATGAAAAAATATTTTTCATTTTTTTATATCTGTTAAAATAATGTAACACGTAAATAAGAAATAATACAGCAAAAAATATATTTTTTTAAATATCGAAATCGGTTAAAGATAGTTTAATTTTGCAAACACAATGTAAAAGGTATTTAAATTGTGCAACTTTTTCCTAATTTAACCAACATTGTAATTCCTACCGTTTCCAAGATTCCGATGATATCCCATTCTTATCTTGGACACACTGTGTATAGTTAAATTATCACTCACAATTTGTATGTTTTGCAGACGACCTAACATTTGATTTAGCAGTGTAATCAGTGGATAGCAGTGGCGGCTCGCGACAAAAACACTGCGGAGGTTTACAAAGTATATAATTCAAATATACAAAATTGGAAGCGTTTTAAGACTATATTTATTTATCTATTTATTTATTAAAGCATTACATAGCAATGGTCATTCCAGCTTACATATTTCTAAATTATAAAAATAATCTGTAATAATTATTACACACGCTCCAAATTTTGTTTTTTTACATAATTTGAAGTAGTCCTAAGCCTAGATAAAGTGTAAAGAAAGGAATGGAAAATGACAAATGATAACTTATTATTACTAATCCAACCTACGTACCTATGGAACTATAAAAACAAACATTTCTTTCATAAAATTGTCACAAATTATTGTTTTGGCAATATGTAACTCTGAAACGAACAAATATATCGAACTGCGGTCTTCACATTTTTTCTTGCAAATTTAATCTATTTTCCGATTATGATGTCATAGTTATAACGTATGATTTGAATTTTCGTGATAAAATCTAAAAGCTGTTATTATTACAAATTGCGCCCTCTAGCAATTTTATTAGAAACTATCGTTTACCATTGGATACGACAATTAAAAGTACTTACCTTTCTCTTCGAAACAAGCTTAAACTTAGCAAAATCGGATAACTCGTTTATAAGTTAAAGCGATTTTAATGATTATCTTCACTTTCAATAGCTTTCCCCACTCTTATTAAGGTCGGTACATCAATGACAGTGCTTGACACTGGAATCCAGGAATTTTGATTAGAGATTAAATTGGTGAGTGTACTCACTGTTATATATTTAGTTTGAAACTGGGACTATAGTTCCAGTACTGTACATCTTGGAGTAGGGCGTTAAGTTTATTTATTAATTCATATACTCACGTTTACATTTAGGGATCAGTGTCATTTTGGCTATTGGTGAATAAACCGGATTTATCAAAATTCACAGTTATGTTATTTTAAATTAAATACCAAATAAAACATGGCGACGCGGTCGGTTTTAAACCCACAGTGAGTGTGTATGAGTGAATCGTATTGTTTGTTAGGGTCGCAAAAAGAAACTATAAGATTTAATATTAAAATTAAAAGCACCATCGATAATTGGTAAACTGGCTACCGGATTTTTGGGTACTCTAAATTCGTTCGATCCTAAAACGTCAAACTTCTCTGTTTTTAAGAAAAGACTCAATCCGATTTTCATTGCAAACAGTATAACAGAAGAAAATAAAAAGAAAGTAATTCTTTTAAATAGCATTAACGAAGAATGCTATCTATAGGAAATCTTTGCGTACCAAACTTGCCCGAATCGGAAACATTTAATGATTTACTTGAAACATTAAGAGTATATTTGTCAATTGTAAAATCTTATTTCGCCGAACGAAAAAAATTTTATAAAGCAAAAAAATACCCCAGTGAAAGCGTGTCCGCTAGAGTTCAAAGTCTAGCTGTCAATTGTTGTTTTAGTGAACGTGTATTAAAAATTGTGGTGCGCGATATTTTCGTTATTGGGATGACCAAGGAAAAAATCATGGAACGACTATTTGAAGAAGACGCCTCAAGGGATACTGTTACCCTTGCAAGGGTGGTAAAACTAGCGTTAGCTAAGGAATCATCCCTTAAAGAAAACGTAGGGGCAACACCAGAGGATAGCAGGGATACTGTTCCGATAAAGCAGGAGGAGCTCCATTTCTACAGAGCGCAGGCTGGTACCAGCGGCCAGCGCTTTTGCACGCCAAGGTCAGCAGGGTGCTGGGGGAGCCACACAATCTGCTAATAGCGGCAGGTACCCTTTTAGACATAAGCAGGTACAGTCACGGAACCCAAGTAAGTGCATTGTTTGCGGGAGACAAAATCACAAATCCGCCGAATGTGCGTACCGAAATTGGTTTTGCCATAAATTCGTGGCGCAAGGTCACCTAACTTCTGTGTGTCATAATAGGAACGCGCGAAATTTTTATATTGATAGTGAGGATAGAGGTAGCGAACAAGAGAACGATTATTTGTTTAATTTGCGTGATTTTAACTTAGATGCAATTGACAATGTAAAACCTACGTATTTAAACATTTTGGTAGAGAACATACCTATATGTTTTGAAATTGATTCCGGTTTCGTTTATGCAGCAATTTCTGAAAAACTGTACGTAAAATATTTCAAAAATCGACAGCTCTGTAAAAATGATTTAACTTTAAAGGACTATGTAGGGGTGTCATTTAAACCTTTGGGGTATTTAAACTTAAATGTTTCTTATGATAATAATAAACAACAACTGAAAGTATATATCAATAAAAACGGTGGTCCACCTCTGATTGGTAGAAATGGAATAAAAATGGAAATCTAGGCATTTGTAATCTTAATAAGGTACCAGAGAGTAATACTTTTAACATAAGTTGTCCTACCAATATTGATTTTTTTTATCGAAATTTTTCAACCAAGAATTGGAACTTTTCAAAAATTTTTTTTACAACTTAAGGAAGGTGCAGTTCCAAAATTTTTTAAAGCTCGACCCGTTCCGTTTGAAACCAAGGATCGAGCAAGAAATTAATAGATTAGTGCAAAACAATATTTTAAAGCCGGAGCTCGGCCACAACCAATAATGTAACTGTAAAAAAAACTTGAATTTCCAATCTCAAGCGATCTATTTTTTAAAGGGGTGAGACACTTAAACGACAAAATCGAACGATGCATTTATGGAAAGCTCCGTATCTCCGGAACGGTTGAAAATAATAAACTAATAATAAACTGTCTTTTTATTCACAAATGTAAATAGATTACATTTGCCCATAGGGCGAAGATTAGCTAGAGCTACTCTTTAACTCTTAACCCTATATTACAAAGAGATATACTTATAAAAATGCTTATAGTTAATACAATATCACAATTAACTTAAAGTTGATGCAAATTAAAAATAAATACAAATTTAAAAAAATAATTAAATAAATGTTTTAGATAATAAGGCATAAAGATACCTACTACATTAAGAATAAAATCTACCCAAGTAATTGCTCCTCCAAAAATAGCTGTTTATACATTTTTCGAATCTGATGAAGTGAATAATGCAAACTAGGTCTAAACTGATTATATAAGGATACAATATTAAATGTATAGCTTCGAGTAAATAGAGCTGTTGAGTGGTGCGGCATAGTCAAAGTATTATGTCTTATATTTTTATTATGTATCTGATTCCTAGGTATGATTTTCTCTAACAAATATTTTGGTGCTTGATTTTTGAACAGGCGATACAGAAAAGATAGCAGTAGAAACTTAAACAGAAACGAAACCTTTAACCATTTTAACTCATATAATATATGAATAGACACGTGATCAAACTTTCTTAAACCACAAACAAATCGACAACATGCATTCTGTATACGTTGTAATCTCTGTTGAGACCTCTGGTGTAGATAAGGGTAATAAACTATAAGACAATAATTATTTATCGATAGTACCAGAGAATCTGCTAATTCCTTCCTTATTTTAAAATTTAATATGTGTTTGTTAGCATAGAGAAAGCGCAAGCGAAGATAACATTTTTGCAAAATCACCCCTATGTGTTCCCGAAATTTCAAAGATGGATCGAGATTTAAGCCCAGAATTTTGACATTATCAGAAAAAGAAAGCTGGTCCCCATTCATCTCAATATTGATATTATTCTCGACATTGGGTCGATGGTTTATAGAACTAAACAGTAGTATTTTAGTTTTGTTAGAGTTAATAATAAGATTATGTTCAGTAGAATACCTCATAATTGAACTTAGATCACCATTAATACTCTCAGAAGCCGCTTCAACATCATCAGGATCAACGTAGCAAATTTAAGAAGAAAGAAAAAAGATTATGTTCAGTAGAATACCTCATAATTGAACTTAGATCACCATCAATACTCTCAGAAGCCGCTTCAACATCATCAGGATCAACGTAGCAAATCATTTGGGTGTCATCGGCGAACTGATAGACTTCTGATTCTTTTACGTTGGAAGAAAGGTCACATGTATATAAAAGAAAAAAAAGTGGCCACAAAATGGATCCCTGGGGAACACCAGAAATTATTTTTTTTGGGTCAGAATAGCTGCACTTTATACGCACTCGCTGAGTACGTTTCCAAAGGCATGATTTAAAAAATGAAAGAGCTATGTCATCACAACCATAAAATTTTAACTTTGCCACCAATAAGTCATGATCAATGACGTCGAATGCCTTAGAATAATCTAAAGCTATCAGCATTTTTAACAAGAGCTCTGACAATGTTGTCAGTAATATTGAGAAGGGCTGTCGTTGTACTGTGCCCCTCTCTAAAGCCAGATTGGTGAACTGGTAGTATATTATTTCTAATGAAATAGATGGATAGCTGCACATGCACAACCCTCTCTAATATTTTTGATATAACGGGTAATAAACTTATTGGCCGCAGATCCTGTATAGCTTGGGGATTAGTTACCTTAGAAATAGGACAAATAATCGACTCACGCCAAGGCTGAGAAAAATATCCTACCTCCAAGCATGAAATAACAATATTTGTAATGTGATCAATAATCTGGGGCAAACAATATTGCAGCATCTGCAGTGTAATGCCGTCGCAGCCCGGTGCGTTTGACCGAATGCCATACATTATTTTTTTGATTGTTAATTGATCAACTAAGGCAAATTTAAATTTCTCATCAGAAAATAGATTGTTCGAATAATATTCAATTTTGCCCGCGCAGTTTTGAGATTTATTAAAAACACTAGCAAAATAATCATTAATTGCACTAAGGATCGCACAAGGTTGGAGGGAGCTCGGCATTATTGTTTGATGGAATTTTAATATTAAGATGACGCAAGCCTTGCCAAAGTTTCTTAGAGACTTTATCTCTTTCCAGTTTCTCAATGTATGCAGCTTTCTGCCTTCTTGTGGATGCCAATGCAAAGTTTCGAAGGTCCTTATAATGGTTCCAATTATCAGGTGTTTTATCTCTTTTATATTTAACCATTGCTTTATCTCTCTGCTTATAAATTAATTTTAAATTGTCGGTAAACCAAGGCGCTGGTGGTTTACTCACCCTAATAGCATTTAATGGAGCGTGCTTATTAAACAAAAATATTATATTATTTTCCAAAAAACGAACTTTGTCATTGATGATGAAAGAGTTTTGGACTTCCATTGCCTTTATTTGTTTTAAATCACAACGTTTCAACTGGTAAGTATCTCCAGTCGTCTTCAGGTGAATACTAAATAAGTAAAGTAACTACAAGACTATTTATACTAGCTAAGTGCACCGAAGCACAACTGATGTGGGTGCAGTCATGCGTTCAGTTAGCACGCGGTCTTATCCTAAGATTACATCTATCTAACAAAGGTTTCCAGATATTTCTTAAGTCTAACGATGGTTTACTAAAGCAGCCTGGATTCTGGTGGATAGCAGCAGCTTCCTTAAACTTTCTTTTCCTCCAGTGTGGTTCCTTATGTAGGATTTCAGCTTCTGACCACTTGATATGGTGGCCATGTTTCCAGGCATGGTCAGCTGCACCTGACTTTTGGGTCTCTCCTTTTAACGTATTGTTTTTTGTGTTCTTTAATCCTTGTCTCGAGTGGTCTTAATGTCTCACCTATATAAGATTGGCCGCACTCGCAGGGGATCTGGTAGACGCAGTTTTTCCTATCTTTTTTGACTTATAGGCTTTGTCTTCGTCAGGTGGCTTCTTAGGGTGTCTCTCGAGTTGAATACGGTGTTGATGTTATATCGCTGTCCCAGTCTTCTTATTTTCTCAGATAATCCCTTGACATATGGAATATTGAGTGTTGGTTGTGCCTCTCTGTCTGCTACTTGCGCGTTGGGTCGATTCTTACGATTTTCCAATACTGTGTCAACTAATTTTGTGGGGTAGCCATTTTTGTTGAGGTCGGTCTTGATGTGGTGAGCTTCCTTTTTAAGTGCTTCTTCCGAGTTACAGATTGTAATTGCTCTATCCACGAGGGTTTTAACTATGCCATGTTTCGTGTTGTTTGAGTGATTTGATGCAAAATTGAGATACTGACCTGTATGCGTGGGTTTTCTGTATACTGAGGTTTGGATGCTGCTGCCATTTTTCTTCACGTTGACATCTAGAAACGGTAATTGGTTGTTTTCTTCTTTCTCCATGGTGAATTTGATTGTTGGTGTTAAGCTATTGAGGTGATCTAGAAACTTTCTTAGTTCGTCATCGGTTCCATCCCAAATAATGAATGTGTCATCCACATATCTCAGCCACATTTTTGGTTTCTTCTTTGCCTGTTCCATTGCTTTGGATTCAAACCATTCCATGTAAATGTTGGCGATTATTGGCGAGAGAGATGAACCCATCGGTAGTCCTGGTATGCCTGGAAACATGGCCACCATATCAAGTGGTCAGAAGCTGAAATCCTACATAAGGAACCACACTGGAGGAAAAGAAAGTTTAAGGAAGCTGCTGCTATCCACCAGAATCCAGGCTGCTTTAGTAAACCATCGTTAGACTTAAGAAATATCTGGAAACCTTTGTTAGATAGATGTAATCTTAGGATAAGACCGCGTGCTAACTGAACGCATGACTGCACCCACATCAGTTGTGCTTCGGTGCACTTAGCTAGTATAAATAGTCTTGTAGTTACTTTACTTATTTAGTATTCACCTGAAGACGACTGGAGATACTTACCAGTTGAAACGTTGTGATTTAAAACAAATAAAGGCAATGGAAGTCCAAAACTCTTTCATCATTCAAGAAACATCATTGTCTACAACCTTCAAGCATTTGTCATTGATGTTTTCTATACAGTGAGGACCTAAAGTCCGCCCCCCCCCCCTCTAACTTCTAAACCGTTCGGTATATTTTAATGAAATATTGAACGATAATTTTTGAGCAAGTCTTGCACTTTTTGACATACCAATGACGGTTTAAATGTCAAGATGACAGCTGGGTCCGCTTTTGGAATATTTCTTTAAATGGAAAGGGGATTCCAATGGTACCTCATTTTGGAGATCTTTTAATGCTTTAAACATTCTCCAATTTAAGAAACATTTGGTTCAGTATGAAATGGAATTTATTAATTATAAGTATTTTAAACAAAAGATAAAGGGACACATCTACAAAACAGTGGTTACTTCAACAATTGTTGAAAATAACCGCCATGGACCTCTTGGCAAATAAATATTCTATTAGTAAATTCCTCTCGGACATTGTGAAGCACCTGTGGCGTTATCCTTGAACAAACATCTGTAATTCGTTGCCTAAGTTCTTCTAATGAGCCTGGAGCCGTTTTATAAACCTCAGTTTTAACGTATCCCCAAAGAAAAAAATCTAGAGGCGTTAGGTCTGGCGATCTAGCTGGCCATTCTGTCGAACCTCGACGACCAATCCACCTATTTTCATAAGATTCGTCTAGGAAATTTCTGACTTGCCTAAAATAGTGTGGCGGGGCGCCATCTAGTTGAAATACAACCTCTTGAAACTCATGTGGGTTTTGGGCAACAACACACTGAGAGAAAACTCTATTAGCCGTAGCTAGAAATCCATTCGCAGTAGCAAGAAATCTGCATTAAATAGGCGCCGAAAAAACAACTCTGTTGTCGCTACAAGGTTCTTTTTTTTTGAAATGACTTTTTAACCTCAACATGGTCGTTTTTTAAATATTATTCTCTTGCTGTTAAAAGACAACTCTATTGCCATAAAAATATATAATGCAGTGGTAAACAAAAATGATTTTGTGATTAATTGAGGTCGTGTAGTTAGGAAAGTATCGGTTTTTACTCCTAAAAATAATCAACCAGCTATAAAATAATTTTATTTTTATTGTAGCTAGTCCACCTAGCTACTACGAAATTCCTTTTTTTAGCTCCTTCGCCAAAATGGCTGTGGTTGGTGGATTAGTTTATAGTGGATGTTTTTGGCAATTGATTTGATAAAATTTTTATATTTTAATAATTCTATATAGGGTGGTGTACTTTAAGTGCAACGTTATACAATAAGTGTTGTGGCGGTGTGTCTCCAAATTCAGGTAGGTACAATTATTTTACCAATAATTATATTTATTACTTATATTTTTTAATTCATTCCGATCATGGCCGCCATTAAGTTTCCGTTCTACACTTATTAGGGCAGAATTTTTGATAAAAATTGTATGTTTAACTTTGTTTAATAACGGGGGGATCTGACTGATCTGAAAGTAACAAACTGCTAGGAACATGACCCTTTTTAGCCATTTTTTTTTATTAATAGGTATCAGAAAACCTAACAAATGCGATTTTGCATTGCAAAAATTAGAACGGGGAAGAAATATCTCAAAAACTCAGATTGTTTTCCGATTCTATCCCCTAAATTTGTATTGTATTTCTGAAAAAATTAATTTCTCGCCTAACAAAATTTAAAGACTCACCTAAGTCAACGATGATTTTTTGTAGGTACCTAAGTAGATTAATGTAATAAACATGAGTTACTTATTAAGTAATAAATATAATTATTGGTAAAATAATTGTACCTACCTGAATTTGGGGACACACCGCCACAACACCTATTATATGATGTTGCACTAAAAGTACACCACCCTATATGAAATTATTAAAATATAAAAAATTTATCAAATCAATGGCCATCAAACATCCAATATAAACTATAGTCCACCAACCACTAATCAAACTAACAATACTGCAAATGGCAATAAAATGAACCAAAAGGATTTCACCCTGTTTAAAAAAAGCAACTGTTTAGTTCCTAAAAGGTATATTTTAGATAGGTATAAAAGATTGGTTAGTTTTTATTTTTATTTTTGTGGTAATAAGATAACCTTATGGGAATTAAAAACATACTTTTTAAAAACACTTTATTGAATACATATTGTTATGGTTATATGATATTCTGTTACCATACAAAAGCATTGAGCACACGTAACAACATTGTTGTCAAAAAAACGTCCTTGATTGCGACTAAACGAAATATTTTAGGGATAAATGGATTTTTTCTTGTGGTAATACACATATATTCAAAAAAATACTTGTATTGAGTGATTTTCCTCAGTGCATCATTAATAAGTGGAGTAATTGTATGTTGCAACATATCCAGGTACCTGGGGCCATTAAGATTATATTCCAGAAAAATGGGACCTATAATGTGATTACCCAAAATGCCTGCCCAAACATTTATTTTCTGGGGAAACTGTGTGTGTCCCTCCCGAAAAACATGAGGGTTTTCATCACTCCAGTACCTACAGTTTTGGGTATTAACTCGTCCATGTAAGAAAAAAGTACTTTCGTCGCTAAAACAGATATTCCGCAAATAGTTATTATTCCTTACGATTCTTTCTGACATATTTTCGCAAAATTCTAGTCGTCTAACTGGATCATCTTCTGTTAGTTCGTGTATAATTTTTATTTTATATGTGTGAAATTTATGGCTTTTCAAAATTCTTTTGACAGAACTACGAAAAACATTACCATGCCTCAGCCACGTGTTTCGTTGGCTGTTGGGGAGTAACAGCCATTTCAGCTAAAACTTGGACTTTCACATCTTCCACGATTTTTGGCCTTCCAGACCTTGGTGCGTCTTTAACCGAACCAGTTTCTTGAAATTTTAAGATTAGTTTTCGCAAAAATTTTCTGCATATTTGTCGTTCCGGATATCGTTCATTGAACATACGAACAGCAGCATGGTAATTTCGGTTAGCTTCGCCAAAAATAATATTCGCTTCAAATTTATCTTCTAAAGAACGAGCCATTTAAGACAATTTTGAGATAAAAATATTTTCTGTCAATCAGACATTTAAAAACAGTATGACAGCAACAATCAATAGACAGTTTGAAGGTTGTAGACAATAATGTATCTTGAGTAATAGATGTGTTTTGGACTTCCATTGCCTTTAGTTTTTCATATCACAACGTTTCAACTGGTAAGTTTCTCCAGTCGTCTTCAGGTGAATACTAAACAAGTTACAAAGCTACGAGCCTATTTATACTACCTAGGGGGGGGGGGGGGGGCGGAGCTAGTGACGAATTCGGGTGCAGTCGTGAGTCATCTGCTTACGACACCATGATTATTCATCTGCTGACGTCATCCGCTTACGTCATCACGTTTGCATCACTACTCAATCTGAGCCTACACCTATTTAACAAGGGCTTCCAAATGTTTCTTATATCTGCAGAAGGCTTACTGAAACAGTCAGGGTTCTGGATTATGACAGCTGCTTCTTTGAATTTTCTCTTCCGCCAATGCTCTTCTTTAAGTATAATTTTTGCGTTTTCCCATTGTAAATGATGGCTGTGGGTCCAAGCGTGGTCTGCTGCACCGGATCTGTTTGTTTCTCCTTTCAGTGTGTGGTTTCGATGTTCTTTGATCCTTGTTTGGAGAGGTCGTAGAGTTTCACCAACATAGGATTGTCCGCATTCGCAAGGTATTCTGTATACACAATTCTTCGTGTCCTTTTGATTTGTTGGTTTTGTCTTCGTCAGGTGGCTTCTTAAGGAATCTTTGGAGCTGAAGACTGTTCGGATGTTGTACTGTTGTCCTATCCTTCGAATTTTTTCGGAGATTCCCTTGACATAAGGTACATTCATGGTGGGACCAGATTCATTATCTTTGTTCGTTCTAGTTTTGTGATTTTGTCGCTTTTTGATGGCCTGATCGACTAGTTTCGTAGGGTAATCATTCATGCCAAGGTCTTGCTTGATGTTGTTAAGTTCTTTCGTCAAAGCCCCTGCGAGTTGCAAAGTGTGAATGCTCTATCGACGAGTGTTTTGACTATTCCATGTTTGGTGCTGTTTGAATGGTTTGAGGCGTAGTTAAGATATTGACCTGTGTGGGTTTGTTTTCTATATACCGATGTTTGGATGGTGCTCCCGATTTTCTGTACTACGACGTCTAAGAACGGTAATCTGTCGTTATCCTCCTTCTCCATGGTAAACTTAATTGTAGGTGCCAGGTTGTTCATATGTTGTAGAAAGGTTTGAAGTTCGTCATCGCTTCCATTCCAAATGATGAATGTGTCATCTACGTAACGAAGCCATAGCTTTGGTTTGATATTCGCCTTGTCTATCGCCTGATCCTCGAACCATTCCATGTAAATGTTGGCTATTACTGGTGATAGGGATGAGCCCATTGGTAGTCCGTCCTTTTGGCTAAAGAATCTGTTCTTCTCCTGAAAGTAAGAATTATTTAGGCAGCATTCTAGAAGCTCCATTATGGCATTGATGGGTAGCGACGTTCGTTCTTCGAGTGTTTGGTCTTCCCCAAGTTTTCTTCTAATGATCTGCAGTGTTTCCTTCACTGGGACGTTAGTGTAGAGACTTTCCACGTCGAAGCTTACCAATCGGTCCTCTCAAGAAGCATGAACGGCACATTCCGGAAAGGACACGAACACGCTTAACTCCGCATCACAGCAAACCCCCACATCTATACGGATTGCCAAAAATACACAAACACAACATGCCTCTACGACCTATTACAAGCTCCCGAAACTCTCCAACTTACGAACTTTCCAAGTATCTGCTTCCAATATTACAATCACTCCAAGGACACAGCGCATCATATGTAAAGAATTCACAGCATTTCGTCGAGATGATAAGTGGAACGGAAATTCAACCAGAGGACCGATTGGTAAGCTTCGACGTGGAAAGTCTCTACACTAACGTCCCAGTGAAGGAAACACTGCAGATCATTAGAAGAAAACTTGGGGAAGACCAAACACTCGAAGAACGAACGTCGCTACCCATCAATGCCATAATGGAGCTTCTAGAATGCTGCCTAAATAATTCTTACTTTCAGGAGAAGAACAGATTCTTTAGCCAAAAGGACGGACTACCAATGGGCTCATCCCTATCACCAGTAATAGCCAACATTTACATGGAATGGTTCGAGGATCAGGCGATAGACAAGGCGAATATCAAACCAAAGCTATGGCTTCGTTACGTAGATGACACATTCATCATTTGGAATGGAAGCGATGACGAACTTCAAACCTTTCTACAACATATGAACAACCTGGCACCTACAATTAAGTTTACCATGGAAAAGGAGGATAATGACAGATTACCGTTCTTAGACGTCGTAGTACAGAAAATCGGGAGCACCATCCAAACATCGGTATATAGAAAACAAACCCACACAGGTCAATATCTTAACTACGCCTCAAACCATTCAAACAGCGCCAAACATGGAATAGTCAAAACACTCGTCGATAGAGCATTCACACTTTGCAACTCGCAGGGGACTTTGACGAAAGAACTTAACAACATCAAGCAAGACCTTGGCATGAATGATTACCCTACGAAACTAGTCGATCAGGCCATCAAAAAGCGTCAAAATCACAAAACTAGAACGAACAAAGATAATGAATCTGGTCCCACCATGAATGTACCTTATGTCAAGGGAATCTCCGAAAAAATTCGAAGGATAGGACAACAGTACAACATCCGAACAGTCTTCATCTCCAAAGATTCCTTAAGAAGCCACCTGACGAAGACAAAACCAACAAATCAAAAGGACACGAAGAATTGTGTATACAGAATACCTTGCGAATGCGGACAATCCTATGTTGGTGAAACTCTACGACCTCTCCAAACAAGGATCAAAGAACATCGAAACCACACACTAAAAGGAGAAACAAACAGATCCGGTGCAGCAGACCACGCTTGGACCCACGGCCATTATTTACAATGGGAAAACGCAAAAATTATACTTAAAGAAGAGCATTGGCGGAAGAGAAAATTCAAAGAAGCAGCTGTCATAATCCAGAACCCTGGCTGTTTCAGTAAGCCTTCTGCAGATATAAGAAACATTTGGAAGCCCTTGTTAAATAGGTGTAGGCTCAGATTGAGTAGTGATGCAAACGTGATGACGTAAGCGGATGACGTCAGCAGATGAATAATCATGGTGACGTAAGCAGATGACTCACGACTGCACCCGAATTCGTCACTAGCTCCGCCCCCCCCCTAGGTAGTATAAATAGGCTCGTAGCTTTGTAACTTGTTTAGTATTCACCTGAAGACGACTGAAGATACTTAACAGTTGAAACGTTGTGATATGAAAAACTAAAGGCAATGGAAGTCCAAAACACATCTATTACTCAATCAATAGACAACTATAGGTAAAAAAAGTGTGTTATAAACAGTGTTAGTCATAATGTAAAAACCGATATTATTGATTCCTGTTTAAAAAATACTGAACCAAATGTTTTTTAAATTGGAGAATGTTTTAAGCATTAAAAGACCTTCAAAATGAGGTACCATTGGAACCCCCTTTCCATTTAAAAAAATATTCCAAAAGCGGACCCAGCTGTCATCTTGACATTTAAAGATGTCATTGGTATGTCAAAAAGTGCAAGACTTGCTCAAATATTATCGTTAAAAATTTCATTAAAATATACCGAACGGTTTAGAAGTTAGAGGGGGGGGGGGGGTTAGGTCCTCACTGTATAAAAGATATTGTCCCAATTTATGTCATTCAGATAATTTACGAAATCATGCAAGTCTAGATTTTTATAGTCTCGTATATTAACAAGTATGTTTTTACTTTTATTTGTCTTTATATTAAGAATGCAAAATGGCGCCCTGTTGTGATCACTAATATCAGAATCGATTGTACCATCCTTAGATACCATAGCCGCAGAGTTAACAAAAATGGGATAAAGACATGTTGTCGAAGTACCAGCAATTTTGGTAGGTTCATTTATTACCTGATGAAAACCAAAATCATGCAATGTACTAAACAACACATTAGGTTTAAGCATATCAATGTTTAAATCGCCTGTGATAATTGAGTAAAAATAGTTAATTAGCATTTGTGGAGCAATTTCGTCTACAAAGTTTACAAGCTGAGACTGGTTTGTTTGTGGTGGGCGGTATATTGTTATAACCGCCAACTTGTACATACCAAGAGTTATTTCTAGAAAAAGATATTCAAAATTTGGATAATTAACATTGATGTTTAGAATATTGCACTGCAAATTTGATCGTACATAGACACCCACTCCACCCCCAGCTCTATTCGGTCTATCTCTCCTAAAGAAACTATATCCAGGTAATGATATCAGATTAGAAGGTATTTCAGTCGAATCCCGGTCAAAAAATCCCAGTAAATAAATCCCGATCATAAATATCCCATGCCAAAATATCCCATACAAAAAAAACCCATGGCAAAAATATCAATATACAAAAACATCCTATTACAAAAATATCCCACAACAATAATGTCCTATTAAATATCTTAATAACCTAAACTAACCTAATCAGAAAAAGTTCTGTTTAGAGTGGGGGCCTACAAGACAAACAAAATATATTTACGAAACGTGTATATAAATCCCTCCAAATTAAGGTTTTTACCACCTTTCTGATTGATAATAAATTCCAAAGGCATTTTAAAATATTATTCACTAAAATCTAAATAACGATGAGTACTAAGTACCTATTTATTATAGAATTAAAATTACTTTATAGGTTTGACTGACGTGTACTATTTACTAGTAATACAATAATTGTTTGTCTTGTGACTTTATTGTAGGGACTTTTTGCCATGGGATTTCTTTGTATGGGGTATTTTGGATGAGCTAAAACTGAGTGGGAATTTTTTTTCTGGGATTTTCTGACCGGACACCTTCAGCCATGTCTCAGTTACACAGATTATATCATATGTATCATTTACTAACTGTCTAAAATTTACAAAGCTAGGTATTAAGGACCTTACATTAATATTTAAAAGACTTAATAAAGAATTTCTCTTATTATCTATTGGGGTAGCTTTAAAATTTACACAAAAAAAAATTAAACAAAAAACAATCCATACATGCATACTTTAAATTCTACCTACAAAAGTTCCTCCAAATCATTTTCACCTCGGATAACAACATATCGATCTCCTTCAGATTTTCTAGCAAGAACTCAGCCGTTGCGGTGCCAGACATATTTATAGTTTTTCTCCCTCAGTTGCTCTCTCGCTTTCGTGAACAATGCATACATTTCCTTCGAAAGGTCTTCATCAATGAAAATTGCCTGCGAAGATTTCCCCATATATGTCAACAATTATACATTTTTGATATCGGACCGCGGAATGCCATCTACTGGTGTAGTTATTAATTATGGTTGCCATTAAAAAAAAAATTGCGTTTTGTCTGTCATTTATTGATATCTGACATATTTGACGATAGCATAGTTAGCTCGGCCACAACCAATAATGTAACTGTAAAAAAACGTGAATTTCCAATCTCAAGCGATCTATTTTTTAAAGGGGTGTGACACTTAAAACGCAAAATCGAACGATGCATGTTTGGGAAGCCCCGCATCTACGAAACGGTTGAAAATAGATATCAACAATTATACATTTTTGATATCAGACCGCGGAATGCCATCTTCTGGTGTAGTTATTATTTATGGTTGCCATTTGAAAAAAAACAAAATGGCGTCTTATCTGTCATTTCTTGATATCTGACATATTTGACGATAGCATAGTTAGCTCGGCCACAACCAATAATGTAACTGTCTGTGTAATGTGTCTGTCATTTCTTGATATCTGAAGTTAGCTCGGCCACAACCAATAACGTAACTGTGAAAAAACTTGAATTTCCAATCTTAAACGATCTATTTTTTAAAGGGGTGAGACACTTAAAGGACAAAATCGAACGATGCATTTATGGAAAGCCCCGTATCTCCGGAACGGTTGAAAATATATGCCAACAATACATTCTTGATATCGGACCGCGGAATGCCATCTACTGGTGTAGTTATTAATTATGGTTGCAATTAAAAAAAAAAAATGGCGTCTTATCTGTCATTTCTTGATATCTGACGTATTTGACAATAGTATAGTTAGCTCAGCCACAACAAATAATGTAACTATAAAAAAAACTTGAATATCCAATCTCAAGCGATCTATTTTTTTAAAGGGGTAAGACTTTCAGAACAAAATCGAAAACTCGAAGTCTTGTATCTTCGGAACGACTGAAAATAAATATTTACAACTATATATTTCTGAACTTTAAATAAAAAATATAATGCAGTGGGCATTTAATAAAGTAGGATTGACATTTAAAAAACTCCAATACGGCGTCTTATCTGTCAAATTTGTGAATCTATATAATTTTTGACATTAAATTTGGCTTCTTCGCAAAAAACCATTAGGGATTACGTAATTGTTTTTTATTTTAATCAGTTGGAAAATCGCTAATCGGGTGAGACACTTAAAAAAATTTCCCTGTACAGGGTGTTTCATTAAGGGTGGCTACCGGCCATATCTTGGAAAATACTAAGCATAGAAACTTGGAGAAAAAAAACATCATTAAAGTGGTCATGAGAAAATTCTGGAAATTATTTTTAATTGTTCCGCATTTCTCCGCAAGGGGGCACAATTGAAAATTAATTTTTAGATTTCTAAATTTCTCCGAAAATTCCCATATTAAGGTATGTATAACACTGATTACATCATTAGAAAACTTAGACAACTCTGCATCATTTTAGTTTAAGGCTCATTGGCGTACCGACCTTGATAAGAGTGGTGGAAGCTATTGAATGTGTAATCATTTAAATCACTGTAACTTCTAAACGACTTATCCGATTTTACTAAATTTAAGCTTGTTTGGAAGAGAAAGATAAGAACCTTCAATTGCCGCATCGAGTGGTACACGATAGTTTCTAATAAAATTGCTAGAGGGCACAATTAGTAATAATGACAGTTTTTTTGATTTTATCCCAAAAATTCAAATCATACCATATAACTATGACATCATAATTGGAAAGTAGGGTAAATTTGCAAGAAAAAATGTGAAGACCGCAGTTCGATATCTTTGTTCGTTTCAGAGTTATTGCCAAAACAATAATTTTTAAGGTACTTTAATCGAAGAAATTATTGGTTTTATAGCTTCGTGGCCAAAGCATTGCACGACCAAAAAGAATTTCAGCCATTCTATATAAGGAAAAACCAATTAAGCATGGAACAGGACTGCTTAATGTGGGGTTATAAACTTATTATTCCCAAGAAATTTCAAGACGGAATTTTGCACGAGCTCCATGCCGCGCTCTTATTTTTGGTGGCCATCTATTGATGCGCAGATCGAAGCTCTTACCCAAAACTGTAAAATATGGCAAAAATTTTCCAATAACGTACCAAGAACTCCAATTAAACTTTGGGAATAGCCACAGGAGCCCTGGATCAGAGTACATGCTGATTTTTTTGGTCCGTTATTTGGGAAATTTTTCTTTGTAGTGGAAGATGATACCTACTTCCAAATGGATAGAATGTTTTCAAATTTCACGTATGATTTCAAAGGTCACAATCAGTATTTTGCGAAAATTATTTGCGATATTTGGCTTACCTAGGGAACTTTGTACCGACAATGCGCAATTCTTTTTTTAAGATTTTGAAACTTTTTTAAAGTGTAACGGACCGATGTAGACTATATTATTGACTGCTTTCTGTTTCAATACAGAAACACGACCACTAATGAGGCACCTACCCAGATTCTAATGGGATGACACTTGCGCACAATATTTGGTTTGATGTTGCCTTCGATTGAATCAACAGTTATAAAATAAATAATCAAAAATCACAATTAAATCGCACAAATAATACTGTTGTGCTCTTCCATCAGGGAGAAAAGGTATGGGCGCGTGATTATAGACTAAACAAAAAATCAAATTGGTGTCAAGCCATTATTACTAAAGTAATTGGTAGCAGAACTTATGAGGTGAAGGTGGAATAAAATGAAGACGACATAAAGATCAATTAAAAAGAGATTGTTCAAAGGCGAGTTCTAGGATGAGCCAACCTATTCTTCCACGACCCACCTTTTGAGGTCCCCCAACACAGACTGATGTCGAACATAATGATTCTGACACTGATAGTCATTAGGGAGATAGATGGCAATAGATCATTAAGAAGGCGCAGCCAACTCACAAAACCTCCCGAACGATTAACTTATTCATAGTTGGCAAAAAATACTTATATAATTTTAGCATATAAGAGTTTTATTTTAAAGGGGAAGGTAAGTTATATATTTAGTTTGAAACTGGGACTATAGTTAGTTTCAGTACTGTACACCTTGGAGTAGGGTGTTAAGTTTATTTATTAATTCATATACGCATGTTTACATTTAAGGACCAGTGTCATTTTGGGTATTGGTGAATAAACCGGATTTATCAAAATTTACAGTTGTGTTATTTCAAATTAAATAACAAATAAAACAACCCTTAAACAAAATGATGCACAATTGTCTAGTCTTTCTAATGATTTAACCAAAGGTATACCATAATATGGAAATTTTCGGAGACATTTAGAATTAAAAAAAATAGTTTTCAATTATGCCCCCTTGTGGCAAAATGTGAAACTTAAAAATAATTTCCAGAATTTTCTCATGACCACTTTAATCATAAATTTTTTTCCCCAAGTTTCAATACTTAGTAGTTTCCCTAATATGGCCGGTGGCCACCCTTAATGAAACACCCTGTATGTACCTACCTATTTATATCTTTTTAGAAAGATTTTACGTAGGTAACTTACCCACCGCCTGTACTGGATATTTCCTCGAATATTTCCTAACAAATATAGTACACCTACGTATACCAAATATATATAACACTCTTTAATGGTCAACACGACAACTTTGCCTCATACTATGCGCACGAGGCATATACTGAAATAATTTGAAAACTCTGTAATATGGGTTGTTTATTCGGATCATGTGCGGTACCTTTAATCAGCGCTACTCGGCTACGGTACTATACCTGTGTGACATAAAAAAATTAAAAATCTAATTTTAGATCCACTTAGATGAAAAGAGGACATAGCGAAACACACATTTGAGTAAAACAATTGAATGTTCGAATGATATCATAACCTGTTGTTAATGCGTGTTGGTACATGGATTAATTGCGATATATTTAAAAAGCGTATTAGCGGTGGACGTTAATTGAATAGAGAATATTTATAAATCCATATAAAAGAGAGTAAATAAATCGATGTTTGGCTAGCGGGGCACATCTTCGCATGTACTCTTATAATATAGAAGTCGCCTCGGGTAGATAAATACATGTCTAAATTTACAACGTAACCTAAACAGGCTTGTAACTTGCAAGCAGAACGGCTATGGACTTTATTGCCTTAAAATGTCATAACTTTTGTCTGTTAAGGGCCATTTGTATAGGTTTGGGTTAACTCAAAAATAGGAGTTAATCGGGGGATAAGTATAAAAACACATTTTATAGTAGGCTGGGCCAAAAAAGTGAAAAATTGGAAATTGCAAATGGTATATTTGCCAATATCTGACTATACATCTAAAAGTAATTTGTGGAAAATTTTATTAAAATCCTTAAATGTTTCGCCGCGCCCCTGTGACCTTGAAAATTAGTAAAAAAGCCGATTTTTCAATATTTAATATTTTTTAAATCCAAAATTATAATTTTTTTGTGACTTCTTGTGGATGTGGGAATGTGTATAAAAATAATTTTTTCAATAAAATATTTTTCTGTTGGATGGAAATTACAAATTTGTCTCTGAAAACGTTAAATTACGTGTAAATGATGATTTTGAGGACAAATTTGCAATTTCCATCCAACAGAAAAATATTTTATTGAAAAAATTATTTTTATACACATTTCCACATCCACAAGAAGTCACAAAAAAATTATAATTATGGATTTAAAAAATATTAAATATTGAAAAATCGGCCCTTTTACTAATTTTCAAGGTCACAGGGGCGCGGCGAAACATTTACGGATTTTAATAAAATTTTTCACAAATTTCTTTTAGATGTATAGTCAGATATTGGCAAATATACCATTTGCAATTTCCAATTTTCCACTTTTTCGGCCCAGCCTATTGTATAGGCAGAGGTTATTCAATGTTCTGAGATAAACCCTCAACTCGTGGATCGGGTATGAGTTAACCTACAATCTCGGGATTAGAAGCCTAAAAATGGCGCATTTTGTTATTTTACAACAATAACCTAATTTATTTACATGATTGCTGATACTTATTTTATTATTTAAAATTATTATGGAGGCCTTTGATATTGTATATGGTTTTCTTTCGAATGGTGAAGATGATTTAGATATTATTGACCTTATATCATACTAAAGTTAGCAGCTATTTTAAATAAGACTTTCTTTTCACAAACCTATACAACTGGCAAAATATTTAACCTTAGATTAACTCACGGAATAACTCTATGATTAAACTTAGGTTTAACTCTAAGGTAAACTCATACCTATACAATTGGCACTAAGAAGTCGTAATCCTCTATACTTTGACCATGAAATTAACACTGGAATTTTTTGCCGAATACCTCTGTTCTAATTGTCAGCAATCAACAATTAAACCTACTGATTTAACTTTATAATGTGGGGTAAAAAATGCATTTAGGCATAATTTTTCCAAACTCAGTTTGATGACATAAAAAGCGACTAACTGGCTACAAAGAGACCGACGTCACAACCAGGGTTGTCAGATCTTTCTTTTTCAATTCTTTAAGTTTTTTTTATTAAAAATTCATTGTTATAATAATACATTCTTTAGTCTTTAAGAAACATTATAACTGAAATCAAAATAAAAAGTATTTTCTGTGTTAAAAAACAACTAATTAACAATCCCTTGTTTCACCTATACTTATATATTGTATTTACAAACCCGAAAATTTGGAAGAACTGGCAAGCGCCCATTATTTATCCACGTTGCCATAGAGACAAGCGCCAATGGCGCCGTCTCGGATAGTCTGTGAGTAATAATAAGACAAACGTAATTGCAAATTTATATGTCCTAGACATGAAAAGCGGAATATTTTTAGCGAATGAAAATATTTCTTTATACCTGCTAAAAGATAATTAAGCCATCACACTGTCGCCTTATATTTAATAGTTTAGGACAGTGGAGTAGGTAGTTTAACATATTTACTGTAATTTACGTATTTAATTTTGGTTTATAACCGTGTACTGTGCGTAACGTTTTTTTTTACTTAATATATTTTATTGAATTGTGGCTTTAAACATAAAAAATTAGACAATCGAATGGTTATACTGGAATCTCGGCGTATTGTGGGACTACGACAGGAGTATTTGCGCTAAATAAAAGAGTAGGTACTGGGAATCAGATAAAAATATAATTTATTTAGACGAAACATGGTTGGATAAGCATGATGATATGAAGTATGGTTAAGTAGACAGTTCAAAAAATTGTACTTTAAATACACCGTGTCCGAGGGAAAAACTTCTTCATGCTGGTGGTAAAGATGGCTTTGTCTCTAATGCGTTGCTCTTGTCGGCAAAAAATATCACTCAATCTTCCGCCGATTATCATAAAGATATGACCGCGGATTTGTTTGAAAAATGGTTTGCTGAACAGCTTTTACCAAACATTCCTCCGAATTCGGTAATTGTTACGGACAATGCGTCATATCATTCGAGAATATTAAATAAAATACCTAACATGAGCACCAAGAAAGAAGATATTCTAAAGTTTATGAGAAATAAAAATATGGATATTCCTGAAAGGATTCCAATCAAAAAGAAATTAATGAAAATTATCAAAAGGAGGAACTTTAAAAATGAATACGTAATTGATATCTACTCTTTGCACTAGGCGCGGCCATACTCTTTTGCGATTACCCCCATATTATTGTATCTTTAACCCTATCGAAATGGTTTGGGGTACCATAAAAAAAGTTTACGAAAAAATAATCAGTCACCAACATTATGGGCAGCTTTCTTTAATAATATTCGGCAGGTAATTAGCGACATGAGTAGCGATGCATGGAAAACTACGAAGCTCATGTTATAAAAGTAGAAAATAAATATCATGTTTTATCGCCTACAGCGCCAATAGTGATCCAACCAGGAAAAGATTCTACTTCTGAATATTCTGATGATTCCAGCAATTATATTGTTACTGCATTTTAAATCAATAATGTTTGTTTAAAACGTGTTACCTATTAAAGTTGCTTTATTTATAATATTATTATCATATTAACAAATTAAAACAATACCCTACGCATTTTAATTATTTGGTTGGCGACGTCTATGGTTAGGAGTTTCATACTTTTTTATGTCATTAAATTGACCTGAGAAACACTATACCTACCTGGACGTTAAGGAATGCCTGATTTTAACCGAATTTTATTGTTGAGGTGTACTTACTACTTTTTTATTGTAATTTTTGATGTTTTTCTCTTTCAAGCACTTCCATTTCGGGCAATATTTTAAAACTACCTGAAACCTTCCCATTTGGTGCAAAGAAAATATCTAACAATAATTAGTTCCTATTTCGGGCATAATTCAGTTAAAAATGCTTTATACAGAACACGCAATAAAGCTTTAGGAATACAAAAACTTCCTAGTAATCGAGGTGAAATTGTTATTCCTGCCGACATTCAAGACATGCTTGTACTCGATGATGCTGCCATTTGTTTGAGCAGTTAAATACATGAGCAGCATTTTTAAACAAGGACTTTATTTTTTTATCGGCACCAACAAAGTTAGTTAAGCAATCACTATAAAGGCAACTTTTTCTACCTCGACGAGCTAGGAAGTGCTGAAGAGCAGCCAAAAATGCTTCAGAAGATAAACTACTTACTAATTCCAGATGAATGGCCTTTGTGGCAAAACACACAAATAAGCATATAAGCCTTATATGTTTTTGCACCCCGACAGCGACCCATAGAAATTTTTAAAAGTCCACCAAAATTAACCCCAGTATGCGAGAATGTTTTCGTTTGAAAAACTCTCGAGGCAGGTAAATCGCCCATAGGAGGTTGATAAGATTTTGGGTTTGTTTTCCAACAATTCAAACATTTAAATAAAACTAAATTTATGCTTCTTTTGGGACAAAGAATCCAAAAGTTCTGGACAGGCAATAAATGCGTGTCCCGCGTGTAAATGCTTTTTATGATAATATTTTATAATTAAAGTAGTTAATGAAGATTTTCTAGGTAAAAGTATGTGATGCTTAGCATCATACGACAAAGAAGAGTGTTTTAAGCGTCCACCAACTCGCAGAATGTGTTGATCATCTAGAAAGACTCTGAGTTTGCGTAAAGGGTTTTTAAAATTGTTTATTGTTGAGCTCGTTTTCAAACAAAATTTCGTGCGTACGCTTTACTAAAAGATGGAGGGTCAGCTCATTAACTGTAAGTTGCCCTACAACTTTTTCGTATGTTGATTTTGCGTCATTAATAAAGCGTAAAATATAAGCCCGAGTATGTTGAATAAACAAAAAAAAAGAATGATTGTCACCAAGATTATCAAGAATAGCAAATAGCAATAGCAGAAAAAATGGTTGCAAAAACCACCTTTTTTCTTTTGTAAGTTTTGCAATATCGAGAAAATTAGATTCAATTGGCGGGGGCTGCATACTAGTCAAAAATGGGGGTCCGTTAAACCAGAGGGAGTTATGTAATAAATCTGAAGCAATCCTCCAGAGGCGAGGTCTGCAGGATTATTTTTGGAATAGACATAATACCAAGAATCAGGGCATACCTTCTCTTGGACGTAGGCAACATGATTGAAAATAAACGTCTTCTATCGGTGTGCTGACGATCGAATCCAAGATAAAGCAATTTGGAAATCTGACCATGCGCAAACCCTCTCAAAAGAAATAATATCATTGTACAATTCTATAACATAATGCAGAAGTTTAGCTAAAAGAACAGCTCCACAGAGCTCTAAACGAGCAATCGTAATGCTTTTTAGAAGAGCAACTTTCGTTTTAGCACAAATAAAGTGGGTTCTTAAAGTATTGTCAGACTTAATAATACGAAGATAAACCACAGCAGAGTAACCTCGGGACAAGGCATCCGAAAATCCGTGTAGCTCGTAGGTAAAATCTTCATTCGATAAAATAAATCTAGGTATTTAAAGCTGTGTTAGAAGTAGAAGTTCCAATTTATATTGATTCCAACTTCGCACAATGTCTGCTGGCGGACTTTGGTTACACGAAAGCCCGAGTGACCAAAGATTTAAAAAAATAATTTTATTATAGAAAGTTAGGGGGGCTAGAAACCCGATGCATAGGGTCAAAGAATCTAACTAACCCTAATAACATATAGCGTTTTGTACATGGGCGATTTGAAGGAGGTATCGAGAATAGAAAATAGTCCTTGGTCGAGTTCCACTGCAAACCAAGGATTTTTAAAGAAGTGTCGGAATTTTCAGGATATAAGGTTTGGATTTAAATAACCTTGGGGTAAGTCTTCTAGCAATGAACGAAGTTCGAAACATCCCTTTTTAAAAAGTTCAAAAAGTTCATTTTTTAAAATTTTAGCATTTTTAAAAGTTGATGCACCAGTAGTGACATCGTCGACAAAAGTATGATGACGAATAGCGTAAGAAGCGTTTGGATATAGTGAACCTTCATCATCGACTAATTGACGTAAAGTACGAAGAGCTAAGTAAGGAGAGGGGGACAATCCATAGACTAGAGTCGTTAATTTATAATTGTTTAAAGGTTCCTCAGGCGAAAACCTCCAAATAATCCGTTGATAGTCGTGCTGACTAGAATCGCCGAGAATCATTCTGTACATTTGTTTGATATCGGCGCAAATGATATACTACAAGGACATACGATTAGGTAGCTTGGCGGAGCCATTAAAAGCAACACGGAGTTTAGTGGTAGGGCTATCTGGGAGTACAACACAGTGGTGAGGGATGTAGTAATTATTTGGTGAAATAAAATAATTCGAAATTGCATGTGTCCTAAGTCTAAATACTCTTGCATGAATTTACAATATTCAGTATATAGATTGGGTTGTTTAAGAAGACGGCGTTCTAGAGATAGAAAGTTATTGATAGCGAGATCTCGCATACCAGGAAATAAAGGCGAGGGGTCCCTTAATGGCAAAGTGACAATATATCTACCATCATGATTCCGGGCATGCGTGGTAGAAAATTTATTCTCACATATTTCATCCTCTGGAGATAAAAAAGCGGTAGCAGGACACGGAACTGATTCAATTTCTTAAAATGTTATCAGGGTGCAATCTATAGACGATTCTAAATTGTTTGTGTTTTCCCATCAAAACGTAACCAAAAAGCGTGTTAATAGCGGATGGATTATCGGTTTGGTATCGGTATTAACTATAGCGTCGGTAAGAAAACTTATGTTATGGTTACCATGAGTATGAAATTTGAGCGTTATCGTGCCATGATTAGAGCTTGCTTCCATCGAGCCAAGTCCCTTAATTTCCAAGTGACTCTCAGATTGATGCAAACCCAATCGCGCACTGCGTTTTGCGTTACAAATAAAATCATGCTCCCCGAGTCAAATAAACACCTCATAGGCTGAAAGCAGCCTCGGTTGTCTAAAACTTTAACAATGGCGGTAGTTAAGGGAACAGTTGAGCGGTGATGCAACATTCCAGCACCAACAAAGGCATTAGAAATTAAAGATGGCGAACGATTTTGTACGATCTTTGAAGCGGGTTGTTCTGAAACAATAGATCGTTAAGAAGACACAGGGGTCGAGGTTTCGTTTCCTCTAGAGGAATTATACTACACGTCGGCGGGGTATTGAACAAAACTGTGCCAGAATCACCAGCAAGATTTGTCAATTTTGGTAATTGTAACAAAGATTGGTTGAAAGTTGGTTGCAAGTGCGGCAAGTAAAAGTTGATTTACATCTTCTTATATCATCTAGATTACTCAAACAATTGAAAGAAATACGTTTGCTTCGATAGAAGTTGAAACGTTCTTACGGAGTTTTCTTTGAAAACTGCTGATATTGACATAGGGTGCGATTGTCTTTACATAAAGAACGGTTCAACCTTTTAGTTTTGTTTGAGTCATTGATAAAGAAATTGCGTGTATGACCCCGTGGAGGAGTAGATTTTAACTGTGCTACATTTAAAGTGGTGTAGGCAATGCAACATTTTTCTGAAAATTCATTTAAATTTGTATTTTTTTTTTTTTTTTTTTTTTATGATCGAGCACAAGCACTATAGGAAAATCCTTTAAGGCGCTCTGGGAGCGGTGCGTGTGCGAAGAAAGCGATTCACGTTTTTCTTGAATCGTTGGAGGTTATATTCGGTTGGAAACACGGTCTCAGAAAGGCCGTTCCACAAAGATGACGTCCTCCAAATGAAAGAGTTCTGAAACAATGATGGATATATGGATATTTAGGAATCTCATTGGAGCCATGGCCTAATTCAAAGTTGGTGTAGCTATCTAAACGTTTTAACACGTTCACTATAAGGCATGCTATAGCTGGTCGCTTGTGGTATACCAAGTGGAATAACTTTTGAACCATTGTGATTTTTGTGGTAATTTTTGTTGCTAACGTATGTTATTCTTGATAGGATTCCGCCATTTTGTTTCAGGGCCACTTAAGTGGCCGTTGGTCTGAGAGTAGTAACAGATATTGTAGTAGACCGATGACCACTATACTATAGTGGCCTCGAAGGAATAAAATGAAACTTAACATTTCGTAATTGAAATATGCCCGAACTGAAATTAATTTGCATCTAAATTGAGATGCCATTCCCTAAAACATGGCACAATACATAGCCCAGACTGAAATTTACATTGCGGGCAGTGATACTTTGAACGTTTGTTTCGAACACCACCTGCATCTCTTCATGGCATTTTTCTCATCAGTATTCTCGGCCGGATAGGGTATGATTTAAAATCTGTGACTTGTGGTTTCAACGGCCTTGCTTTTAGAAGATCGATCAAAGTTTCTTCACGGAACGCTTCTCCAACTGTGCTTGAATCGATGGAGGATTAGAAGCTGCATTATGTGCTGATCCTTTTACAATTACCAACCAATTCTGGACAATTTGATTAGACAGTTCGGCAACACCTAAAAAAAAGAAATAAAATTGTAACAGCAATATAATAATTGGAGGCGTAACTACTGTATCAGTTTGCTTTATTTAATAAGAAGTCACATGATGCCGATGTCAAAAAATATCTGGTCTTAATTTTAAAATCAGTCTTATTAGAGAATTGAATGAATTTGCATTATGGTTACAGTTTTAATTATTGTAAGTAGTTGTAAAAGAACAATCATAAGCCTTGCTTGATCGAATTAGGGTTTGTTCGAAAAGCGCTTCTCCTCTTTTAACGTTCGATGACGGCGTTACCCATAAGGGGTAACATTCTGCCGCTCAACTGGTGAGAAAATACAAAAAAATCGCGGGGTTTTAGCACCACAGTGTTTTACGGTTCTATAGTGACTTGTTTCGGTGGCGAAATTGTGCTGGGCAAACGCGCCTGATTGTCTCTTTCATGTCGATTGTTTATACAATTATTACAGAGTTTTCTAAAATGAGTTAAAGAGCCATATTCGAACAAATATGTAAATCATTATGTGGTCCATAACATTTAGTTTTTTTATGAAGCTATCTTTATCCTTAATACATTACTGTACTTATTGGTCTGCCGTTAATCCCCGGTGGGTCGTCACAAAGACCAGAACGAGTTAGTATTTGAGCGGGTACTATAGGCCATAACATTATTGAACCTTTTATTTATTGGTGGAAACCTTACGAGAGAACCCTAAACCTCACCCTTTTGGATTTTTAATTGTGGGGTGATTTTTACAAAAATAGACAGGCTATAATTGAAGATTTATAGTATTGTATTAGAAATGAAATATGGGAAATTCGATGGAATATTGTTGACAACGTGTTCCGAGAATTTTGAGACAGGCTTGGCTATTGCCAATTTGCAATAACAAAAACGGGTTCGTCGTTTCTGTGTGTGCCGTTTTTACCTACTTATATGGTTGCACCATTTAAAAGAAATATATATTAAGTAGTTTTTGAAATATTTGCAATATTCCAGGCTCTCCTGATACACTGCCCCTGTGAGGGAAATATTCAAAAAACAGCACAAGATGCATTTAAATCTGCTAGATATTGTAAAAAGGATTTTAAATACTTAAATAAAATTAATAACTTCAACATTATCTATTGACTAACATTATTTGAAAGATTACATTAGATATTAAAAATATATTAGGTATGCTATAAAATTATTATACCACATAGAGCACATGGGGTAATTATCCCAAACAAAACTGCTTAATATATAATGTTGAATCTTTTTGGAGTTACAACAGATATATACGATACACAAATGCATATATTTTAATTCATGTCTGTCTTATAAGGTTATTTTAGAGCATAAAGTATTTGTAACATCTCATGTTTTATTTACGTCGATAATATTTATATCAAATTTAATAAAAATTGTGCCATAAAATAATTTTGTCCGCCTTATCGAATCACTCATTTAATTTTAAATTCATTTTAAATTCTTAATATGTTTGCGCCCCAAAAATACCTGACACTCATTTTGCCCGAAATTTTATGACAAAAACTTTTTCGATGCCATCTCGATCCGCCATATTCCATTTTAATGTCAAGACGACTATGAATGTGGAATATTTGAGAAACAATTTTAACTCATTATATTCACCAAAAAATTAAAATTAAAATTGAGGGAGGACCTAAACTCGAAATTAACTTGATACAGACCACAAAGTGTCAATCTAGGGACTTTATTGTTATTGATAAGTTTACTGCAAATAAAAACAGAAGAATGTCCTTTTTAACCTTTCCTATATCGTGCACGCAGGGTATATTTTTACTCAATTTATAATTATTATGATAGTGGATAGTATTATATTAATAGGTAGGTAATTAAAATTAATAAATCTTAAAAATATGTTTACATATTATTGTCGTCGGGTATTAATCGGTAACATTATTGCCATGTTTGGGGAATAATAAACTGACTAATAAGGCATTTATTAGTAATTAGCCAAATATCTTTTTATAGAACTGATTGTATAAACAACAGACGATAACCAAAATAAAAGTGTTTAAATAGAGTACATTATTTACTCTTAAAAGAATTGTCACATAGAGTGCATGAGGTTAGTGCGTTATAGTGTAGTTGCAGAGGACATCATTCAGATACAGAAGTAGTTATTTTAGTAAGTAACTATGTGATTGTTAGAATTAAAAATATACTAACCAAGTTATATTTCATTTAATAATAAATGAGTGTACTTATATCAATTTCCGTATCCCTACATAGGTAATTAACTGGATAGATGTAGTAAACTTTCTATTTTGAATTAAAGAAAAAACAAATTATGTAGAAATTTTCACTATGCTTTGTTGCTAGCCATAACAATTGTCTCAACACATAGGGTGTTCGTCAAATCAAGTTGTATGGTTTCTTTAATTTTATATATCTTCGGCAAGTAACAGCTTCTAGCTATTAAATATATTTAATTTCGTTTCTTAAAACCTTTGTTAAGTATGCCATGAGCTTAATGCTTCACTGGCATAGTCAAAGAGGGGGGTATAGGAGGCCCACCCCCTACTGGTCAGCGCCCATCAGCCACCGACCCATATAATCAGCAGTTTATTTATATAACCTCTAATGCATATAACATAAGTAGGCATAAGATAAATACAAAATATTTTACCAAAGATTTTAAATGAAAAGACCCTTTAAACGAGGATATATAACCCAAGTGTCAAAGTGTATTATGGTTCTTTCTACGCGCGTCAAATACTATAATATGCGTTATCGACAACCATCCACTTATCAGGGCCACGAATTTTAAATTCTAAGAAAACACCAATTTTCGCCTTATTTTGACATTTTATATTTTTACTATCAGCTGACGCCTTATTTGATGTCAAGGCATGCTATTTAAGAATAGGTAAGTTTCCCGTGCACCGAAAAATTGCATACCACCATCTTTAAAATTGAAAATACAAATATAAATTACGTATATTTTCCTTTATTTTTAGGCAAACTAAAACGTAGAGATCCCAAATAACCCAATTCATCCAACATTTTCGAGCAAAATATATATTATATTAGAAACTGAAGTCAAAACACCCCATTTTGGCATTTTTTTTTGATAGCGCAAATTTAATATTAGGTTCACCATTTTATCAGCAAAATGTTTGTATAGTAACAGAAAACATTTTGTTCCATTGTGTTGTTGTGTTGTTTTGTGACACATTTTTTTTACGGAACGTTTTTTATAGAACCTACAATACTTACTGGAGTCACTGGTACTAGCGCATCTATGGAGGACCAACGAGATGCTAATTCTTTTATACTTTACTACTTATTTTGAAAAAAATTGGAGGGTGGGAGGAGTAGATTTAAGAAATTTAAAGAATTAATTGAAAAACAATAGAATTATGCTGTATCGGATTGCAAAATCGATATTAGATTAAATATCTTTCATATTATTATATTATATTAAAATAACGAACATCTACCGTATATATAACCAGTAAATCCTGTTAAAGGTATTTATAAAAAGCCTATAAAGGGAGGAAGAAAAAAAGGTAAAAATATTTTCATATTGAAATATTCTCAAAAAATCATGACACAGCGCTTTAATGGATACTTATGTGTGTGTGTGTGTGGATAGGTAAATATTGGTATAAAATATAATTATTTCTATAAATTCTCAAATCGTTTATACCCCACTTGTGACATCTGGAAAGCTTATCAAAAATGGTTTTTAGTGATAGCAAAATAATGAAATGTTAGCAAAATTTTGAGAAATGTTTTTAAACTAGCATTTGCAAAATTCGGCAGGAAAAATTAGAAATAAATGTAAATGATGAAAAATTATCCCAAACCTAAATTAAAACACTATTGTAGTGCTAAAACTATCTATTCCTTTTTGCAATAACACACAGTGCTGGATTTACCATTAGGCTGAGTAGGCTGGAGCCTAGGGCGGCAGATTTTAGGGGGTGGCAAATTTGGCCCAAAATTTTTTTTTATCTTACAGAAATAAATGGTACAATCTTTATTCATGGTCGACGGTTAGTATTTTTTTAAATAAACTTTATTGTTGGTCGTGTCTGTTAATGGGGATAAAAAAAGGTAGTTGGAACTTTACTGGCTTTGCAGAAAGAAATTTCATTTTCAATAAAATAAGTAGGTAAGCATAAATTTTTAAAATATTTACTAAAAATTATTGACCAAATTTGGGCGTGGTCTAAAAAAAATTTGCCTGCGGCGCATTTCCCTTGCAGCGGGCTTTTTCTTTCCCGAACACTTCACCTGTTTCACATCTCACGAGCCGTCACTGGTATAGGAGCGGCAAATATTAAATAGCCTACTAGCGGCAAATTTGTAAATCCGCCACTGATAACACACATACTATTTGTTTTTTTAAAATCTTCATTAACATTTGCATCCTCTAAAGTCTAAATCATTTAAATTTTAAAGTTCTTGCTTTTGCCAACACTTGTGCCGGTTTTCCTCGAATTTAATTCGGAGAAGGTGTATTTATATGAAGGAACGTGTAGAAATGAGTTTTCTTTATTATGCTCAGGGTATGTGCTATTTGAGAACTGCCATTACTTAAAATTAAAGACATCGTTCTAGTTTTGGTTGTGTTTATAAAACAAATGGTACATTTTGGGATTGTTAGGTAATTTAATTATTATTTATTTCTTTTATCTTTGAATTTGAAAGAAATTGCTATTAAGATGTATATATTATTATGCAATTTGATCTTTATTATTAATATATCTTTGACTATTAAGTTAATTTAAAAAAATAATATCCAGAAAAATAGGTCTCTAACTAAGTATTATACAGTGATGGGCTAAAATATGGAACAAATTCATTTAAAAATCAGGTATTCATTTTTTGAAAAAACGCTCGGATACGTCAATTATAATTCTTTCTTCCGGATTTTTTGCCTCAAAAAGAAATTATACCGGGTGTGTCAAAAAGTAGATGTAGCAAAAAATTTTTTTTTTTTAAATAGAACCCCCCTATTTTTACTTATTACCCTAATTCTACGTCAAATTCTGCGCATAATTCATGTTGCATACTCTATCCTTATCTTTAACGGTTTTAGAGAAAAATTACATCATAAAAAAAAATTCTTTAAAAAAAGTTTAAAAAATGAGTTTATTAAGTGTTGAAAATGCAAACCATTAACTTCTTGACAATATGCTAATCTACTTAAAAACCCTTCTAAAACATTATTTATAGTATTTTCATTAATTTGCCTAATTTCATATCTAATTTTAAATTTTAAGTCTTCCAAATTTTGTTGTTTATCCTTATACACTTTTGATTTCAAATAACCCCAAAGAAAGAAATCCATGGGTGTAAGATCGGGAGATCTTGCAGGCCATTCTATGGGTCCTCTTCTACCTATCCATCGTTCGGGAAATACAGTATTCAAAGACTCTCGTACTTGTCGAGCAAAATGAGGCGGAGCACCATCCTGCTGAAACCAAATAGACGCTTCTGGTAGATGAGGCTGATTCGGATTTGGAAAATCCGCTGCTAGTGTGGGAATTAATTCATTTTGAAGAAATTGTAAATACCGGTTTCCTGTAAGATTTCCATCGAAGAAAAAAGGTCCAATAATTCTATCATTTAATATCCCTGCCCAAACATTTACTTTTTGTGGGTATTGCGTGTGCCGTTCTCTCATCCAACGGGGATTATTTGTACTCCAATACCGAAAATTTTGTCTGTTTACCGAACCATTCAAACAAAACGTGGCTTCATCGCTAAAAAGTATGTTGCGATGGAAAAATAGATTTAAGTTGCAAATTTCCATCATAGTTTCACAAAACTGTAGTCGGCGGTCAGCAACCTGAATTTTGTACGGATGGTACTTTTCTTGTTTCAATACCCCCAACACAGATCGTCGGCTAACATCATTATTAAGGGCTACTTTAGTGGATGCACTATGAGGATTATCTTCAACCTCTAACAAAATGTTCAATTGTGAGTTTTCACTAATTTTTGGATGACCTGGCCGTAGACGATCCTTTACATTCCCTGTTTCCCTGAATTTCTTCTCAATTTTACTTACTGTAGATCTTGTAATCGGCCGTTCTGGATACTTAGCGTTAAACAAGTTACAAACTTCTTCTTGACTTCTTGTTTTGTCTCCACATCCAATTAAAATTAAAATTTCGATTCTTTGTGTTTCATTTAAATGCACCATGATCACCGTTTTTCAAAATTATACCTAAACTAATTTTTGATTGACACATGACTTGCTATCGTAGTAACAATTCATTTAAATTTACCTGTTTACCTTTAAGTAGGTACATGTACCTTTTTTTAAAGAATTTTTTTTCATGATGTAATTTTTCTCTAAAACCGTTAGAGATAAGGATAGAATATGCTACATGAATTATGCGCAGAATTTGACGTAGAATTAGGGTAATAAGTAAAAATAGGGGGGTTCTATTTAAAAAACAAAAAAAATTTGCTACATCTACTTTTTGACACACCCGGTATAATTTCTTTTTGAGGCAAAAAATCCGGAAGAAAGAATTATAATCGACGTGTCCGAGCGTTTTTTCAAAAAATGAATACCTAATTTTTAAACAAATTTGTTCCATATTTTAGCCCATCACTGTATGTATTTATTTGTTTTTATAATATATTATTATTGTATTTGAAATAACAACCATTGTTGGAATATACATATTTTAATTTTTTTTGTATTATAAAGAAAACCTAATTATAACAGGTTATTATATTATTGTATTAAGGTTATATACAGTAAAGTATATATTTTCCCCTTTCCTTTTTTTTTAAACTTTATTTTCTTTGTAGAATAATTTGAGCGATTCTGTAGGATCTTTGTTCTGCGGCCCTAATGGAATTAAATTGCACTATGCTTCTTTGTTTTTTTTTTTAATAAAAAAAAACTTTTAAGAAACAAACACGAACAAACAAAACGAATTTCTGTTTGATGGCCTGCCAGGTACAATATTAATATGTTAAAAATTGGACATTTAAACATACGTTCAATTTTAACAGGGTTTCATGATTTTAAACCTTTGGTTGAACACTATAATTTTAATATTATGTTTCTGTGCGAGACATTAGCAGCTCTCTGCTGGATATGACTCTGCACGGTTTCATAATAATAATAATAATAATAATAATAATAATAATAATAATAATAATAATAATAATAATAATAATAATAATAATAATAATAATAATAATAATAATAATAATAATAATAATAATAATAATAATAATAATAATAATAATAATAATAATAATAATAATAATAATAATAATAATAATAATAAACTTTATTTTTCATATTGTGTTAATATGAAAAATATATACATATACGAGGGTATCAGTTTTATAGAAATGATAGAATTGGGAAAGAAGGAGGAGTTACATCTTATGTAAGAAATTATTTAACTGCTGAAGAAGTTAACGTTGATTTTACTGTAAATGAAGCGCTAAAATTTATAATTTTAAAGGTTACACTGAGAAAATCGACCAACCTTGGAAATTGGGTTAAAAAAAATTAGTTGTAGTAACTGATATTTTGGTTCCAACAACTTGAATTAACGGCTAATGGAACTTATTTCTTTTTCTTGTCACGTAGAAGTTGACACAACCCTAAGATTTGCTGCAGGAACTAAAAATATGGGTTGTCGGTCAATATTTGACCGAATTTTATAGTTGTCACTAAAGGGACTTTAGGGTTGATAACTGAAAGTTGCTCCAAACCAATCTTAGGTTGTGACAACCGACCCGTCTGTGTTGGTACAACCGAGGACTGGCGGTCGCCCCAACCCCAACCGTTGATAAAAGGAAGAACCGCCATTTTATTATTGGCTATCGCTTGTGCTCGGACGAAATTGATGTTTTTTCACTGTTTTGGTTTAAATCAAAATGTTTAAAGTTAGAGTGGGCTTTGGCAGACTACGTAGAATCATTTGAAGGTATGTAACCTATATTTTTTAATTAATAGTTAGCATTTAAATATTAATCAGCATCAAACACATTTTTCACAAAACATAAACTACCTATAACAAGACAGAATTTTTTATGGTAAATGTCTTTTATAGACCATAGATTTTGGTACCTTTTTACCCTACCTGCAACAAAGTCGCTGTGTGTGCTTTTCTAATTTTATAGCATAGACAATAATTATTTGCCTCACATCACAGTTTATTGCTGAAAAAGACCATTTTCTCCCAAAAATGTAACTCTAAATAAAGCCATTCAATTGGGCTTTAGAAGTATAGGTTAACTATAGGAAATGTATTAAAGGTACTATTAATAAGAGGGGTTTATATCTAGGTCAATACCATGTCAGAAAATCAGTGTTTTTGTTTGTCGGCACTAAAGTCCTTAAATGTCTCATATTGTTACGAGCATTTTGTGATAAGCTGTTACGTAGCCAATGAGGTTATTCTTTTATACTACGATAGTCAATATAACTAAAAATCCTGGTGGAAAAATTATTCGTTTCAAAGAAAATACACTGATTGGGCATAAATAGCCATTACCCTGATGGCCATTAATTACTATTAGACTTCAGTACAATACATCAGATATTACAACAACTTCTGGGATAGTTGGGTTACATGGATTTTGTGGGGTTTTCAGTTTGTTTAAGATGCCCCCTTTGCCTTTGTGATAACTGACAATCAGCATGTCACAAATTTGTAGGTCAACTTTTCATTCAACTCCCCTAAAAAAATTTAAAGTCTGAAAGGGTTGTTTCTATTAAAATATGTTAATAGTGTTAAAAATAAATAGTACTTTAGTGAAATCCTGCTTCTATACTATCTAATGATTTTTTCGTTTTCAGTAGAACTGCATGGAACAAAAAGAATAAACCATTTACTTTTGGCGAATGTCGAATGCGCGCCAATCAAAATATTATGATGAAGACGAGTTCGACCCACACAATATGGTGAAGGCAAGGCCAACCCAAAATAAGCGCTGCAGCAATCTCCATTATTTGTTACTGTAGCCCAAGTTTCTAGTTGTCCTAATTAAAATATAAAGTTACAAGAACTCCATGAATTATTATTCCATTTGATTTTCTAGTTGTACCTACTAAAAGAACCAAAATATATAGTTATAACAACCATCGCCTTTAGTTGCGACAGCTAAACAATTTAGTTACCACGACTTGGTTGTGAGAACCCAAAGGTTTAGTAGCAGCAACTAGGATGACATCGTTTAAGGGTCAACTAATTTAAATAGGTTGTTACAACCCAAATCTCTAACTGTCATCTGTACATCTCAGGATGATGCCTAATATTTTTTTTATAATTTTCTTAAATTTAGTGCATGTTTTTACAGTTCTAGTACTTTCTGGTAACCTATTATAAGTACTAGATGCTTGATACATCGGATCAAATAAACCTTTATTTGTTCTAACATTATTTTGATGTATGTTGTCATGCTTTCTAGTATAGTGGCCGTGTACATAATCAGAAAATATAATGTTAGTATTAGATTTTCGGATTTTGTTACTATCTCCAAATATATACGAATTATGCTCCAATTCCTGTATTTTTTTAAATTTCATGACGCCCAGGTCCCTGTATAGGTCACCCGTATGCGCGAGCCTATCATAATTAAATTAAAAGTTTCTTTTGTAGTATTTGCATTTTTTTAAACTCGACCACGCCACAGGTGCCCCATACCGAAATGAGGTATCGAAAATGAGACAGAAAGTAGGCATTGTATATTTTCATATAACTCTGTATTTTTCTTTATTTGCCTTAATGATTTATTGTATTACTCTTTTCCACAATAAAAACAATTATTATCATTATTATTATTATTATTATTATTATTATTATTATTATTATTATTATTATTATTATTATTATTATTATTATTTTACTTGTCTGAGTTAGATAATTTCTGCATCTGAAAACTGCTCCAACCATTGGAGTTATTTTACTGCTAATATAAGAAATAGAATTCTTTCAGTCAAGGTTTTCATCTATGACTTGACCAAAATTTCGCTGATGTATCAGAAGTACACAAAATTTTGAGCAGAATTTAAACCAACGCAACGATAGTTGATGATATATCACATTTAATGCTAAAATACTGCAGTCCATTTATCGATAAATATATTACGCACATTATTAATTGTTGTATAGAATTAAGTTCTATCCGGATATATCGAAAATATCGATTGTAAAGCCCTTGTCTAAAATATCAAACCCTGACAACTTTAATGACCTTAGAATTATTAGTATTTTACCTGCTCTGTCTAAATTTATAAAAAACTATTATACAACCAAATGTTTAATTATTGTGTTAAAAATAAAATTATCCCTAAGAGTAAAAGTGCGGTTTTCAAAAGGGTTTTAGAACTTCTGTTGCTATAAATAATGTTATCGATAATAACATTCGAGCATCTGATAAAAAATTGGATACTGCTCTAATTTTATTATACTTTTCCAAAGCGTTTGACACAATTACTTACAAACTCCTTGTGTCAAAATTAAAGTTTTATGGTTTCAAAAGGAATCATGTTCAATTATCAAGTCATAATCTTTTAAATTGCCACCAAAATATACTTTTTAACGGTAAATATTAGGACCAGGTTAGCATATTATCTAAAGGCCACAAGGCTCCATATTAGGGCCGTTACTTTTTCTCATCTATACGTCCGATATTCTTAAATCTTTAAAATACTCTAAAGTACAAACCCATGCTGATGACACTTTACTTTTTTTTCGATTGTGGTGAATATTCAGAATCTGAACAGCTCATAAATGATGATTTGCAAACTATTACAAGTCTGGCGTCTAATCATAATTTAACCCCACTTAATCATACCTTATGTTATTTGGCAATAAAAAATAAAGTTTCTGATCCTAAGAATAACATTGGCGTTGTTCTACCTATAATTTATAATTTTAAATTAGAACTTTATTATAATATTTTCTTTTAAATGTTGTTGTCATTCGTGATTCAGAATATCTATTTACACCTAGACTGCGTCATGTTGCAGCAAATATCTTCAAAATATTTTAATTTCTTCTCATTATTTATTTATTTATTTTATTTATCTTGACAAAAACGTCATCCACGCCCACATAAGAGTTTTGGTTTCAAAATTTCAAGAAACTGGATCCGTTGGAAAGAAAAAAAAAATATAACAACCTAAAGTTTTGGCTGAAGATATGCAGATTGAAGTTATTGGGATGTGTCTATAAATTCAAAGGTATCATTGCGTCAATAATTAGTAACAATTGTCGGCGAGATTCTGTTAGGAAACTACAGAAAATATATAAATTTCATCCTTACAAAATGAACACTTGGCGGCGAGGATCCGGACAAAAGAATTCAAGTTTGTGAAACCATGACAGGGAAAATAGGGTACTTGCACAACATTTAAATATTGAAATTTTTTAGATTTTTGCATAGCAAATGGCTAAATAATGTATACATAACAATTTTTTGCCTTAAATCCAAATACTTTTTAAAATATTCAAGATTGAAATTCACTAGAATTTTAAATATTTAAAAACGATTTTGAAGGGTTTACGTCACTATTCAATAAAACGTTGCCAATTATAGGGGAAGGCGGGGTAGAACGGGGTACCTAACGTTTAGAGAGAATTTAAAATGGTTAATAGTTGAACATTTTCCGGCGCCTACTGGCTATTTGGAGAACAAGCTCTCAATTTTAATATTTTTTAATTGCGAATTTTAAAACATTCCTCGCATTATAGAAATTTAAAAAAAAAATGCATTTTGCCCCGTTCTGCCCCGCAGGTGGGGTGGAATGGGGTACTTAAAATTTATATTTATATTCCACTTTATAGATAACAATCGTAACCATTAATCAAAAATTATCATTAAACATTAAAGTTGAAGTTGCATACAAGATATGTGATAAAAAGTAAAACATTTACTGACAAAATTCACATATGAGGGCAGTGTCATCATCATCATCACTATCTAATCCCGCATATTGGGCCGTGCGTTATGGGCCCGCTTAAGGCACACCGATCACGCAATCCATCCTTCTACTGACTTTGACCAAAACTCTTTGCAGTAAAGGCATTCTGCGTCATCATAGCTGTCGTTTGAAGATGAATCGGACTCTTGACTCGTAACTTTGTTTTTGTTAAATCTCATTTTCTTTCCCGACTTTTTCTTTATTGAAGCTTTCTGGCTTGTCAAGTCGTTAAAAATCAGTCATCGTTAGACCAAACAGTCTAGCTTCCATACATTTAAGATAGTTCTCTAGTTCCACTTCTTGTTCAGCTGAGAAAACACACGAAAATTTCAGTTTTGTCGATTTTAAAATTTTCATTTTCCGTCTTTTTTTTTTTAACGTATTTCTCCAAAGTAGTTTTAGGAACGACAAACTAGTCAGCAGCTTTTCTGTATCCCATATCTCCATTAATAACGGACAAAACAGCTTGATGCATCGATTCAGCAGACCAGCTTTGAGCTTTGTCGTTCTGTTTTGCGAATATAATTGCGAACCATCTGGAAAAATGGAACATAATAATATAATAGGTTGATAATGGGGTGGGGCAAAACGGGGTACCCCACATAGGTACCCCATTCCGCCCCACGTGGTTATTTTAGGTAAAAAAGTGTTAAATTTTTGTGAAAAAAACAAATGAAATAAAATACGGCCTATAGAAAGGAAGCCACTGAGATAGTATTTTCGATGGTAATTCAAATTTAGCTTAAAAAATAAACAAAAACCTCACTTACCGTAATAACTCTACGGATTAAAAATTACAATTTCGCGCCAATATTTACACAACCTACTCAGTGGACATATTGCAGCCAACTGTCGGAACCACAAAACACCAACTAAGAGAAACGTTATTTGCATGTTAATTGAAAGAAACGGAATGACGTTTAACCGATCGCCATCTTAGGTGGCAGGGGGTGAGGAAGGTAGGGGAAAGAACGAATGTTAATTGCAGGTTAGTAAATTAATTTCTTAATGTTTGTTTACTTTGCTTTTTAATTTTCTGAGAAAAATTATGTTTATTGTACACGATTAAACAGCAAAGCAAACAACATTAAAAAAACTAATTTATTACAAAAAACAACAAGACTTCTAGAAAAAAAAAACGACCATATTTTGTTTATAATTTATTTCAATTTTGGATCAAAAAGATCTGAATGCACAAGGCATAACTTCCAATGAGTCTAACACAAGACTAATTTCTGGTAACTATAACTATATACTATATATGAACTTCTGGTACGAACTAGTTACGGAACATTGTACTATCAAAGATAAAAAAAAGTTTCCTAAGGGATTAAAGGTGGTATTCAGAGTCGACTAAGGGCGGCTTCCTGGGCCTGTACAAAAATATAAGCCAAGGAAGCATCTAAGGTGTCCACCAGTGATTCTTATATCACCCTTAGTAGGTACAAGTTTAGAGTGACGGCTTCCTTGGCTATGCTTTTCTATAGACCGAGGAATTTTGTTGAAATTAAGAAAAAGTTGTATAACCAAAATTTTAAAGTTATGGGTTAAAAGCATGTAACGTAGCAATTAAGTAAGATGTGACGAGTCGTCAAAAGCCAACTGTAAAAACATGGTACTTATCGCGTTACCAATCAGGTCATAATTTAATAGCTATGATTTGGTTTTGGTAGTTTCTGTCAAACTTAATCTAAGACAATTGAATATTATATAGCCATTGACAAAGATATTAATGCATTAAATCTAAACCAAATGAACATGTAGTATAATAAAAAGAGTTCCGTATGCCCAAAAAAACATCAATTTTGTGTAGCATCCATAGAACACTTTCAGGAACATTTTTATCAAACTATAATGCAAAGTTGTCTTACGACGCTTTGGTATATACAAAAGCATAGGCCCAGGATACCTTCAAGGTGTCCTCAAACGACTCTTAACAAAATACATTTTTACTTAATTTAGAAAGTAGGAATGTCACTAAATGCTTGGTCTGGGAAAACCAAAAGTAAACTTGCAAGGGCGAAACTTTTAATATCATATAAAAAATATGTCAAAATTTAATAATCTAAATAGAAACTAACAAATTAACTTAGATTTGATAGATCAAAAATGGACTATACCTACTATATGCATTGTTGAATAATTAATACAGCAACCCAAATAAGCCAGAACAAAGCATATTCTTTCAACAAATAATAGAAATAAAAAGCTTTCCTTAAGAAAAAATATTGCACAACAGAAACTTCTCACAGCTATAAAGCCTTAAAAACTAAATTAACAAAAATTTGAAGCGGTACCTAATTGAAATGCGTCTTAGTGCCAGAATATTTATTTTGACATACCAAAAAAAAAATTAAATTATGTACAATAAAACAATATCTTGCTTTATTGTTATACTAGCGCGTGTTGTGTGCGCGCACGCGGGTCTAAAATGTGTTTATTTACGACATCACATTAGAAACCTCTAAATTTATCAGTATTTCTCTACAATATTATTAATGTATTATACATATAAACCTTCCTCTTGAATCACTCTATCTATTAAAAAAACCGCTTCAAAATCCGTTGCGTAGTTTTAAAGATTTAAGCATATATAGGGACGGACAGATAGCGACAGCGACTTTGTTTTATACTATGTAGTGATTATATTATGTTGCAAAAATGATAAACTCTACAGAACTAATATATTAATAAAATTAAATTATTAAAAGGTACACCACCACAAAGATGGCACATAGACGCATTTAAATGCCATTCTTCAATTATATATTTTTTAAATCAACAAATAACATAACTTTAAAAACATTTTTGGAATAAATACAACTAAAACTAATGTTCTTTGGTGATTGAGATCACATATCTTCAAAATCAGGTACAAGTCAATATTCTATATGCATTGTTGAATAATTAATACAGCAACCCAAATAAGCCAGAACAAAGCATATTAATCCACAGCTTTACTCTAACTTTTTCAAATAGCTATATTTTATTAAAGGCATACAACAAACAAAAACAAATATTCTTTCAACAAATAACAGAAATAAAAAGCTTTCCTTAAGAAAAAATATGGCACAACAGAAACTTATCACAGCTATAAAGTCTTAAAAAGTAAATTAACAAAAATTTGAAGCGGTAATTGAAATGCGTCCAAGTGCCAGAATATTTATTTTGACATACCCAAAAAAAAAAAAAAAATTATGTACAATAAAACAATATTTTGCTTTGTTTATGTTGCAAAAATGAAAAACTTTACCGAACTAATATATTAATAAAAATAAATTATTATTGAAAGGTACACCACGACAAAGATGGCACATAAATGCATTTAAATGCCCATTCTTCAATTATATATTTTTTTAAATCAACAAATAACATAACTTTAAAAACATTTTTAGAATAAATACAACAAAAACCAATGTTCTTTGGTGATTGAGATCACATATCTTCAAAATCAGGTACAAGTCATTATAGGGCTGGTCATTATTAAAATTAGGTCATCATCTGGGGCAAGTCTTAATCTGGTGGAGGTCAACATTGGGTTAGTCTTGTAGGTATGCATTAACATGAAACAAAAAAAAAATTGGGCAGAATCATCTCATACATTAGTAAAATGTTTTAATACAAGGATTATTTTTAAATAGGAACTGAGAAAATTGTTTAATTGGTTTTAAATCGTTTATTACTGGGGTCATTAACTTTACTTTTATTAAAAATGCTATGCTTTTTGTAGTGTCCAGCACTTAAAGTTTGATTTTGATTATTTTTATCTCTTAAATATTTGTAAACTGTTAATCGAACATTTAATTTAACAATTTCATTACATATGTCGTGTTGCTCACAGAAGTTAAATTTTTGAAATTCATTTCCATAAATACTTAAAAACTTATCTTCTAAGTCAGCAATGTGGCCACTATTATCAAGAAAACGATACAATTTCTCGTGAATTACATCGAGTAAGCGAACTAGTTTGTCACTGGCATAAGTAAGTCTAGTATTTTTATCATATTCTTTAAACGAAACAAATAAATGCTAATTAGTTACGTCGCTAGAATACAAATTAGCATGGCACAGTCAGGTACTTTCAATTTTTTAAAAATATAACCAGCTACATGTGAGGTAGCACAGTTATCCTCAATATTAATATCATCCTTATCATTACCAGCAAGGTCAAAATCTGGGATCTCATTATAAGGGTTTCAGAGGTTTGAATTTCATTATCACTTACTTTGGTAGAAAATTCCCAAAATCCCCAAGAGCTTTACAAAAGTCCTCTTCGCAATTATTATATTTCGAAACAGGGGTGCTCAAATTATTAATCATAACTGTTTTCAAAGCAGCCACAAACTGCAAGCATGTACGGGTTGTGTTACGAACCCCATGTTGCCGTATCTGGCCAAAAAGATTTTCAAGAGGATCTTGGTTTAGATTTCTTAGGTTTAGAAACTGTAAACCTTTACCCCTTAAATTTTTCCAGAGCAACATAACTGCCCTGATTGTTGTCTGCGACCCTTCAACGATTTTAAAGTTGTTGTGGATATTTCCAGCACCTTCAAAAATATTGCAATCGCTAAGTTTTGGTAACAAATCAGACCAAAACTTCAGATGGGGTGAATTATCAGACAAGGCACATCTGTATGGTTTTCCTTCATAGTTATGAAATTGTGAGGTATTAAGGGAATCAAAGAGGTTATCAATTATTAAGTGACAGAATTCGGCGGTTTGCAGAGAATCAGAGTTTAAAACACCTGAGGCATAAAAAGTCTCAATGGCAGCTGCCATTGTGTGACTTAGTTGTCCGGCTGCAATATTTACTTTCATTTTCATATAGGTGTCATTGAATTAAAAATGATTTTTATTAAGTTTTTTTAAACATACTAGCAAACTTTCCTAGTTCAAATTCAATTCTGCAGTTTATAAGGCAATTTCTAGTATTTTTTAGCAAGTGGGGAACATCAAAAATAGTGACAATGCATTGTTCATTTACTACAAGGATGTAGGTTTGTCATCGATATGCTCTTGGGTAACAGCAGCTATAGCTGATCTATTTGTGGGCCCCTGATCACCAACAGTCGCACAAACTTTTAACCCCACTGCTTGTAGTTCTTTAATTACAGTTACTATTCATTTTTTCAGAACTTCTGTCTCGTATCCTTGGTAAAGTAATAGGCGATAGGCGCCTTATACTTTTTTCGTAGGCCCCGAATCATAAAGACCAAAGCATGATTTGCCCATTTTGATGTACGACCCAAAGAACCCAAATCTTCAAACCCAGAAGTTTTTTTGTTTGTGACTTTTATAATATAAACCAATACTTAATGCTACCTCGTCAAACATCAGGGCACAACAACGATCAAGCTCATCCATTTTATCTACCTGTAGTTTTTAATGATCCAAAGCAGGTGCCAAGAGTCCACATTCAAAAGGGATTGATGAGAGAATTGTTTAAAGTGTTCGTGGCGATGGCAATTGAAAAAAGGCCCTTAAATACTTGTACAGTCTTGGACTCCGCAAAAGCTTTATCTTTAACAGACCACCTGCGACCAGTGGAAGCTTTAGTCGCATTTCTTAATTGAGAATTTAAAAACTCCTTGTTGACTTCATTTAAATTCTCTTCAATAAATTTAAATCTGCCATCATTATATAAATTTCTTAATGATGAAACGTGAGCTCTTTCATTTTTTAACAAAGTTTTTAGTTTTGATAATTTCGAAGTTACATTTCTATGTACCTTGTACATAACTTCCTCCTCAGGTGACAAATCTGATTTAGATATACCTGCTCTCCCTAATATGCCGGTTCTTTTCTCTAAAAGAAAGGAATATTTGTCAAAATAAGCAGGGTCGAATTTGGAGCAAGAAGAACCTCGCTCTGTATATGCTACAGGGGCCTCAACCATTCATTCTGCCAAGAACAGGATGGTATCGCAGCAGTTTTGGTTTGTTCTTCAGTTATTTTACTAATCTCAATAGGGGTTTGTTCAGGAAACAATGTCCGAGGTTGTAATTGGTTTGAATAATTATGATCCATTTGAATTTGACATTTTAAAGGTGACACAGGCATAGCGTCATGCTTCAGTCCCTTTGGATCATCAGGGTTATTAAAATCAGATAAATGAAAGTGGTCTCGACAGATATGAAAATTAAGACAATTTTTACTCGAACTTATTTTGCAACTATCTTTCCAAGCTGCTAATGTTGCAACATTTTTCGGAAAATAAAAAAACTTTTTGTTTCTTTTGTTTTTTTACACGAAGGATATTTACATGAATACTTAAGTCTTCCAAAAGAAAAAGCTGCTGCGACAACAGCCATTGTTAAATATTAGCCAAAAATTCCAAATAAAAAATTCAAAAGTACCTACATGCACATATAGAAAACTCAAATTTAAAATAGGTCTAACCACCAAACATAGAATATGATAAAAATATTAGCCTACCTGTTTACATATATGAAATTTAACCAAACATTATTAACATGAAATATGTGGTACGCACTTACTTTTTAACTCAAATTTTTAATCTATTTCAAGGTCCCCATTATTATGTAGTCAGGTACAACTAAAAAAATTTAATTTAATTAAAAAAAAGTTTGGCATGGTAGAGTACTTTAAGAACCCTATACTGTAAAGTTATCTTTATAAGATTATAAGAACATTTTGCATTAAAAATATCTCATATTGTTATAAGGATACAGTATTAGTATTTGGTTCCCCCAGAAATATTATTTGGCAGTAAGTAAAGGAATATTCTCGGCTGCAATATTTTTAGCTTAATAATAATATTACAATATTTTGTACTTACCCAGAAAAATACTAAGAACTTCAGTGACATTTTCAACATAAACAATAACGCCGGTGCGATAAAAATCACAAAAAAATAAAACATTTCCACGAGGCGGTCTATAAAAAGACGAAAATGTTACGAAAATGAAACGTCAACAATGTCAAATTTTAATCGCACGTACGTCTCAATTGCTTTTGTACATACGTTTAAATATGGCCAGGTGGCTGACATATCCGTTGGCAAGATGTTGCGGGTTGCCCAATCCCACATTCATCCCCGTGGTCGGAACAGAAGTAAGGAAGCATAAAATCACTCTATCGGCAGAACTTGAAACATTTCTGGTAGTGCGTTTGGTTTTTATAATGGGTACCCCGTTCTGCCCCAGTACCCCGTTCCGCCCCACTGTCCCCTATAACAATAATTGTACAGTTTCAGCGTTGCCAACCGTTTTGCATTTTAATTGTACAGTTTCTTTGTACCTAGTAGTTAAAATAATTGTTAATGTCAAGTCTTACTGGGACTTATATTAATAAGGTAATTAAATTTAAAATGTAAAAATAACCATCAATAATTGACTAGAAATTCTACATTTCGAGAAGAAAAAAATATTATTCGGATGTCGATCAATTGATTTAGCAACAAAGTAAGTAGAATTTAAAACCGGGATTTCAGCATCTGCGACCACAGTTTAATTAGTTTATGTCCGACGGTTTCAACATATATATATTCAATAAATCATTAACAAGGGATAATTTAACAAGAAATAAAAAATAAAACAACATGGCTAATAATATTAACCTTACTATGTAATAAGTAACCCTATCAAACAAAATCGATCTCTTTTGATATTTAAGTCATTTTTATTTCTAGTCTTCGATATTAATTTACTTAAATTACATCTGAAGCCCGAACAGTTTGCTAAAACTGAAAGCTTTGTGCTAAGAGGTGTGAAAGCCAAGTATTTCATAATGCGACTGAAACTTATATGAAGACAGATAAGTAGGTATGTGCATTTTTATATTAATATTGGGTATATATTATTATAATATATTATTCTTTACATTTAAATGTTCATAAAGGGTGTATAATTATTGTATTTTTATAAGGGGATTTAGGCTTACTAAATAGCTTATGTTATGAACTGTTTTAGATTAGAGTCACAATAATTCTGTTCGATAAATACTGAGTGAAATTGGAACAAAAATTAGGTACAATCTCAATAACTATTTTTTAGTGATAAAAAAATCGCGATTCTACTATGGAATACGGGAAAACGAGAGGAAAACATGGATAATATTAAACAATGAAAAAATAAGTTCCGAGTATTGGGTTAGAGTCAAGAAACAGTCCATGAAAAACAGTAGGCTAGTAGGCAATGAGTATTGTATCATGATTTCACTGCTTTATCGGTTAATTACAGTTATAAGTGATTTACTGAAGAAGAATGGATTGTTACATTAAAGTATATCGAATTGTAAATAACTAGTTGATCTACTCTTCTTCCCACAGCAGTATCTTGCTATTTAGTTTATTTAAAATTTTTAGATGATAAAGGTGCAGTAACCAACGAGGAACAATCATAAACTGAGACTCAATGCTACAAGAAATACAAATTTGATGTTCTGCTCCTGGAATCTATTGCAGCAGAATAATATTTTTTCATGTTATTTAAGTTTGAAATAGCGTTATCTTAAAAAATTAAAGATTTAATATTTGTAGTTTCTCTTTGAATTATTGACAATATTGGTTGGTTGGTTGGTTAAAGGCGGGGGTCGTGTTCGACGTGTGGCCCAAGCTTTTTTACACTGCAGCCTTCTGGCTTATTGTGCGCCCCAGTCTTGTTAGAAAATATTTGTTCCTGCTACGAGGTCCAGTAGTTTTCTTCCAAGTTTGTCATGCGGGACTTAACCTCCCGCTGCGGAAGGTTATTGTCGCGTCGAATATTTCCGAAGATTTTGAATCTTTTACGGTTTAGCGCTTCGCAGCTGTATATGATATGAGAATCATTACCGATTATGATTTAATCAATTTAAGATATTTTAAGACGCCTCCAAAGGGTTTCTTAACTTATAATTTTGTATAGGCTAAACTAGCATAAACTAGTTTTAATGGCGAATTTCAAGGAACTAATTTGCATAGCACATAAAATAGCATCTCTCCAAAATGTCTGATTAGGGTGTCAGTTTTTGATGAACGCTATAGGAAGAGATTGAAGAGAACAACATTACAACAAACAAAAACGTTTTTATTTTGTTGTAAGATAAAAGTATGTTGCTGATGGGTTGTAAAAAAGGAAACATTAAGTACCTTATAGATTATTTTTTTTGTCAAAATTCTTTTTTGAGAACAAATGGGTAAACGGGTAGTTTTAAAAATACTGAAAGTCAAATGCAACAGAAAACATACAAATTTCAGATGTAGATCCGGAAGGGGTTCGTACAACTCGCCTCTAGTGTTTTTACAACCATCCAAAAGCTTATGTCACACACAAAAACAAAATAAACAGGCACACAATAAGGAACGTTTAAAGCCAATGACTGACTTGTTGACGTGCCACAGGAATATCAGTATCGATGTTAAGTAATGCAATATTTGCCAAAGCCAGTTTTAGAACATGTTCTTAGAACATTTCATAAATAAATCTCATTAATTTGTGTATTGCTGAAATTTTTTTTGAACAAATTGAAATCATTTTGAGTACTTAATAAAATAATTAGGTAAAAAAAGATATTACAGGGTGAATGGTGGAGAGCGGATGTATCTCCAAAACCATACATACTACGACTTTGGGGTAAAAAATGACCAAAAAAATAGCTGGAAATAATTTTTACGTTTTTAATTCTACCGCTAGGGGGCGTAGTCAATACGATGTAGGTCAAAAATTAAGTTTTTATATACTGTTATATTCCCTATAAATTTTGTATTAACAATTTCTCTGTAGTTGCCACGGTTACAGCGTGGAGAAGGGTAACAGTTTAAGAGTACTTGAAAGGCTGTAACTCCGTCGGCGTTTAATAAAATCCTTTCCCTTTTTTAAACAACGTTTTATCCTGATTGAACGTTTATATAAATATTATTAAAATTAATGCGTGCGGTTAATAATAGAGGACATTTAAAAAAATATATTCATGATATTATTAATATTAAGTATTATTTTTATTATTAGGTATTATAATATTTCAACCATTTAACCATTTTATCTCTCTTCTATAGCTCATTAGTTAGTAAAGATAACTGTAAAAACCGCAAGTCATTTTCTCTTATCTTTTAAAAGTTATCGGAAAAATATAGTGGACGAGGGTAATTCCATTTCGCCTTTCAGCGAAGTTTTGCAATTTTTCTTTTATTAAAACGTTGACTTTCTACTAGGAATAGCTGTTTTGGTTATACTTATTAATTTTAGGCGTTTAAAAAAAATAAATTATGAAATTTTATTATTTATCTAAAAAATGCAATGAAACATTTATTACCAAGGCGGCCGTGGATAATTACGAAATAAAACAAAAGAATAACCTTATTGTCGTTCCGCCTATAATAATGCTTATGTGACAGTTACTGTCGTGACCATTAAGTCTATTTTTGCCTTTTACAAATGAGAAAGCCTATATACAATATGTTAGCCATTTATTCTTAATTGTTTGAAAACGCAGTTTTGGCTTCAAGACAATACGCTATGAGTTATCCTCATAGAGTTCACCATTCCAGAAAAGTTTTTCAGCGTTTAGCCAACACATCTAACATTACATTAGGTGGTGTTGGTTTAGCTCGCCGCTTAAAAGAACATGGTCGTGTTCAGCTTATTCCCTTTATAAGAAGACCACCGCCCCTTGCAACGACGAAGAACACAGTTATTAATATACTGGCATATGTTCACGTAGAAGAGAAATTGTCAAAGATTTAGAAGTTTTTTACGGTACCTACAGTACTTGTGGAAAAAAACATACCACAAAATGCTACATAAACCCCTTAGTGATGCTGATTTTGACAATAGATTAAACTAGACAGAATTAGACAGAATCCCCAATTTTAATCCCAAATATTATTGACAGATGAGGGGTTATTTTTATTTACTAACACTGCAAGAGAAACTTGTACAACGTGCACTATTGTTCAGAGACTAACTCACACTGGATATGTAAAGTTGATAATCAACATCGATGGACAGGTAATTTCTGGTGTTATGAAAGTACTTTAGCAGAAGAAATGTATCTACATTTTCTATATTATTATATTTGCCAGTAGTATTACTAGAACAACTAGTAAGAAAGATAGGATTATTCGAATTAACCATTGAATAGTTTACTTCGGGCTTAAGTAGAAAGTATAGAAGCAGCAGTAATTTATACACGAAGAAGACTTAATTGTTGCGTCGATGGAAAACAATTTAAACATTTTATTTTCATTTTAATTTCTTAAATAATTTATTTATTTCTTCAGTAATGACCTATAAAACAAAGTAACATCAATTATTTCTGTTTTATTAACTGCATGAAACTACAGGGTTTCGATTAATTTCATAATTGTCCACGGAATAAATGTAACATTTGAATTAGGTACCTATCATTTCATATTTTAGATAAATAACAAAATATCATAATTTATTTTTTTTAAATGCCTAAAATTTATAAATATGGCCAAAAAAGCCATTCCTGTAGGATTTCAACGTTTTAAGAAAAGGAAAATGGCAAAATTTTACTAAATAAAGCCGAAATGGAATTATACTCTCCCACTATTTTTGCGATCACTTTTAAGGGACAAGGGAACAACTTGCGTTTTTTGCAGTTCCCTTTACTAACTCGTTTGGTATAGAATAAAGTTAAAATGGTTGCATTTAAATTTTTTAAGAAATCGATGAAAGAAATATATTTTTTTAGTGCCCGCATTAATCTTACTAATATTTATATAGACGGTCAGTCAAGATAAAACGTTCTTCGTACTTTTAATTGTTCCCATTCTTCACGCTGTTACATGGTAACTACACCAAACTTGTTGATTACAAAATTTATAGATGATTGTGTTAACTAAATGGTAAAAAATTAAAAAATATATAACTTACACTTTCCACAGATTTTTATTTTGACTCGGCATGTTTCGCAACACAGTTGCTTCTTCAAAGGAGTACTGAAGTACTATAATTTTTTAACTTTTTTACCATTTATTTACCACAATTAATAACGGATTTCCACCAAGTAAAAGCCGAATCAATTCTCTATTTATAGATGATATTACAGCGCATATAAAAACTTAATTTTTGACCTAGATTATTGTATTCAAGTTTTTAGTAGAAATTAAGGGCTTTGTATCTATGTAACTAAAAATAATTTTCAGTGATTTTTTTGGTCATATTTTATAATATATTTTTTACCTGCAAAGTGGTTTTGGAGATACAACCGCTCGCGGCCCTTCGTGGATCACCCTGTACCTACCTACCTAATTTATATGTTAGCCAAAAGCCTGTTCTGTCTGGGCTTTACCTGCGATCAAGCAAGAAATATAAAAGATTAAACAATAATTTATAATTTTTATCATAAAAAACATAGACAGAGACCTTCTAAAGTTCTAAATGTTGATATTTATCTTTTGCAGTATTTACTTGCACTCGTGGCCTGGGTATTTATTTCTTAAAATGGCCATCATTATGTTTCAGGGATTTAAGGTGACAAAGTGGCCACTAGCGCGATCATCAGGAGTGGCGCAGCGGTCTCTTGAGATGAGCCAGTTTCCCTACCAAGTCGGCGACACCGGTTTGGGACCGGTCGAGCCGGCACCGCCAGCATGTATTCTCCATCAGCGCGATTGCAATGCCGAGTCAGACGCGGAGGACGAGATGGTGACAACGGAACGCGAACTCGCAGAAGACGCTCAGTGGAAAAAAATTCAACAAAACACGTTTACGCGATGGGCTAACGAGCATCTAAAAACGGTCTCGAAACACATCGGGAACCTGGAAACCGACCTCAGTGATGGCCTCCGGCTCATCACCCTTATTGAGGTCTTGGCGCACAAAAGGCTGCCAAAACACAACAAGAAACCCTCATTCCGGTCGCAGAAGTTGGAAAATGTGTCGGTTGCGCTTAAGTTCTTGCAGGAGGATGAAGGAATTAGAATTGTCAACATTGGTAAGTCCTTTTTGCAGTTTTATTTACGCATTTTGGGGACAGATTTTAAACGGTGATTTTCATAAATTAAGTTTTTGTAGCTGACATCAATATTAAAATTAGTAGTGGACATAATATTTCAATATTTTTTAATTTTCCGGGTCATGTAGCAGAACTATGCTACCTGCCTATATATAGATATATTATATGTCCTTAATATAAGGCGTGTTAAAGTCAATAATTTTTTGGCTAGGTATAAGAAAATAAAATATTAAGTACCTCGATTCAGTGGCGCAGATAGATAATCTCTCTGGGGCCAAGAGAAATTACGAGACCCAATATCTGTAGGGCAGAAATTAGCGCAGCAATTTATTCTATAACAATATGATATTTATAACAATCCTAATACAAACATGAAATTATTTTAATAATAATAAATATTGTGTTATTAATTACAAAAAAAATTACCAATTAAATATTTTATGGCTATATACTTACGTGAAAATTAAGTAAATTTGTGTAAGAATAAAAACTTTATACCTACATAGAATGCAAAATCTTTACAAAATAGATTTTTTACATTTATTTTCCAAATTAAATTTACTATTAAAATAGGGCCGCAAGCGACACTATTTTTTAATATTAATGAAACTTTTAAATTTTAAAGCTTTACTTAATATAAAATATTGTATACAGGGTGTTTCAATAAAAACTCCCAGGCCAATTATTTCGAAAACTAAAAGTGACATGTAAATTCTGTAAACGCCAGTTTTTAGCCTCTATGATTGGTTTCACAACTGTGTAAAAAATGTGTTTGAATAATACAAGATGTATGTGGCGCCACGGTGCAAAAATGTTTTTCGATGACAGGAACTTTTAAATGTTATGGTTCTTAATGATAATTAATTTTTAACCAAATTATGTCTTGACGCCTCATATTTTTTTCGGATTAAGCAACTAAAAATGTCCTTTTCTTGCCTGTTAAATTGTTTTCATATCTTGCTTCGTGTTCGAGAAAAAAATAAAAACAATTTTATTGCATATCTACGCTTCCGTACATATCTCTGGAAAACAAAAATCATTAAATAAATAATACGTTGTATTAATTTTAATATTAATTACCTGACACTGACACTGAGTGTTAAGAATGTTAATTATTTAATGATTTTTGTTTTCCAGAGATATGCAATAAAAAAACAATATTTTTATTTCTCGAAAACGAAGCGAATATGAAAACAATTTGACAGACAAGAAAAGGATATTTTTAGTTGCTTAATCCGAAAAAATATAAAAATTACCAAAAGTCAGTGGCGTCTTGTTTTTTGTCAATATTATTTGTTAAGGCGCCCCCGGAGATGTCACTGGACGTAATAATTTAGCGCTACACGAGCGTTTTATCCCTAAAATTAACATTACCAAAATTAAATTAAATTCTGCTAAAGGATATTAAAAATATTTATAATTAAAATACTCGTTAAAATTATTAAAAAAAAAAAACTTAACCCCAAATTTCTCCGTTCATGTTGGGTTTATCAAAAAATTTTATGGGACATAATTTGATCAAAAATTCATTATCTTTAAAAGTTCCTGTCGTCGAAAAAATTCTTTGCACCGTGGCGCCACCTACATCTTGTATTATTTAAACACATTTTTTTACACAGTTGTGAAGCCAATCATAGAGGCTAAAAACTGGCGTTTACAGAAATTACATGTCGCTTTTAGTTTTCGAAATAATTGACCTGGGAGTTTTTATTGAAACACCCTATATATTTAGGGTCCTGAAATAGTGCATCTGGTTTCCATAGCTCCTATACCAATTAAGTTATATAATATGCTGACTTACACTGTAATAAAGTGTAATATGGGATGTATTTCAGGAAAATATTTTCGCATGTACAGGGTGGCCCAAAAAACTGTGATAACATAATGTTATATTTTTTTTAAATGGGCGACACTATATTTTTTATATTTTAAGGTTTGTATTGGTGTTCTTTAAAATTGTATATAATTTTGATGAACTTGCTTTAGTAGTTTAAGAGTTATAAATTAAAAACTAAAAAAAAAAGTTTTGTAACCCTGGAAAAAAAATGAAAAAACAATCTAAAAGGACTTTGTTAACGACGACATTATATAAGATTCAAGGCAGGGGGTCAAAAAATAATATAATTAAATACATTTCGACATTTTATACATGCAAAATTTTTTATACATGCAAAATAGGACTTCAAAAATTACACATTTTAAAATTTTTTTTTAAAGTTTTTCAAATGGAACCCTGTATTTTATTTTACTATTTAATGAAGAATTTCAAAACAAACAATTTTTGTAGCTGCAATTTATTTGAAATTCCAAACCTTTTAAAAAATATTTACAAAAAGCATAAATGTCGCTATCAATAAAAAAGTTTTATAAAGGAAATAGCTAATTAGGTGGCCATGGAAAAACAATAAACTTTAACAACTCAACATTTTGATATCATTTGTCAGAAATAAGTAGTGTACCTACTTAATCGTATAATATTTTGTGTAAAATATGAGTTTTTTTTTAAAAAAAGCTCATTTCAAAAATTGTTTTCTTTCTAGTAGAATTAATACGATTCGGTTTCCCCAAAGACGACATCCAGAGGCGGTTTAGTAGATGCATATCTTGAGTGCTTTGTTGAATTTAAAAAAAAAAACAAAAAAATAAAGACCAGACTAAATGAAGAAAAATAGATAGATATCAATTTTATTCAGCTATTGTCGTTATTGAAAGCCAAATATTAATGAAGCAAAAAAAATAAACATCCTGTATAAAATAGATAAAATCCATTTAATTTATAGTACCCATTGACTCCCCTTGCCACTAATCTCACATAATGTCGTAATTAAAAGAATTCTTTTGGATTATTTTATTGATGTTTTTTTCCAGGGTTGCAGAACTTTTTTTTTGAGTATTTAATTTATTACTCCCAAACTATTTAACCAACTTTAATAAAATTATAAACAATTATTATGAAGGACACTAAAAAGAGGGTGTCCTATTTAAAAAAATATAACTATATGTTATGACACTTATTTGGGCCACCCTGTATGTGGGTGAATCTCGCAAAAATGTACTCTGGTGAATCTCCTTTTATACTTACATTTTTTTATGAGTGAAACTAATTAAATCTTGATAAAAGGAGTCGCAGAGTGTTTACTTAACATAGCCTATACATATACATGAACCAGTACAATTTCAGATAATAACTGAGATTTTCACGATTTTAGAAAAATAGGTCCCACGGGAATGACGGAGTTGGCATGGTAATGATGCAGACTTGATTTTTAATGAAAATAAACATTTATTTCCTGTTAACAAAATTGGAAACTATACTAGAACAAAATAAAAAAATGTTTTAGAGAACATAATCTATAACATTACCATCTAACTATAGGAACTGAACCTCATATTTTGCCAACAGCAATAATAACACCTTAACACTAATAGGTTCTAATTGAAAACTACATTAATTATTAGTCTTTCTCTCTGTCTTTCCACCTTCAACATTTAGGCTAGTAGTTAAGATTTTTCAAATATGTCAATTATGTCCTTAAACTTACAAAATATCCTGTTCCCCTTAAATATGATGTCTGGTAGTCTAAACACGTTAATGATTTGATTTTCCTTCACATAGCTCACATCTTCCTCATCTTGTTTGAAAAGTTGTTGTGTGTTGTCACTTTGATGATCGACACTGTCGCATATTTTTAAAAATGTAACTTCTACTTTGCCATCATCTGGATTCATATCAATTTGACAAACTCCAAGGTATCTAAAATTCATATTACCTATATTGGTTCGGTTTTTCATAAAATATATGGAAAATTTAATTAGTTATCACCACTCTTTTCATTTGAAGTCAATAAAATAAAAAAACTTAACAATACCTGTAATTTGTGGCATTTTCTTCTGCCTTGAAAACTGCACCAGAACATAAGTCCCAGCAATAATTTGCTTATCACTGGAAAGGACATCAATTGCATCTGGATTGTTTTCCTCTTTATTTTTATGCTCACCATAAATTTTATTGTAGTACTCCACAGATTGACCTTTGAAAAAGCTTAGTGGGAGGTTAAATTCAGAATCATCATCACTAGAATCATAGCTACTTTCTGTGTCAAAACATGACACAACTTGATCCTGATAATTAAGGGTTCCCAAACCATAATGCTTGCAGGTATCTTCACACTCAAAACACGATAATCGTCTCATGTAGAGTAGACCTGTACCAACAGTAGTTTTGATTTGGTGCACCTTCATTATACCAACAAAAGTTTTGTCATTTTCTTTCTGCAGCAGCTCAGTCATTTCTATTTTCAATATCTTTACTACAGGGCAATTTTCTAATAGTACCTGAATTAAGGTTTTAATATCTGGAATGTCTCTACCCAGGCTAACAACTCTGTCTGCAGTACGCTTACAAACTCCCCCAATCAGGTGCTCCTTTTCCATGACTAGCTTCTTGGTAGTTTTTAATGCCAAAAATTAAAACATATATTTTGTTCCGGTTTTGTGTTGCTGGTAAGTCGCTCAGAAAATGAAAAGTATGAAGCTTTGTGTTTTTATTACAATATTCCATTAAAACTGGTAACAAGTGGGCCCATATTGCACTTGCATCATGTTGCATAGATACTGATAATGAGCAAAAACTTTCCGCTGTAAAACCTTTCGCATTTAAATAAACTACTACAGTGTGCAGAGATATTTGTTGTCGGAAACCACCAAAATGAAATGCTCGGGTCTCTTCTGCGTATTTTACATTATAGTTTTCCCTTAAGTCACAATAAATTAGAATCTCTTTAGGAGTCAATTTATCTTTCAAATTTCGAATTGCAACTTATTTATGATTTATTCGTGCTTCATGTTCCATTTAAAGTTTTATTTTTTTTTCAAATACTTCTATAGCAACCTTTGCAGATTTTTCAATGATTTTTATTCCAATTTTTGTTTTTTTATCAAAATACTTTGCTTTAATGTACACCCACTGATAATATCCTATTGTCTCGTTATTATTGATGACCTCATATTCGATTTTTTTGTTGTTACATTGAATGCAATTCCTGACAAGACATTGTTTGTTCTTCAGGTCACAACAAATGTTTTTCATAATTTCAGATCCATTCTTTTGACGAATAATCTCTATTTTGTGTAATCCTTGTGCAAAAAGATCTATGCTTGCATGCGTTATGCACTTGTAGGTTTCTCTATCATTGATTTTCATGGGAACAATCCAAAACGGCTTCCATCGACAAAAAAATGCATAACTAACTTTAATATTACGATTTTTTTTCAAAAATTCACGAAACAGGTTCTTCAATGTACTGTTTTTATTTGAAATACTTAAAAATACATTTTTCTAATTAGGAAAGAGATTTTATTCAAAGTAAAGACTGACTTCCTGGAACAAACATTCATTTATTTGATTTATTTATGAAATTATATCACTTTTCCGTTGAATAATACTTTTTGAAGATACCACAATCGCCTATTAAATTAAGTAATAACACCGGTAAAAAAACTTTATTTGTGTAAAAATATGTTTGATATTGTACTCTAAATGATCAAAAGGTGCTACAAATTCGTGTGCGTACATAAGGATCTCGAAAACGGTAAGAGGTACAAAGATGGTTGAATAAGAGTGACTATTATCTTTTTTAATATAACCTTAAAATTTCTGTTTTCTTTTTACGCTTACGTGTATTTTTTTTACTCGGAAACAATCGCACATTTCTGTTTTACAATATTTCGCGATCTGGGGTCAAACCCATTGGAATTAAGGTAAAGGTAATAATTATAAGATTAATGAGAACATCAATCAATTATAGAATTACTTTTTATGCCCTGAGTGGTATGGCAAATCTGACTTCTGACTACAATAATTGTATTTTATTAAGATTAAAAGATAGATAATCCCGGTCAGTGTTTAAAAAAAAATTGACTGAACCATTACCTCAGGTAGGCAAGGAAATGGTACAGGAAAAGGTTTTATCTGAGACATAACTACAAAACAATATCTTAAAAGGCTTTCGTATAAGGGTGCGCGCACCTATAAATTGTATATAGAGGATCATTTATTAAATTTCCAGTAAGATCACATGTATCGGTTTATTAATTATAACTTTTATTAAAATAAATAACATACATAAATTTAAATGCCAACTTACAAACTATTGCTTTCTCTCCGAGTTAACCTTCGATTCATTTAACCGGCTCTTACAATAGCTTAATAAAATATTTCAATTTATTTTAGACATAGGTGCATAGAACACCCGCATAACTTACATACGGTACAATGTACATACTACTATTAAACAGGGTGGCGTTTTAACTGTAATAAATACAGTATTAGCAAGGCTCTTTTGCTAAAAAAATACAGAACTACGGCTGCGTTTATTTTTAATTTGGCATATGACGTGTCTCCATGAAATTCACCCTCTTTTAAAGGTAGATACCGCCCCCAACTTTTTTTTTCAAATGTAAAGGTATGTATTCTACAATTCTACTCGTTGGAAAAGGCATAAAAATTACCCATTTTGCATTTCGGTAATGTAGATGCATTTTGTTTTATTGTAAAAATTGTTGGAAATGTTACCAATTTTTTTTGATAAACCCCTAATGTAAAGTAAAATGTATTATTGGCATTATGTAGGTACCATAAATTGGGTTAGTTGGCGGATTTCGTGTATAAGTCGTTGCCTAAGTTCTTCTAAATTTTCTGGTTTTGTTACGTAAACTTTGATTTTTATGGGACCCCAAAGGAAATAATCAAGTGGAATAAGGTCCGGCGATTGTAGCGGCCATTCAATGGTACCCCTTCTTTCTATTCAGCGGCTTGTAAAAACTTCACTTAAATATTGTCGAACATTTATGGCGTAATGAGGCGGAGTACCACCCTGCTATAACCATATTGGATCATCATAAAAATCTGCTTCTGTATGGTGAGTTTTTTGTATTATGGCTTGCCAAATGTATTATCTGTGGGTAGGTTATATTAGGAAACATTTTAGGACACTTAATAGAATAATTAAGTCAGTTTTAGTTATAGAGGTAATTTATCAAATATAGTTGGAATATATAGGTCATTTATTTATTTAGGTTATATGCAAGAATAGCCCTACTGGCTAAATATCGCCTAATTGTATTCATCTAAATTTATGAATAAAAGTCGTTTATTATTATTATTATTATTATTAAATAAAGCAGTCAAAGCTGGAATAAGTTCTCCTTGCAAAAAATCCAGATATATGGGCATTTAAGTTATCTTCAAGGAAGATTGGCCTAATGACGCAGTCGCCAATTATGCCTGTACAAACATTAAGTTTTTGCGGAAGCTGAGTGTGTGTTTCTCGCATCAACTGAGAATTTTCTGCGGACTAATATCGACAGTTCTATTTATTGACTTCACCATTTACTACAAAAGTACACCCATCTGTAGAAACGATCCAGTCCAAATTTACTAAAAAGTGACCATTGGAATACGGCATAAAGTAAACAAACAAACTTATCAATAACATTCTTCCTTTTTTTTTAAACAGCTGGCTGGCAAAACTTAAATTGTAGTTTTAATTGTTGCGAAAATGGCAAGATTTTTTCTGGCTTTCTAGAGTACCGAAATCCAAAAGTAAATAGTTATTCCCTTTTTCCAACGAACACAATACATACCTTAACATTTAAAAAAAAAGGGGCGATTTCTACCCCAAAAAGAGGGGTAAATTTTCCTGAAGTTACGAAAAACGTATGCTAAACTAAAAATAAACGTAGCCGTAGTTCTGTATTTTTTCAGCAAGCAGTAAAGTTTTTTAGTCAAATTTATTTAAAAAGTGGGAAATACCTTAGCCAGGTAATTTCTTCGCTAATATATATTTTTAGCGGTCGTTCAGCATCAGGTCATCTACATTCCTCGGGGCATAAAAAAAGCAGCTTTTTGACAATATTTCTGTTCTAAAATAAAAATTTAAAATTTGGCCATCAATCTCTGCGGCTACTAGTTGCCGTTCGGTGGAAATCAGAAAAACTTTTTTTTCCAAAACCCCAAGAAAAATTAGTGTTGCCGCGAGACGAGACGAGACGAGACGAGACGAGACGAGACGAGACGAGACGAGACGAGACGAGACGAGACGAGACGAGACGAGACGAGACGAGACGAGACGAGACGAGACGAGACGAGACGAGACGAGACGAGACGAGACGAGACGAGACGAGACGAGACGAGACGAGACGAGACGAGACGAGACGAGACGAGACGAGACGAGACGAGACGAGACGAGAGAAGGCCCTCTCTCGTCTCGTCTCGCCAGACGAGATCAAATGGGTCTTTCGTCTCATCGAGAGAGGGAGAGACGAGACGAGAGACGACCTTCTCTCGTCTCGTCTCGCTTCTCTCGTGATTTAAACCAAATATAGTAAAAACCAAGCAAAATTTTAACGCGTTTAGGTTAGGTTCTATCATATTTGACATAAATTGTGTGCAATATAATATGTCAAATATTTATGACAGAACCTAACCTAAATGCGTTAAAACTTTGCTTGGTATTTACTACAGGGTGGCCCATTAGTGCGACAAAGGTCAATATCTCCTGTACCACTAAGATAGCGGAAAACTTTTGACGAAGCTTATTAAGGGTTAAGAGATGCCTCTTATAAAATTATTTTTGTCTATACTTACAGGGTGCTCCAAAACACCAGCACGGTAAGAAATTTCCATTTCCAAGATATTGACTTTTAAAAAATGTCATTTTTGAGTTTCGACAGATAACAGTACGTCTTAGAGCAAAACGGCTCACATGTCCCTATTTTCCATTTTTATTATCTTCCCAAAAAAATCACCTTCCGGTTAAACCGGAAGAACTATATTTCCTGCTTTCGAGTTGCATCCGGTTTAGCCGGAAGTTTGATTGATTTGGGCAGATAGTGAAAATGGAAGATATAGACATATGCGCCGTTTTGCTCTAAGATGTACTGTTAGAAAGCTATAGGCTGTCGAAACTCAAAAATATAATTTTTCAAAAGTCAATATCTTGGAAACTATTAACAATAGACTAATAATGCATTTAATAAAAGTAATTATAAATCTATGTAGAATCAGCAAATTTAAAAAATATTTTTTTTTGGGACACCCTGTCTATTAAGAGACTTTTAAAATCTTCTTAAATTCCTCTTATCAAAAATATATATGTCCAAATTTGGACCGACGGTTTTCGAGTTATTTGACTGCAAATAATTTTATCCAGCGATAAAACGTCATAATAATATGTTATTCTGAATGGCCAGGCACGGCTAACTAGATGAAACTATTTACACTTAAATAACTCGAAACCGCTGGTCCAAATATAGACATTATGTATATATTTTTGCAAAGAGAAATTTAAGAAGATTTAAAAAACTCAAAAAAGTAACGTTTTTTGTTCGAGAGAGATCGGGAGAAATCGAGAGAGACGAGAATTTCTCGACGAGAGAGGGTACTTCTCTCGTCTCGTCTCGGAGCTTTATTCGAGAGAAAATATCTCTCTCGTCTCGTCGAGAGAGGGCCAGACGAGACGAGAGACGAGAGACGAGAATCTCTCGTCTCGGCGGCAACAGTAAGAAAAATTAGGGGAATTTCTAAATCATTCTAGTTACCCATATTTTTCTATAGGTTTTAAAAAAAATGTTTTCTTATATCCAACGATGGGCAATTAGTAGCCGCAGAGATTGATGGTGGCCAAATTTTAAATTTTAATTTTAGAACAGAAATATCAACAAAAAAACTGAAATTTTAGGGTAGGGCGTAGGTGAAATCTTTTCCTTAAAGTATGTAAGGCAAACAAATTTAATCAATTTTTTTATGATAGATACACTATGAAACGAAAAATATTTCTCAAAAATGACACAATGAAATTAATTGCAAAAATATCTGATGTCAATTTAAAAACTTCCCACCCTTAATTTCTTGCTTCCAGTCAATATTAAAAATAGGAAAATATACGTTAAATTATTTTTGAAGGGGGCACTTTCAAAGAATATTCATAGCATTTGCGGTTTAACCTCCCGGGAGGGATAGATGTTATACCTTTAAAATCTTCCCTCCGCAAAATGAAATTGACGTGTCTTTCCGTCCGTTATTATTATTTAATGGAAGCTAGATATTAAGGGTGGGAAGTTTTCAAATTGTCAGCCTTAATTGACAGCCTAAATATTAAAATAGAATTTTATGTAAGCACCTACACCTACCATAAACGGATGTTGGAAAGTATGATAATATGATGATCCTTGAAAGATAGAAATCATTGCAATACTATTTTTATCCTTTTACGCAATCTTCATAACAAAATACACTACAGAACCGGCTCGACGTCATTTTTGTTGTTACGTTTTACGATTTCTTTGTTGATTTTTTGTTTTTTGCTATTGTGCATTGGGGGTGTATAATATTTATGGATTCTAGTTTTTCCGTAGTTTAGTGAATTGTATTTATGCTTAGCTTAGTGATTCTATTTAAAATATAAACAATGACTGGTGCCGATAGTTGTATGATTTTATTTTGCCCAAATAGGAATAAAATACCGGGTATTTCGTATTTTCAGTAAGTATGGAGTAGTGATAGTACTGATAGACCTTGTATAGTCAATTTAAACACATATAAATAGGTACGCCTATTTTCTGGCAGTATATTGCTTCAAAACGTTTGAAAGACACTTTTCTCTACCTATACTTCAATTTAAAAGAAAAAAGTAAGTAACTATATTTATATTAATCCAATGGTGAATCAATTATTATTTTATTTGAAATGATTAGCATACAGGTCTTTAGTAAAATCATTGTTAGCAGCCTAGAAAGGTAAGTGAGGGTGGGAGGAAGCTTATCAAACCAGGCTTTATTTTATTGAGTTGTAGGTGTTTATATAGTAAGTTCGACTTTCATATTATTAGGTTCAAAAAGTATATATTTGTTCCATATTTATTATGATTAAATTGTTCTTGGGATTATCAAATGTTTCTCAATTTTTCTTGTTGGAATAATATATCTAAATAATTAACCATATTATAACAAACCTAATGACTTTTTAAACAAACCTGCACCACAGAATATATATAGCTATATATTCTGTGCCTGCACTAAAGCAAATTTTTGAACTTCGTTTTATAGGTTATGTATCTATGAAATAAATCTTACATTATGCCTTTAGTAATAAAGTAAAAAAATTGAATTAAATTAAAATTTAAAGTCCAGACCTGTCTATCATCCGATTCGTTAAATGAAAATATTTCAGTGCGCATGTCCATATCCCATATATGCTAGGCTTTATTTACATACGCGCATTTGTCACTTTGGTGATTATTGTTTGCTGGTCTGAAGGTATGCGTCTATCTGTACAATTATTATTAAAACATGTCTGTAAGTTTCATTAATTTAAGTACGCAAACAGCTTATAATGTGATCACATTGTTGCAAATTGCTATTTTGCTACATATACAAGAACTAAATGGTGGAACGTGCAACAATCGAAAATAATACCGGCATTTGCAGTTTTCTGCATGTAATGTAGTGGAATGAGTTTAGCAGTTTAAAATAAGGTTTATTATTAGATTTCGCGGCAGAAATAATACCGAATAGAAGAAATTAACAGAATAAAATTTGAATACTTACCTATACTTACCTATCACACAAACATTTTGGATCGTTTACACTTGAAAACGGTTAGAGATACTAACTAACCAAAACGTTGTGTTAAGTAACAAAATAAAGGCAATGGAAGTCCGACAAAGTAATTCTATTAATAAGGTAATAAAACACTCAGTCTGCTCCACTAGTATATTCAAACCTAAATTACTTCTACTTACTAGTTTGAATATACTAGTGGAGCAGACTGAGTGTTTTATTACCTTAATAAATATTCACTCCACTGTGAGATGGTCTACTTCTATAAAATTCTTTTATTAGTTAATTACATATTATGTCACAAAAATATATTTTCTAAATAACCTGCAAAACTCCATATACTATACGACCGTATTTCATCTAACACTGTTAGATATCAAAATACGAATTTAGATTGCATGGAACTATACCCTGTAAAGGGAGCTTCTTATATTCGTAAAATATCATGAAATGAAACACCTACCCTCTGATGAGAACAAAAAGTCTATAATATGCCTTGCAGTATACATAATAAAGGAATTCTCCAATGCACCTTTTTAAATCTATGCACACTGAATCATTGATATTATTAGAAATTATACATGTAGGTATACTACTTTCCCGCACTTTTATGGGTTTGTTTAAAGATTGTAACTTTGTAAAAACATTTTAGGATTAATGATAAATAAGCTGATGTGTGGTTTAAGCCTTCTTAATATTGGCCACTAGCCTTGTGATTTGACGACTCTAAAGTGGGCTAATTCGATAATTGGCCAAAAACTAATGTAACTTTGGTGCAGTAAATTTAGAAGCAAAAGACATAAGGTGTACATATTGTAGGAAAAATTAAAGGTGGCCATCCACTACAATAATTGTCTACTACTGCTACAGTTTTTGTATGTTATCTCACCTTCCATGCATGTTCCATCTCAATGGCAAGATTAAAACAAGAACCTAAAGAATTCAGTTATTTTTTTTACAATGAAAAAATTATCATTAAATGACTGTTCCTTAACAAATAATTATCTCTTGGCTTGGTCAGTGGTAATAATTATTTTATAACTAATAAATCATATTTAAAAATAAAACTACCGATCTCTATCAATTAACCTTTTAAAATTTAAGTAGACGATAAGAAACCTCTTTAAATATAATAAACTTATTTATTCACGTTATTATAGTAAATAAGTTTGTTTACCATTTTAACAGATAACCAGGTATACCGCGTGAAATCTATATAAAAACATCAATTTTGTGTGACGTATTACCACCCTAAAAATATTGTTTTAAATTTTGATCTAAGCTTCTAGGATGAATCACAACAATGTTATAAGATTCCTTATTTTAAACATATTGTTGTTTACCTTCTAAAAGATCACCGTCAACAGATAGAATTTTTGCAGCACCTCACAGCAAGTGCCGTAATGTTTGCATCTTTTTCTTACGCTTTTTCACACGCATTTCTCACATGTCAGTCTAGTCTATTCCTCGTTGTTTATTCACAGATCCGTATTTTGCGAGTCATCGAAGCGATTCTATTGTTTTTGGTTTTTTAAACAGAATTTTGCTATTATTTTGATTATTTATGTATTAAACATTGTGCATATACAGGGTGATCCTTAAGTACATCAAGAAAATCTAGGATATGATTCCTGGCATCAATTTAAGATGAAAAGTTTTTATGGACTTATGCCCTAAAATGCTTACCCTCGGAGATACAGGGTGTTAAAATATTTTTAAAAAATATTTATTTTAGTTAAATTTCGAAAATCCTTAAAGATACGGTAAATGCGTGCTTATCTATTTTAGATCAAACTACACCTTTTCATTAAAAAAGGTTTTGCTTCCTTCCACCAGTGGCGTGCGTACCAGATACCATCAATATTGTTTTGGTGAAAATATTTGATACGGCACTGATTTTTTTAACTCTGTTGCATTTGTATGCATTATTGATACAAACTGAACAAGAGTTGTCTCTACTATGTTTTTGAAAAAAGCAGTAGATTTACGTAAATTAATTTTGTCCCATACGGCATCAGAGTTATCTTTAAATCTACTGCTTTTTTCAAAAATATAGTGGAGTCAACTTTTGTTCAGCTTGTATCAATAATGCATAAAAATGCATCAGAGTTTAAAAAATCAGTGGCGTATCAAATATTTTCACCAAAACAATATTGATGGTATCTGGTACGCACGCCACTGGTGGAAGGAAGCAAACCCTTTTTTAATGAAAAGGTGTAGTTTGATCCAAAACGGATAAGCACGAATTTTCAATACCGTATCTTTAAGGATTTTCGAAATTTAACTAAAATAAATATTTTTTAAAAATATTTTAACACCCTGTATCTTAGAGGGTAAGCATTTTAGGGCATAAGTCCATATGAACTTTTCATCTTATATTGATGCCAGGAATCATATCCTAGATTTTCTTGATGTACTTAAGGATCACCCTGTATATTGGATTTGTTCGGGTTTGTCCAGAATAGAATTATTATTTTTTTATATAAATAAGTTATTTTTTAGCAAGACGCTGGAACACCGCGGTAACTGATTTAAATTATTGTTTATAGTAGCTAGAGGTTAAGGGGTTATAAGGAGGGGCCAAAAATATTGCAGAATGGTAAATAATAATTTACCTACATCATTTCCCTTGTTTTATTCCGGACTTTTGAACAACCCACGTAGTAGGTACGACTTTTTTATTAATAGGATTGTACATGAAAAATTCAACCAAACTGTTTGCACCATATATTGTTAGACTTTATGTGTATCGGTCAGGTAAGTGTTTTTTTGTTTTGAAAAATAAGTATTTTGTGGCGGCCTAATATACATATTATATACTAGCGGGTACCCGAGCCTTTGCTCGCCTAATTCGATTATTATCAATTTATCAATCAAATGTCATATATCTCCAAGCTTTGTTCATGAAAATAATACCAAAAATAAGATTTTCATATTATTGTTATGTTATTATTACCGATGGGTGAGAACTTTTCATTTTCTATAATTCTAAGTTTGAATAAAAATATATTGTTAAATTTCTACATATTTATCTCCAAACTGACCTAAAAAAAATATAATAAGTAGCTACCTATCTATTTTAAAGTTGAGTCATGGGTCATGGCCTGACGCCTTACCAAAGACTACGATAAAAGGTGTTACTTTAAAAGATAAATTTCGTCTAAGACTAAATTTTTATGCTCAAAGTGATAAAACACCCTTACCTTACCAGACTATAACGGCTTCCTGATTAAACTAAGCAATAATACTAAAATTAAGCTCATAACAAATGGAATATATTTTTTTTTATGACGCTCGCCCAGTCTACAGCAACCCAAAATTTTATACTGAGTTTCGAGCAGGGTTAGTGCTTAATGCAGACACAAAACTTTGTCATTTCACGTCCAGTAGTTTCTGAGCTCTCGAGTCAGCAGGCAGATAGACACAAAGACAGATAGACTGGCGAAAATGGGAAACATGCTTTTTGGGACTAGGGCCCCTTATACTTTGTCATTTTCTAATATCTCAGAATTTTTTTTATTGCTATTACAATACCTTCTTTGTGTGAAAAGTAAAAATGTATTTTTTATGATAAGTTACTATGGGTATAAAAAAAACTCTTGGTTACCCGTTTAAATCCCAAATTCGCATATTATACGAAGTTTATTCGATAAGGGTTCCGTAATTTCAATTTTGGCACGGAACACACTTTTAATAAAATTAAGCCTTACCAAGATTTAATTATGTAAATGTGCATTAATTATTTAGTTTTATTTGAATAAATTTATCACCTTAGTTCGCGAATTGTATATGAAGTGAACATATATTTTACTAATTGTAAGATTATTGATAATTTGACCATGGGTTTAGCAAAACATTGTTCATTGTCAACTCATAGCTATTTTTAGATACAAATCGTGAATTAAAAAAAAAATTTAGAATACATAATTTTGCTATCTTCATTTAATCAAAGTTTGTAAGTTATTACGGTTTTTCAAAAAGTATGTTGATGTGATATATGAGCTCTTTGACACCACAATAATTTTATTTTAATAATAGAAATGTTTTTAATAATAATTATTAGAACGTCAGTATGATTATATTAATCGATAATTAATTAAACTCAAAATTCACTTTACCTATAGCATGTAGTATGTAGGTATACTGTATACACTGTATACATACAGGGTTCTGCAATAGTGCGTTAGCCTTCCATAAGAGCTCCTATATACGAATTAAGTAAGGACTTTCATTCATATGCTGACATATATTGTATCACAGGGTGTAGTTTAGGAAAATAGTTTCGTATATACAGGGTGACCCAAAAAAGTGTAATACTATAAAATGTTTTTTTTTTTAAATGAGACACCCTGTAGATATTTTTAGGCATCATTAAATTTGTATTAATGTCCTTTGTGGTGTTTATACTTTTATTGGATTTGCTTTGATAGTTTAGAAGCAATAAATTAAAAACTAAAAAAAGTTTTGCAGAAAAAAAATTCAAAAAAACAATATCATTTAAATTTAATTTACGGCATTATGTGAGATTAATGGCAATGGGTCGGTCTTAAATGGAGATACAATGAGTTAAACAGATTTTATCTATTTGATACACAGCAATTATTGTAACTGCAGTTTATTTAAAATTTTAAACCATTTTCCAAATATTTTGTAAAAAACATAAAAGTAGCAATTTATAATAAAGTTTGATAAACAAAATAGCTACATCAACGGCCATGGAAAAACATGTTTATCAATTCAATACATTTGGACTTTTTGTCAGATATCAGTAAGTAGTATACTCAATATACAAATGATTTTTAAAGAAATATCCGATTGATATGATTTTTGTATTGGGTGAGAGTGAGAAAAACTATTTTCTTGCAAGTAGAATTTATGCGAGACGGTTTCCTGAAAGGTGACATGCATAAGCGTTAGGTTGTAGTAGATTTCTTGAGTGCCTTGTTGTAACAGGAAAAGCAATTAATAAATAAATTGGCATAGTTCAAGATTAACTGCAAGGGATCTAGAGATACCTACTATTAATTAAGAAGATTTTATTTATTTTATACCTGGTGTTTAAAAAAAAGTTTTCAAAAATGTCACAAATAAAACTAATTTTTCTCAAGTTTTTCAAGTGAAACACTTTATATGACTATTTGATAAAGAATTTTTAAACAAATCATTTTTGTCATTGCTATTTATTTAAAATTCTAAACCATTTTTTTATAAAAAAACTTTCCATTAGTAAACAAGTTAATGTAGATGTTTGAAATGACTTTTATCTTGTTCAAAACATTTACCTATTCTTGCTTGAAGGGCTCATTTCACATTTCTGAGCAATCGATATTACTCCTTCCGATGTTTTGCTCTGTTGTCGTAGGTTTACTGAAACGAGGTCTTTAACATACTCCCATAGAAAAAATCTGTTAAGGTTTGTTAAGTCACACTTACTTTACAACTAATACTCTTTGAATCCAGCAATTGTACTCGTACCTCTTAAATATAACAGGACTTAGACTTGTTGCGAAAAATGGGCTGGGGTCCATCTTACTGTAACCACATATTTTGTGAATGAATATTTAGGGTTTTTTTTTTTAAATTGATCCTTGGAAGTCATTTTCTAAGAATTCCAAATAGTGACAAATTAAGTCAAAATGTATTTAAATTAATAAACATTTGTGTTTTTCCATGGCCGTCTAGCTATTTTGGTAACAAAACTTTGTTATGGATAGCAACATTTATGTTTTTTGATAAATATGTGTTTTGGAAAGGGTTTGGAATTTTAAATAAATTGCAATTACAATAAATGTTTGTATTAAAATTCTTCATCAAATAGTTAAGTAATATACGAGAATTTCTTTACATGAAACATTAGTTCAAAATGGAACATTTTTGAACACCCTGTATAAAATAACCTTGAAACCTTTTTTATCCTTTAATTTATTGCTCCTAAACCACCAAAACAAATTCTATAAAATTATATATACAGTATGTCCACGGATGGGGTTTACTAGAGGACAAATGGACTAAAAATTGAAAGATACGAAAAAAAGTCACTCAATAATAATAATAATAATAATAATAATAATAATAATAATAATAATAATAATAATAATAATAATAATAATAATAATAATAATAATAATAATAATAATAATAATAATAATAATAATAATAATAATAATAATAATAATAATAATAATAATAATAATAATAATAATAATAATAATAATAATAATAATAATAATAATAATAATAATAATAATAATAATAATAATAATAATAATAATAATAATAATAATAATAATAATAATAATAATAATAATAATAATAATAATAATAATAATAATAATAATAATAATAATAATAATAATAATAATAATAATAATAATAATAATAATAATAATAATAATAATAATAATAATAATAATAATAATAATAATAATAATAATAATAATAATAATAATAATAATACATGCAATAATACATGCAATATTACGGAACTATGCCAAACCTAAGACCAAAACTACCCAAACTGAAAGCAAAAATTAGAGCAAATACGAATAAAATCATCATACAAATAAACAACATAATAAAGAACAGAATAAAAAACGAAGACAATCTCACCAACATACACAACCTGGCCTACATAGGAGCGGCAACAGTCTCAAAAATCATTGCACCAAAAAAAACCCAAAACAAACAAACCCAAGAAACAAATATGCCACCACCATGGGAACGACGAATCAACAAAAAGATAGATGAACTACGAACAGAAATAGGAAGACTAACAAAGGCAAAAGAACCAAACGCAAGTCAAAAGCTAAAGAACAAAGCTCAACAAATAATAGCAATACATAAAAACGCAGAAAATAACAACATAAATGAAATAACAGACCTACTCAAACAGAAACTTGCTGCCAAATCCAAAAACTAAGGAGACTTAAAGAAAGTGACCACCGTAGAAAACACAACAAACAATTTAAAGAAGATGAAAGACAATTTTACAGAGAACTAAACCAAAAAACAAACAACGATCAAAAAAATGAAAACCCAGATAAAGAAAAAACTAAAACCTATTGGAGCAGTATATGGTCACATGAGAAGAAACACAAACAAACATCAAGATGGATCAGAGATGAAAAAACAAGAATGCACAACAAAAAACAAATGAACAATCATAACATAACAATAGACGATGTACAAAAAGCCATAAAGAAAACACACAGTTGGAAATCAGGAAAAGACGGGCTGCATAACTTTTGGTGGAAACGATTTACAAGCACACACGATAAAATAGCACAACTATTCTCTGAGATTGTAAAAGGACAAGCAGAAATGCCCGATTTCATGACTGAAGGACTAACATACTTACTCCCAAAAACAACACCGACCAGCAGTTACCCAGATAAATACAGACCGATTACATGTCTCCCAACCATTTATAAGATATTAACATCAATTATCACAGACAAAATATATACACATCTAACCGAAAACAACCTATTAGCAATAGAGCAAAAAGGATGCAGAAGAAAAACCAAAGGCTGCAAGGAACAACTGATTGTTGACACCATTATAACACAACACAAAAAGAAAGAAAGGAAACCACTGTACACTGCATACGTCGACTACTAAAAAGGTTTCGACAGTGTCCCACACTCGTGGCTACTAGAAGTGCTAAAAATTTATAAAATTGATCCGTTTATTCAGAGCGTCCTGAAACAAACAATGACTAAATGGAAAACAACACTAAGCGTAAACAACAACAAAAACAAATTCACAATAGACAACATAGAAATAAAACGCGGAATTTTCCAGGGCGACGCGCTTAGTGCACTTTGGTTTTGCATGGCAGTGAACCCTCTCTCACACATGCTAAACAAAACAAACAAAGGTACAACCATAGAAAACAACACAATAAGCCACCTCCTCTATATGGATGATCTAAAATTATATGCAGACAACAAAGAAAACAACGAAAAACTAATACAAATCACAAAAACATTCAGCGACGACATACACATGGAATTTGGACTGGACAAATGTCGAATCAATGCAATGGAAGGGGGAAAGTGGAGACAATATGAAGGGTATAACATGGGAGCAGATAAAGGACAAATAGAAGGCATGGAAAATGAAGAACTGTACAAATATCTAGGATACCAACAAGCGAGAGGAATAGATCAAAAACACAGCAAAGAAACACTAAAAAACAAATTCAAGGAAAGAATAAGGAAAATATTAAAACAAAACTAAATTCCAAAAACATGACAAAAGCAATAAACACATACGCTATATCTATTCTAACCTACAGCTTTGGCGTAATCTCCTGGACAGACACAGAACTCGAAGAGCTCAATCGTGACATCCGTACAATGAGCACCAAATTCCGCAAACACCACCCACGCAGCTCAATAGAAAGAGTAAATATCCCACGAGAAAAAGGAGGACAAGGAATTATCCACATACCAAGACATAACCAAAAACAAATAATGACGCTCAGAAAATACTTTAATGATGAAGCCACTAATAACCAGCTATATAAAATCATAAAAAAACTAGACAAAAAATCAACACCGCTAAATCTAGCACAAGAAGATAACGGCGAACCAGAGGAAGATAACCTCGAGGATAAGTGGAAAAGAAAGGAATTACATGGCAGATATCCAGCATTGCTGGCACAACCACACATCAACAAGGAAGCATCCCTCATGTGGTTAAAACTTGGATATCTATTTCCCGAATCCGAAGCATTCATTATTGCAATACAAGACCAAGTCATTGCGACTCGCAATTATAAAAAATTTATAATGAAAGAACGTATCCCAACAGATAGATGCAGAATGTGCAAAGAACAAACCGAATCCATCGATCACATCATAAGCGGATGCCAAACACTAGCCCCAAAAGAATATACCAAAAGACACGACAATGTTGGCAAAGTAATTCACCAAGAGCTCTTAAAAATCCACGAACCGACAATCACCGAAACAATCCCATACTACAAATATAACCCAGAAAGCATCCATGAAACAGAAAACTATAAGATATACTGGAACAGAGAAATAATAACGGATCTTCCCTTACAACATAATAGACCAGACATGGTGTTCACTGACAAAATAAACAAACATACTTACCTGATCGACTTCTCTATCCCGCTTGCCGCAAACCTACAAAAAAACACAGAGAAAAAATTAGTAAATACTTACCTCTTGCCAACGAAATAAAAGAAATGTGGAACCAAGAAAAAGTGATGGTAGTACCAATCATCATAGGTGCAATAATAATAATAATAATAATAATAATAATAATAATAATAATAATAATAATAATAGTAATAATAATAATAATAATAATAATAATAATAATAATAATAATAATAATAATAATAATAATAATAATAATAATAATAATAATAATAATAATAATAATAATAATAATAATAATAATAATAATAATAATAATAATAATAATAATAATAATAATAATAATAATAATAATAATAATAATAATAATAATAATAATAATAATAATAATAATAATAATAATAATAATAATAATAATAATAATAATAATAATAATAATAATAATAATAATAATAATAATAATAATAATAATAATAATAATAATAATAATAATAATAATAATAATAATAATAATAATAATAATAATAATAATAATAATAATAATAATAATAATAATAATAATAATAATAATAATAATAATAATAATAATAATAATAATAATAATAATAATAATAATAATAATAATAATAATAATAATAATAATAATAATAATAATAATAATAATAATAATAATAATAATAATAATAATAATAATAATAATAATAATAATAATAATAATAATAATAATAATAATAATAATAATAATAATAATAATAATAATAATAATAATAATAATAATAATAATAATAATAATAATAATAATAATAATAATAATAATAATAATAATAATAATAATAATAATAATAATAATAATAATAATAATAATACGAACATTTTTATTAACATGAAAAGAATACGATAACGATTTCATAATTCAAAAACTCCACCCCCATACTCGACACAATTTTCTAATTGCTTTCTCAAATAAGTGAAAGAATTTCTGATTTCTTCCTGAGATATCGATTGGACAGCCTGGATAATTCTGCCCTTCAGCACTTCAATATCATTTGGTACTGCGGTAGCCGACAAGGTTAAGTCGGGGCTTCTTGGGGGCCACAAAACTGGGCCATTCCTTCCAACCACCTTGGACCAAATCTGCGGTCAAGCAATTCTCTAATCTCACGAGCAAAATAGACTGGACAACCATCTTGCTGAAAATACATATTTTGTCGAATATTTAATGGTAGATTTTCGAGTTCATCATAGAAAAATGTATCCAGCATTTCTAAATATGATAATCTATTGCACGTGTTATCAAAAAAATATGGCCCTATGATGCCATGGATGGATATCGCGCACCACACATTCACTTTTGTGAAATATTGTCTTTTCGTCATAATTCTGAATTCGGGATTTTCTAAAGACCAGTACCTAACGTGCTGGGTTGCAACGGTTCCATTGGTAGAAAATGTACTTTCATCAGACAACATGATACATTTATAAAAATCAACATTTCAACTAAAAATTTTGTCTCCTATCCACAAGCAAAAATCAAGTCGTTTCGCGTCCTTCCAATCTTTGATTAAAGTGCGGTTTATACGGATAAAATTTATTTGCTTTAAGGATCTTCTGAATTGGACTTTTTTTCACAACTTCCAACTGAGTAACACGATTTCTAAGGGACGTCATAGGATTTTCTTCAACAGATTGAAGAACTAAGACTGTAGCAGCATCATCATGGTGGTATTTCTTCTTTTTTTTTTTGATATCCAAAACCGAACCAGTTCTCTTGAACTTTTTTATTAACTTGCAGATTGTCATCCTAGTTATTGGGATTCCTACAAATTTCTCGGTAAATTGTTCCATGACGTAGCGGTATGAAACTTGACCATCCCCATAACATTGTATTATAAAAACTCTTTGTTCAGTAGATAGCATTTCTACTTAATAGTAGGGGAGCCCACGATGCTAAATGGGGATTTACTCGAGCGTCGTGGGGACCTATTGGAGCTTGAAGATTGGATGGTAGAAAGGAAAAAATGTCATATCATGTGTACCCTTTCACCGGTGGGGGGAGTTACTACAGGCTTTCAAAAATGTAAAAAAAAAACAGTCACATGGATATACTCGAGCGCGTCAGATAATAATAGTGTATATGCCCCACGTGACTCTCATGACGGAGGTACATTAATCTGCCGGTTTTGATGGTGGGGGCGGCGGTACGGAAGGGTTAAAAATGGGGAAAAAAAAATTACTCGAGCGTGTCAGATATTCAGAGAGGATGTTAAGGGATCCCTAAGGACGCTCCCATTCAATTGACTGACGATTCGGATGTCACGCAAGCTCGTGGCGACTTTTCGAAAATGCAAAAAAAAACGCAATTTGGACATACCCGAGCGCGTCAGATTTTCATATAGACGGTTCAGCTTGGTGTCCTGGTCTTTCATAATCTCACGATTATTTTGAGGGATTTTGTTAATCTGACCGTTTAAAAAAAAAAAAATTCATGATTTTTTCTTAAATCTTAAAAATTTAATTCATTTACAAAAATATTTCGGTACAAAATTCGGAACAAATAATAACAATAAGTGTGACAGACTGCGATATAAATAAACACAAAATCCATAGCAACAAAACGGTTTCATAACTATCTTGATGGTTTTCAATATTATTATTTTTACATATTTTTGATGGAATTAAGAGAAGAATGCATAAGTGTGTTATATTTTTGAAATCGGAAGAAAAGGAACCATCTAATGCGCTTCTAATATACAGAGTGTCTCATTTAAAAAAAATTAAATGTTTGGTTTTAAATGTGACATGTGACACCTACTGTCATTTTTGACAAAACCAGTGGCGGCTCTTCCTTAAGGTCATTTGGTCAATGACCTCCCTCACTAATTCTCTTCTCATGTAACTTAATATTTATTAAACTTAAATAAGGTTTAAAAGCCATTGAATCAGCCAAACCTCCTTTTTTTTCGTAAACTATTACTATTACCTCTAAAATATCCCTCGTATTTTACCAGAGTTTATGATCACAGCCACGCACTATAAGAGTACTTATCGTACGTTCTTCGTATATTGGGTCCGGGCCAATCTTGACCACCGTGTGTGCTTTGCCAGAGAAATTTAATGTGCAAGCGTGGAAGAAAGAAACAAACGCATGCTACTACTGAAAGGAAAGACAAAGATACGAGTCCTTGTAAGGCTATAAGCCCCATCAAGTTTCGATGAGGTTCCGACAAACGTTGCAATTTTGCAGAAACGTTGGGAAGGGAGTTACGTTGCGGAGCAGTTCTTAGTTTATTTCTTAGGAAAACTTGTTGGCTTGACTTAACCGATTGCTGCAGTAAGGAGGGTTGTATAATGTATATTCAAATATTCCTTGTCAGTTTGTCATTGTTTACATTTTATTGGATTTTTAATTTACGTACGGGTGCCAGTCGGGGAGTCGGGTTTGATAACTTGTTGGTTTGATATTATTTAACGAGTGTTGTGTTAAATAGTTTATTGTTCCTTATGTCACAAAATGTCGGTTGTACAAAATATAAGCCAGAACCGATTATCTGCATTAGCGATGCTATTAGTCGAAAAATATTTTGTAAGTTGTATTCCAAATTTTAATGAACTAAAGAGAGAATAATCCACCTTAAGTTATTATTATTATTATTTGCTAGGTATATTATGTTGTCACTTTCCATGTAATGAACTGTAAAAGTTAGTTTGGAATAAAGGCATTTTAAAAGTTAAGTTCAAATCTGTTTAAAATGTTGTACGTATAGGTCGGTCCATATTTTATTTTTTTATCAGAGGTAAATTATAATGTTAACTTTTTTCCCGCGAAGACAGAAATTAGTGTAAATAACTACAATTTTAATAGGCAAAAAAAATACTTTTATGGGCGTGGCACTCAAAAAAAATTTGATGATTTGCCTCCGGCGGAGCTGTCAATATATCCTTACAATACTAAATGACCCCCCATTTCAAATACCCACGAGCCGCCACTGGACAAAACCCATAAATACTTGGCCAAAAGTTCTACATCCGACTTTTTGAGTGAACGCACTAACTCAAAAAACAAAAAGTTGCAGGCTTTTAAAAGTGGGACAAACGAAAATGTAAAATAATAACCCTGTATATATAATCCCACGAATGCTGTGATCAGCCTGTGATGGCGTGATGGCTGATGGAAAGTAGTGTGAGATCGGTGCGAGTGAGTGAGTGATAAAGAAAGAGACATTGAGGCGCAGAGTGCTTCACTGCAGCTGCACGCATAAAAAAAAATTTGACCGCGCTCGAGAATATCCATGTGACGTTTTTTTTGCAAGTTTTTGACCCTCCCACTCCCTTACGTCACACTCAAATCGTCAGATTATTGAAATGCAGACTCTTTAGCATGTAATTAACCCCCACACCTTAATCTGACGCGCTCGAGTAAATCCAGCTATCGATTTTTTTTTACTATTCTGATCAGCTGCCGTACACGCGCGGCACTATATAGAGGGCTTAGACATGGCAGAGGTACTCAACAGAGTGCAAGGTATCCCCCATATGTTAATCTGCCGCGCTTGAGTACATCCCAAAATCCCCTGTTGGGCTCCCCTACTATAAATAATAACTTCATTAAATAAAGACATTGACAACAAGTACCTATCACCTTAAGTGTCATTATTATTTTAACTAGTGTCACCAGTCAGAGGTGTGCCAGCGAATACTTTTTGGGAAATAATTTTTACATAGGTAAACCTTTTAATGAATTGTTCTACTTCGGTTTGTTGTGTAGAAAACACATTCATTAAGAGTGGATTTTTTTCGTATCTTTCAAAATAAAGTATGCTTTACTCTTAACCAAAATAAAATTTTTGCAGTTTTTGCCCACCCTGTATAAAAAAATTGAAGTTTCTTATGATGAATCGTATTTTCTAGACAAGCAAAAACGTTTATTAAGAGTGGATTTTTTTCGTATCATTCAAAATAAAGTATGTTTACTCTTAAGCAAAGTAACATTTTTGCAGTTTTTACCCACGCTGTATAAAAAAATTGAATGAAAAATGATGATGAATCGTATTTTGTAGACAAGCAAAAACGTTTATTAAGAGTGACTTTTTCGTATCTTTCAATTTTTAGTCCATTTGTCCTATTGTAAACCCCATCCGTGGACATACTGTATATATAAAAATGCAAAACATACAGAGTGTCTTAATTTAAAAATACAACTTTATGTTATCACAGTTTTTTGGGCCACTTTTTATTATGTGAAAATATTTTTCTGATACATCCTGTAAAACAGTATGATTGACATTTCTAACTTAATTGGTATAGCAGCATTGAAATCCTGAAGCACAATTGCAGGACCCTGCATAGTATATCGGGTGGTAAAATAAGAATGGACGCTAGTTATATTATCGATTACCAAATGTAGGTGACTGGGAGGTGTAGCTTAGATTGTTTGAAAAACATTTAAGGATCTTTACTAACACAAAGCTGCGGTATAAGTACTTGTTCGCAGAAACAACAAAGATTTTAAACAAGTTTTAAATAGCAAAAGCAAGCAAGGATTATAATCTGGGAGATAAAATACAATTTTACAAACTAACAAAATGACGAGTTTTAGAAAAATAAATTAAGATAATTCCCTTTAAAGGGGAGTTGTTGCTATAAGGCCGACTTAAAGAAATATGGTTTTCCAAGTGAGTTAAAATAAACAATTTCCACTTTATAGTCAAGTCAGGCCAAAAAATAATTATACAATTTGAACATTTTAAATGTTCTAGCCAGAAGACTTATCCAACGGCAACCGCTATAGAGAGTCCAACCTGTTAATAAGCAGCTTGTATTTTTATTGATAAATATGCCAAATAAAGTTATTTTAAAAATTGGAATATACTACGGTATAACCTCGCTTTAATGCATTTTGCTCTAACTTCCAAAATATGCCGCTTAAATAAATAACACCCTGTTAAGTGGCGGCTCGTGCTCTATTCATGTGAGTAGGCGACAGGCAAGATAGAGGCGCAAAGCCAGGATCAGGAGAATGCGCCGCAGGCGAAAATTTTTTTGGACCACGCCCAAATTTAATTAATTTAAATTATTACCTTATCACTTATAAACGAAAAAAAATTACCACAATAATAATTAATATAATTTTTTTGAACCATTCATTATTATTATTGAAACAATGAATAATTTAAAAAAACCCAAAAGCCACCTTAAAATGAGGTATTTATAAAAATTAAAGATTTGAGAAATCAAACGAAAAAAAAACGAGATAGAAGCAAAGAACTTTACGATACATTTGTTTTCAGCCGATGCCGGTGTAAAAAGTCGCATCTTCCCTACGCCTTTTTTAATCCCAGTTAGTATAAGAATGTTCTTCGCAGAACGCTAAATTAAAAATTGATTTAAAAAAATTAATACCTTGTACAGGGTGGGGACTTTAACTGGAATAAATTCGATATTATTAAAACCGCTGAAGTTGTGCCTACAAAATTTGGTATGTGGGGGTTTTGGATCATGCGGAATTAAAAAATGATATCGGCGCGGTTGCCAGATTTCCCAGTTTTGCGCTACACGTAGTAATTTTATTATTTTAAATAAAATGCTCAATTTATTTTTATTGCAGTAAATTGGGCGTGTCAAATTTAGTAAGATCCCAAATTTACAAAATTCTATCTTCACTAGTTGCTGAGGTATGGCAACACTGTATTTCCATTAAAAAGTACCGGGATGCTTATCTACCTTAAAGTAGCGTTACCTTGTTAACATCTCCATAGTTACTAAGTTATTGACAAGCTTCCAGAAAAGTTCTTTTTGTGTCAAAATGGCTTAATTAACTGAAACCTTAAAAATAGAAATTCTCATGATGATCGGTTTCGGGGACCACCAACGTACTCAGGCCGAAGCTTGCACTTTGTTTCAAGAGATACATCCTGATTTGCTACCACTGAATCAGGGCACTGTGTCCAAAATAGAGGCACAATTCAGAACTCGCAGACACGTTAGAACAGTATCTTGACACCGGCCTCAACGCGTGGACGAGAAAAGAAAACTCGATATTCTTCTCACATATCAAGAAACTTCCATAACTCCAGCTAGACAAGTAGGACAAAAGTACAATACATGTCACAGAACAACCTTGACAATTTTGAAATCAGCGAGAATTCTCTCATTTAAAATGAAACCAGTCCAAGAGTTACTTGAGGATGATCCTGATCGGCCAGTAGAGTTTTGCGAGATAGCAATGAATAGGATTGATAGTGGCCAAATTCTTCCACATTGGATTTTGTTCTCTGATGTAGCCACTTTTACCTTAAACGGGGTATGCATTCTTTATTTATCTTCTTATGAAGATTGTATTAATATTTTTTTAGGTTAACGTTCAGAATTGTCGATACTATGCCGAGAAAAATCCGCATTGGATCGTTGAGAAACATACTCAAAATAGGCAAAAAGTTAATGTGTGGGCTGGAATCATTGGATATAAAATAATTGGGCCCTTTTTTTTCGATCAAAATTTAACAGGTGAAAGATATTTGGAATTTTTGCAAGAAATTTTATTGCCAGAACTTTGATTGAGTCATACCCCACCGGAAATAATAACTTGGACGAAAGAATTTTTTTAGCAGGATGTGGCGCCTCCGCACTATGCGTCTAACGTGCGGAATTACCTGAATACCGCCGCGCCGGTGAATTTAACGACGAGGAGCTATTGAATGGCCAGCAAGGTCGCCTGATTTAACACCCTTCTATTTTTATTTATGGGGTGATTTGAAACATAAAGTGTATGTTATAAAACCTACAAATATTGAAGATCTAAAATATCGGTTTAACTAGAAATCAGATCTATAACTCCTCAGGTTTTACGCAGCCTACAAAATGAGTTTTATAACCGATTAGCTTTTTGCCAAGAAGTCAATGGAGTGCATTTTGAACAACTTTTGAAATAATAAATCGATAGAACTAGTTTCGTGTTTTTGTGATTTTTTTGTCAAATTTGTTCCAGTTAAATTACCGCCTGTAGCACACAGCTGAGAATTCTGACAACATTGCCGATATCATTGTTAATTTCTGCATCCTAGAAACCCCCAGATAGTAAATTTTGTAAGCGCAACTTTAACGGTTCTAAAGGTAGATAAGCGTTCCGATACTTTTTAATGGAACTACAGTGTTGCCATAGCTCAGCAACTAGTGAAGATATAATTTTATAAATTTGGGATCTTACTAAATTGGGCATTTTATTTAAAATAACAAAATTACTACGTGCCGACATCATAATCCAATTCCGCATTCCCAAAAACCGCAACATACCAAATTTTGTAGGCGTAACTTTAGCGGTTTTGATAATATCGAATTTATTCCAGTTAAAGTCCCCATCTTGTATAAACATCAAGATATGAGCAAAAATATTAACAATGTTTAAATCAATGTAGATGGAATATTATTGATAAATTTATTTTTTATTAATTAAGTTAATGCGCCTATCTTTTAATAACGAAAATTTGTTTATAATAATTTCCGTGAAATCTTCTGATTCCTGAAAGGAACAAAACAATTCTTTTTCAATTGAAATGAGAGCAAGGGACGATAAAGGATTATTTGTCATTGCATGTCTGCTGTATGTTTTAATGAGTTTTAAGCACGAAAAGTGTCTGTCAACTGAGGTACTACTTGTTGCTGGAATTGTAGGTATTAAAACAAAAAGTTTGTAGACCTCTGGAAAAATTTGACAATAGTCATTATTAACGAAAATCTTTAACACAGTTTCAATACATTTCTTATCGCATGCTTGGCTTTATCAACAGGCAACAGCTGCGCAGTAACAGCACTCTATTAACACTCTACTATGCCTATAACGTATTTAGTCGCCTGAATTTTGCGTCCTCAGTCTGGAATCCGATGTATAATATCTATATACAGAGGCTTGAACGTGTGCAAAATAAATTTTTGAAAACTTTGGCCTATAGAAATAACATAGAGGTAAACTATTACGTATTACGCAAAACGTTCAAAGTATTAAGCTTAGAAAATCGTAGGGCCCTAAATGATATACTATTTCTTTATAAAATCATAAATTCAAATATTGACTCGATAGACCTTTTATCGTCAATACCAGTGACTGTGCCGCCTGGGACTTTAAGATTCGCGAGAACATTTCTTTTACCATTTAGTCACATTTAGGCCGGCCGTACACAGCCGGAATGTCTATCTGAATTCAGAAACGGAATTAAGAATCTGAATTCAGGGACGTACGAAATTGTATATGTTTTTATTATACAGCACACACATTCTGATTTTTTCAGATTATGAATTTTTCAAATTTTCAATGGGCCGGAATTCAGATTCTGGATTCAGTTTCTGAATTCAGATAAACATTCCGGCTGTGTACGGCCAGCCTAATAGTAATGCTAATTCACCTTTGAATAGAATGTTAAAGCTCGCAAATTTATACTGTAATAATATAGATTTATTTTCTATGCCCCTGAATACTGTTAAAAAGCCACTTAAAACTTTTTTCTTAGAAGGATAGTTCTTTTGTTGTTTTCCTTTATATCGCCTAATTAATTAATCGATAGAATGTTCTTAGATAGTATATAGTTTTTGACTGTAAATTGCGGACATTTTTTTTGGGTTTATCCTGTATGTGTTCCAAAGAGATATAATAAATATAATAATTAATAAATTTAGTTTTTCAAATTCTTCGTCATGATAAATGACCCCTAATTCGTTAATTAATTTTTGTTTATCAAAAAACTTTTTGTAAAAGCTAGTTAAGGTATTTATCAGATGAATTGGAATATCTTTACGGTATTCTTTAAATTTTGTTGGATCTGCCAAAGAAAAATATAACAGTTGTAACATATTATCTGCAAATCTAACTTCTATTTGTGTTACGATGTTATCTATTATTTCGTAAAATAAAATTCTTAAGGATAATTATTCATCACCTTTAATCGTGTCCGATAATTTAATTCTTTTAGGTATTGGTGTTTGAAAATATCAAATTTTTGTTTTGGTCTTGTCAAAAAAATTTTTAAAAGTTGGTTCATTTAATCTTAAGGATTTTATACGATCTCTAGCCAAGAATACTTGATCTTTACAATAACTGATATCTAATGATTTTTTTTGAAATATATCAAACATTACGTCGGTTATGTCAAATATATCTTTATACAGGGTCCTGCAATAGTGCGTCAGGCTTCCGTAGCTCCTATACGAATGGGGTTACGAATTTTATTAATATGCCGACTTAAACCGCATAGTACGGGGTACTTCCGGAAAATATTTTCTCATATACCAAAAAAAAGTGTGGTCACATAAAGTTGTGATTTTTTAAATGGAATACCCTGTATATTATTAAATTTTCACATTCTACATAAAATTATAATAATTTTTTTATAAATGCATGACTGGTCTATACTTAATAGTTTCCGAGATATCGATATTTAAAAAATGACGTTTTTGAACTTTGACAGCTTCTAGCTTTCTAGCTGTACGTCTTAGAGCAAAACGGCTTACATGTTCCTATCTTCGATTTTTGTTATCTTTCCAAAAATTTTAACTTCCGGTCAAACCGGAAGTACTATATTTCCTGCTTTCGAGTTACATCCGGTTTGACCGGAAGTTGACACTATTGGAAAGATAATAAAAATCGAAGATAGGAACATGTAAGCCGTTTTGCTCTAAGACGTACAGTTAGAAAGCTAAAAGCTGTCAAGTTCAAAAACGTCATTTTTCAAATATCGATATCTCGGAAACTATTAAATATAGACCAGTAATGCATTTATAAAAAAATAATTATACTTTTATGTAGAATGTGAAAATTTAAGAATATACAGGGTATTCCATTTAAAAAATCACAACTTTATGTGACCACACTTTTTTGGGCCACCCTGTATATGAGAAAATATTTTCCGGAAGTACCCCGTACTATGCGGTTTAAGTCGGCATATTAATAAAATTCCTAACTCCATTCGTATAGGAGCTATGGAAGCCTGACGCACTAATGCAGGACCCTGTATAAGCACTGTTGTCAAAAATGCAAATTCCAAATCATCCCATTCAGATTCTAAGACATGAATAATTTTAGAACGTGAGGCACCTCTAGTTTCAGAAGAAAAAGAAATTCTTTCTCATACAACCGAATCAAGTATAAATGTTCGTTTAGCAGATTGATGAAAAAAAAAAAACAGGAATTGAAGATGCGCTTGCAAAGTAAATACAACAATTTTTTATATTCTTTGATCCGTTTTGTAGTACTAAATTAAGTCTGTGAGCGCTACAGTGAGTAAATAAAGCGGTTGGATCATCATCTTTAATTTTTTTTGTAATCCATTTAAGGAACCCGCCATAACACTAGCGCCGTCGTAACATTGACCTATTAATTTATCCTTAAAATTAAAAGGGCTCAAAACGGGTGTAATTAAATCGTACATTGCATCGGCCGTCCTATCTAGGGAATTCAATCCCGGAGGATATTTTCAATCCCGGGATTTCGGGATTATAATTTTTCAATCCCGGGATCCCGGGATTGGTCCCGGGATTTATAAAAAAATAATTTTTCTTGGAGTTATTCCTATTAATTAAATAAATGTTTTTATTTCTTCATCAGAACATTAATACAAAACCAAGAAACTAAAACATACTCTCTTCATTTCATTTTAATTACTTAAAAAAAATAACAATGAACATATAAGTACACTATAACATAATAATATAACCTATAAATAAAAAATGTTAAAACATAACATAAAAACGATTCTTATAGTAGGAAAAAAAGTTATTCTAAACTTGTTTTTTAAAAAAATTTCTTAAAAAAATAAGTTGATCTAGAGTGTCATCACTCAACTTAGACCTTATTTTAGTACACAATATTCCAGCAATTGAAAAGGTCCTTTTTGATTCAACACTCGTTGGTGGAATCGTCATCAGCATGTCATAAGCTTACTGCACGATATAAATTAATGAAAAATGCAAAGATAAATTCCGAAAATCCCGGGATTAAATAAACGACAATCCCAGGATTTCGAGATCGAAAAAATGGATGGGATTGAATTCCCTAGTCTTATCATCACTTACATCGTGAAAACCTAAATACCTCTTCTTAATCTCACCGCATTTATTTATATATAATGTAAGTAAAATGGCGCATTGTGACTTTTCAAGAATATCGGTTGTATCATCTGCTTGGACTGCAAAAAATAAAGCGTCTTTAATTTCCTGATGTATTGTCTCCATAAGATATTTAGAAATACACAAAATTAAATCATTTTGAATGATTTTAGATAAGCTGGAAAAAATATTGCCAATTTTAAACACGATTAAGTTAAAAGTTTCGCGAAAATTGCCAGCATTAAAAGAATCGCTTTTTTCGTTATGGCCCCTAAAAGATCATTCCTGTCTTGCTAAATGACACGTTACATCTATTAAGTATTCCAATAGTTTTCGATTTTTTTTAGCGTCCTCGTTATATCATTTTGATGACAAGGAGGACTGCATTTCCAGAGCATCCCGTATAGTCGAAGGGTTTGTTTCGAATCGTTTTAGACTTAAATAACTACTTATATGGTCTTTTGATCCCTCATGCGTCTTAATACTGGCAGACAAATTTTTAAAATCTGAAAAGCCCTGAGAAACCCAAACATTAGTTCTCCCCCTTGAAAGCAACGAACAGGGCCAACGAAATTACCCTTGTTTAAAATAACTCCCATATAGCCACTTGTGACTATCGTACCATTGAGTATTAAATGATCGCGAAAAATGATGTCCTTGTTTATGATCACGTTTTAAAACATGGGGTGGCGTAGGGCGACCTATATTTATTACATCTCTCCTGTCGTCATCTCTAAGCCTATAAATGGCATTTCGTGTAAAGAACAAATTATATCATGAACAGGATTATCCATGTTACAAAAATATATATGATTTAAAGAAACAATAGAAATGTCTTTTGGCTAAACATAATAGCAAACACAATACACAATCACTGCATTTCCCCGTTCCTTCTCGAGTAGTTTACTTACGTAGGTCACTATTGTACAAGAAGAAAATAAATGTACACATTATTCCTATCAAATTGTAATATATGTACTACTATTCTACTTAACTACTTAATAATATGACCTTTTTCTATTTAAAATCCACAAAATCCACCTTTTAATCCCTTGGTACATTATATTTTATAAAAAGAAATCGTTCTGCATAAAATCGTAAATCTATTTTGTGCACAGGTATGGCGCTTAAAACAACCCTCGTTGATGCGCCGTCCAGTTTGACGAGGCCGGCTCTCTGTTGGAATCGATTTCTATTGATTAACCGAGTCACGTGCTCCGATGGGTTACGGAAGGCGCCGAATCGTTTGCCTTGGCGGGAAGGTAGCTCGCGTCTCGTTTAATTGGTTTCCACCATTCGTGACGTTAACCAGCGCTAGCGTGTCGTATACAACATAAAAGGCGATAAATTTATCGCCTGCCCAACCTGGCTTAGTGAATTTTTCATTGCAACCGAGCTTGATAGCCAATCCCTGGCGGTGCAGTAAAAATTATGAAATATATACTAGCTCTAAAGACTAGTACATTGATGAAATCAAACTATTAGAAGCACATATTGACATATTTTAAAAAGTATTACTTAAATATGTTATGAACAGGAAGGTAGCATAAGATTGGAGTGCTTGGGGATGAATTTGAATTGTAGGCGGCACCTACCTTGCCTACCCCGATGGGCCGCCACTGACTCTGTTTCTTCTTTAGTTAACTCCTGATGAGGCATCAATTGGGGGGATGTTAACTAGTAATAATTAACCAGGAATTCCGTTTATTATACAGGGTGGCCCTTTAGTGTGGCAAAGTACAATAGCTCCGTTACTATTTCAAATACATTAAAACTATTAATACAAAAGTTGAAGGGCAGTAAGTGACTTATAACGTAAAATTATTTTTAACTCTATAGGGTGGCTCAAAAAAGCGGAACAAGAAAAAATGTACTTTTTTCAAATGGAACACCCTGTATATTTTTTCATTTTTAAATTCTACATAGAATTATAATTATTTTTTATTAAATACATTATAAGTCTATACTTTATAGTTTCCGAGATATTGACTCTTGAAAAGTGACATTTTTGAACTTTGACAGCTTCTAACTTTCTAACAGTACGTCTTAGAGTAAAACGGCTTACATGTCTCTATCTTCAATTTTTATTATCTTCCCAAAAAAATCAACTTCCAGTTAAACCGGAACAACTATATTTCCTGCTTTCGAGTAACATCCGGTTTAACCGGAAGTTGATTTTTTTGGGAAGATAATAAAAATTAAAGATAGGGACATGTAAGCCGTTTTGCTCTAAGACGTACTGTTAGAAAGCTAGAAGCTGTCAAAGTTCAAAAATGTCACTTTTCAAGAGTCAATATCTCGGAAACTATAAAGTATAGACTAATAATGTATTTAATAAAAAATAATTATAATTTTATGTGGAATTTAAAAATGAAAAAATATACAGGATATTCCATTTGAAAAAAGTACATTTTTTCTTGTTCCGCTTTTTTGAGCCACCCTATAGAGTTAAAAATAATTTTACGTTATAAGTCACTTACTGCCCTTCAACTTTTGTATTAATATTTTTAATGTATTTGAAATAGTAACGGAGCTATTGTACTTTGCCACACTAAAGGGCCACCCTGTATATCTGTGATACTTTAGTTAACATAATCTAAAAATATTATCTGATAATTACTTTTTAAAAAACTTAGGGAGATAAAAATAATACATAACATTTTTACCACTGCCACAAAATTTAAAAATTCTATAAACTAACTTTAAAATACAATAACTCTAATGTCGACCTAAATGTATGTTTAAAATGTCTTCTTTCATTTTCTACACAGCTTAATTTTTTCCCTCGATTTCAGCTTCAAAAATGCTGTTCAGGTGATAGTAATGTTGGATACAGTAAAACAAGGTTGAACTTGTAAATTTCCACTATATTAGACAGAAAATGACATGTTTCGCTAACACTGTAGCTTCGTCAGATGACAATGATTTAATAAAGGTGAAAAGTAAAAATTGGGTGCAATAAAATTAAACTATTTAAGATGTAAATAAAACAGTGGGAGGGTTACAATTGCGGGGAAATCCAACAGAGGGTTTAAAAATTAAATTAAATTAGGTACAATATGGGTAGGTATTTACAAAATCTTAATTATATGGTTAACAGAATAAATTTAGCAAAGGTGAATTATTTAAATCTAATTGATCATTAAGTAACAGGTCCGTATTTTTAAGTTTATTTATTTCCATAGATTCTAACAAATTCAGTTTTAAGCCTTTGTTTTCTGTATGTAAGATTTTAAAGGAAGGATCGAAATTATGTTGATAATCATGTAAATGGATAGCATAGTTTGAGTCTGTTTTATTTTTTAGAAAACTGTTATAATGTTCCTGTATTCTTTTGTCATACTGTCTACCTGTTTGGCCAATGTATGTTTTAGGACAATCTTTGCATTTTAATTTATAGACGCCTGACTTTTTGTTTTTATCGCTTTTAGTTTTATTGTTTTTGATGAATTTACTTAAAGAGTTATTAGTTTTGTAACACAAATTTATATCAAGTTTGTTAAGAAAATTGCCAATTACTTTGCTAGGTTGTCCAAAGAAAGTGACAAGTTTAAATTGGTCAGAGTTTTTGCTTCTAGGAAAAACTAAGTCAATAGCCTTTTTGTAAGTTTTCTTTTTTAGGATTTGGTCAATTAAATTTGAATTATATCCGTTATTAACTGCAATTTGTTTAATAATGTTTAGTTCTTTTTGAAAATTGATTTTATTTAGAGGGAGAGTTACTAGTCTATGGATCATACTGTGAAAAGAAGCTAATTTGTGTTGTATAGGGTGGCAAGAAGAATTGTGTATGACAGTATCAGTATGAGAAGGTTTATGGAAAACGGAGAAAACATGTCTATCATTTTCTCTCTTAATATTTAAATCAAGAAAATTGATAGAATTGTTACTTTCCTGTTCTATTGTAAACTTGATATTTTTGTGTAGGCTGTTAATATATTCCAAAAAGACTTTTAACTGTCTATCAGTACCAAGAAAACATGTTAAGACGTCATCAACATACCTATGCCAATAAAGAAACTGTTTGAAAAGAGGATGATTACTTATTTTATTTTCTAAAAAATCCATAAATATTTCAGCCAATAAAGGACTAAGGGGGTTACCCATAATAAGACCATTTTTGCTGGTGTATATTTTGTCGTTGAACTCAAAATAATTTTGTTCAAGGCATACTGTAAGAGAATCGATAATTTCTTGTTTTTTGATCAGATTTACATTTTTTAAGGTAAGAAGTTGATTGACCAAAGTAATCGTTTCATCGATAGGTATGCTGGGAAACAAATTAGTAACATCAAAAGAGATTAGCTTAGCATTGTTAGGTAAATTAATATTATTAATTTTATTTACTAGCTCAAGAGAATTTTTAATTGCAAATTTTGCTGAAAATTGGGAGTTACTTTTAATGATGTCTATTAATTTTTTTGAAATTTTATACGACGGTGCAGAAAAGAAAGAAACTACGGGTCTGATAGGGTATCCCTCTTTGTGAAGCTTTATTAGTGAATATAATTTAGGAGACTGAGGATTCATAAGAATTAATTTGGAAGAATCTATGTCAGAAAATATACTTTTACAATTATGAATAATACTTTTTAAAGATTTTTGAAATTTGGTAGTAGGGTCTCGTTTTAAAAATTGATAGTTGTTGGGATTTAGGAATTCAATAGTTTTTTGAATATAATCATTTTTGCTTATTGCTACTACGGTATTACCTTTATCCGCTTTCGTGAAAATTACATCATTAGATTTGTTTTTAATATTATTGGCTATTTGAATTTCCTGTTTTGGCATGGTTTGTTTTAAAAATTCATTTTTTATTATAGATGAGGCTTTATGTTTTAGAGAAATGTTAAAAGGAATGTCTTTAAGTGCTAGTTCTGTTTCGACTCCTAATATCTCCAAAGTTTTGGGAGAAATATTCTCTTGGATGTTATATTTAAAACCTTTTTCTACTAATTTAGTTTCGGTTTCAGAGAAATTTACTGTAGATAAGTTAATAAATCTGTCAAAAAACTTATGTTCGGAAAAATTATTTTGTTTAGAATGTCTTGGAGGATTAGGCGCTTTGGAAATAAGGGAAGTGAGTTTTTTACGTTGTGTTAGAAATTTTTTATGAATAATAGAGTTGACTTTTTCTCTAGTATCATTATCCAAAACAAGAAATTCTATATAATTTAATTTATACAATAATTCAGTGTGGACAACTTTTAAATAAATATTATAAATACCTCTTTTTCGGAATTGAATTTTCTTTTCTTCAGTTAACCATTTCTTAAGTCCTGTCAGCGATCCCTGTATTGCTGGTCTGCTTTTGTTGTGAGTCTTGAGGGTCATGTATTTGGGGAATACACCATTTTTCGAACACTTATCGAAGAACCACAAGTTTTGTGAACATATTGCACACCTTAGAAGAAATTTGAAGTACCAAACGGCGAGGAAACTTACTGAAGCTTCTTTGAACAAATTAATTGATTCAGCCGATACTAGGTGGAAATCCATAATAATAGTATTATGAGATACAGTAAAACAAGGTTGAACTTGTAAATTTCCACTATATTAGACAGAAAATGACATGTTTCGCTAACACTGTAGCTTCGTCAGATGACAATGATTTAATAAAGGTGAAAAGTAAAAATTGGGTGCAATAAAATTAAACTATTTAAGATGTAAATAAAACAGTGGGAGGGTTACAATTGCGGGGAAATCCAACAGAGGGTTTAAAAATTAAATTAAATTAGGTACAATATGGGTAGGTATTTACAAAATCTTAATTATATGGTTAACAGAATAAATTTAGCAAAGGTGAATTATTTAAATCTAATTGATCATTAAGTAACAGGTCCGTATTTTTAAGTTTATTTATTTCCATAGATTCTAACAAATTCAGTTTTAAGCCTTTGTTTTCTGTATGTAAGATTTTAAAGGAAGGATCGAAATTATGTTGATAATCATGTAAATGGATAGCATAGTTTGAGTCTGTTTTATTTTTTAGAAAACTGTTATAATGTTCCTGTATTCTTTTGTCAAACTGTCTACCTGTTTGGCCAATGTATGTTTTAGGACAATCTTTGCATTTTAATTTATAGACGCCTGACTTTTTGTTTTTATCGCTTTTAGTTTTATTGTTTTTGATGAATTTACTTAAAGAGTTATTAGTTTTGTAACACAAATTTATATCAAGTTTGTTAAGAAAATTGCCAATTACTTTGCTAGGTTGTCCAAAGAAAGTGACAAGTTTAAATTGGTCAGAGTTTTTGCTTCTAGGAAAAACTAAGTCAATAGCCTTTTTGTAAGTTTTCTTTTTTAGGATTTGGTCAATTAAATTTGAATTATATCCGTTATTAACTGCAATTTGTTTAATAATGTTTAGTTCTTTTTGAAAATTGATTTTATTTAGAGGGAGAGTTACTAGTCTATGGATCATACTGTGAAAAGAAGCTAATTTGTGTTGTATAGGGTGGCAAGAAGAATTGTGTATGACAGTATCAGTATGAGATGGTTTATGGAAAACGGAGAAAACATGTCTATCATTTTCTCTCTTAATATTTAAATCAAGAAAATTGATAGAATTGTTACTTTCCTGTTCTATTGTAAACTTGATATTTTTGTGTAGGCTGTTAATATATTCCAAAAAGACTTTTAACTGTCTATCAGTACCAAGAAAACATGTTAAGACGTCATCAACATACCTATGCCAATAAAGAAACTGTTTGAAAAGAGGATGATTACTTATTTTATTTTCTAAAAAATCCATAAATATTTCAGCCAATAAAGGACTAAGGGGGTTACCCATAATAAGACCATTTTTGCTGGTGTATATTTTGTCGTTGAACTCAAAATAATTTTGTTCAAGGCATACTGTAAGAGAATCGATAATTTCTTGTTTTTTGATCAGATTTACATTTTTTAAGGTAAGAAGTTGATTGACCAAAGTAATCGTTTCATCGATAGGTATGCTGGGAAACAAATTAGTAACATCAAAAGAGATTAGCTTAGCATTGTTAGGTAAATTAATATTATTAATTTTATTTACTAGCTCAAGAGAATTTTTAATTGCAAATTTTGCTGAAAATTGGGAGTTACTTTTAATGATGTCTATTAATTTTTTTGAAATTTTATACGACGGTGCAGAAAAGAAAGAAACTACGGGTCTGATAGGGTATCCCTCTTTGTGAAGCTTTATTAGTGAATATAATTTAGGAGACTGAGGATTCATAAGAATTAATTTGGAAGAATCTATGTCAGAAAATATACTTTTACAATTATGAATAATACTTTTTATAGATTTTTGAAATTTGGTAGTAGGGTCTCGTTTTAAAAATTGATAGTTGTTGGGATTTAGGAATTCAATAGTTTTTTGAATATAATCATTTTTGCTTATTGCTACTACGGTATTACCTTTATCCGCTTTCGTGAAAATTACATCATTAGATTTGTTTTTAATATTATTGGCTATTTGAATTTCCTGTTTTGGCATGGTTTGTTTTAAAAATTCATTTTTTATTATAGATGAGGCTTTATGTTTTAGAGAAATGTTAAAAGGAATGTCTTTAAGTGCTAGTTCTGTTTCGACTCCTAATATCTCCAAAGTTTTGGGAGAAATATTCTCTTGGATGTTATATTTAAAACCTTTTTCTACTAATTTAGTTTCGGTTTCAGAGAAATTTACTGTAGATAAGTTAATAAATCTGTCAAAAAACTTATGTTCGGAAAAATTATTTTGTTTAGAATGTCTTGGAGGATTAGGCGCTTTGGAAATAAGGGAAGTGAGTTTTTTACGTTGTGTTAGAAATTTTTTATGAATAATAGAGTTGACTTTTTCTCTAGTATCATTATCCAAAACAAGAAATTCTATATAATTTAATTTATACAATAATTCAGTGTGGACAACTTTTAAATAAATATTATAAATACCTCTTTTTCGGAATTGAATTTTCTTTTCTTCAGTTAACCATTTCTTAAGTCCTGTCAGCGATCCCTGTATTGCTGGTCTGCTTTTGTTGTGAGTCTTGAGGGTCATGTATTTGGGGAATACACCATTTTTCGAACACTTATCGAAGAACCACAAGTTTTGTGAACATATTGCACACCTTAGAAGAAATTTGAAGTACCAAACGGCGAGGAAACTTACTGAAGCTTCTTTGAACAAATTAATTGATTCAGCCGATACTAGGTGGAAATCCATAATAATAGTATTATGAGATACAGTAAAACAAGGTTGAACTTGTAAATTTCCACTATATTAGACAGAAAATGACATGTTTCGCTAACACTGTAGCTTCGTCAGATGACAATGATTTAATAAAGGTGAAAAGTAAAAATTGGGTGCAATAAAATTAAACTATTTAAGATGTAAATAAAACAGTGGGAGGGTTACAATTGCGGGGAAATCCAACAGAGGGTTTAAAAATTAAATTAAATTAAGTACAATATGGGTAGGTATTTACAAAATCTTAATTATATGGTTAACAGAATAAATTTAGCAAAGGTGAATTATTTAAATCTAATTGATCATTAAGTAACAGGTCCGTATTTTTAAGTTTATTTATTTCCATAGATTCTAACAAATTCAGTTTTAAGCCTTTGTTTTCTGTATGTAAGATTTTAAAGGAAGGATCGAAATTATGTTGATAATCATGTAAATGGATAGCATAGTTTGAGTCTGTTTTATTTTTTAGAAAACTGTTATAATGTTCCTGTATTCTTTTGTCAAACTGTCTACCTGTTTGGCCAATGTATGTTTTAGGACAATCTTTGCATTTTAATTTATAGACGCCTGACTTTTTGTTTTTATCGCTTTTAGTTTTATTGTTTTTGATGAATTTACTTAAAGAGTTATTAGTTTTGTAACACAAATTTATATCAAGTTTGTTAAGAAAATTGCCAATTACTTTGCTAGGTTGTCCAAAGAAAGTGACAAGTTTAAATTGGTCAGAGTTTTTGCTTCTAGGAAAAACTAAGTCAATAGCCTTTTTGTAAGTTTTCTTTTTTAGGATTTGGTCAATTAAATTTAAATTATATCCGTTATTAACTGCAATTTGTTTAATAATGTTTAGTTCTTTTTGAAAATTGATTTTATTTAGAGGGAGAGTTACTAGTCTATGGATCATACTGTGAAAAGAAGCTAATTTTTGTTGTATAGGGTGGCAAGAAGAATTGTGTATGACAGTATCAGTATGAGATGGTTTATGGAAAACGGAGAAAACATGTCTATCATTTTCTCTCTTAATATTCAAATCAAGAAAATTGATAGAATTGTTACTTTCCTGTTCTATTGTAAACTTGATATTTTTGTGTAGGCTGTTAATATATTCCAAAAAGACTTTTAACTGTCTATCAGTACCAAGAAAACATGTTATTAACTTATCTACAGTAAATTTCTCTGAAACCGAAACTAAATTAGTAGAAAAAGGTTTTAAATATAACATCCAAGAGAATATTTCTCCCAAAACTTTGGAGATATTAGGAGTCGAAACAGAACTAGCACTTAAAGACATTCCTTTTAACATTTCTCTAAAACATAAAGCCTCATCTATAATAAAAAATGAATTTTTAAAACAAACCATGCCAAAACAGGAAATTCAAATAGCCAATAATATTAAAAACAAATCTAATGATGTAATTTTCACGAAAGCGGATAAAGGTAATACCGTAGTAGCAATAAGCAAAAATGATTATATTCAAAAAACTATTGAATTCCTAAATCCCAACAACTATCAATTTTTAAAACGAGACCCTACTACCAAATTTCAAAAATCTATAAAAAGTATTATTCATAATTGTAAAAGTATATTTTCTGACATAGATTCTTCCAAATTAATTCTTATGAATCCTCAGTCTCCTAAATTATATTCACTAATAAAGCTTCACAAAGAGGGATACCCTATCAGACCCGTAGTTTCTTTCTTTTCTGCACCGTCGTATAAAATTTCAAAAAAATTAATAGACATCATTAAAAGTAACTCCCAATTTTCAGCAAAATTTGCAATTAAAAATTCTCTTGAGCTAGTAAATAAAATTAATAATATTAATTTACCTAACAATGCTAAGCTAATCTCTTTTGATGTTACTAATTTGTTTCCCAGCATACCTATCGATGAAACGATTACTTTGGTCAATCAACTTCTTACCTTAAAAAATGTAAATCTGATCAAAAAACAAGAAATTATCGATTCTCTTACAGTATGCCTTGAACAAAATTATTTTGAGTTCAACGACAAAATATACACCAGCAAAAATGGTCTTATTATGGGTAACCCCCTTAGTCCTTTATTGGCTGAAATATTTATGGATTTTTTAGAAAATAAAATAAGTAATCATCCTCTTTTCAAACAGTTTCTTTATTGGCATAGGTATGTTGATGACGTCTTAACATGTTTTCTTGGTACTGATAGACAGTTAAAAGTCTTTTTGGAATATATTAACAGCCTACACAAAAATATCAAGTTTACAATAGAACAGGAAAGTAACAATTCTATCAATTTTCTTGATTTAAATATTAAGAGAGAAAATGATAGACATGTTTTCTCCGTTTTCCATAAACCATCTCATACTGATACTGTCATACACAATTCTTCTTGCCACCCTATACAACACAAATTAGCTTCTTTTCACAGTATGATCCATAGACTAGTAACTCTCCCTCTAAATAAAATCAATTTTCAAAAAGAACTAAACATTATTAAACAAATTGCAGTTAATAACGGATATAATTCAAATTTAATTGACCAAATCCTAAAAAAGAAAACTTACAAAAAGGCTATTGACTTAGTTTTTCCTAGAAGCAAAAACTCTGACCAATTTAAACTTGTCACTTTCTTTGGACAACCTAGCAAAGTAATTGGCAATTTTCTTAACAAACTTGATATAAATTTGTGTTACAAAACTAATAACTCTTTAAGTAAATTCATCAAAAACAATAAAACTAAAAGCGATAAAAACAAAAAGTCAGGCGTCTATAAATTAAAATGCAAAGATTGTCCTAAAACATACATTGGCCAAACAGGTAGACAGTTTGACAAAAGAATACAGGAACATTATAACAGTTTTCTAAAAAATAAAACAGACTCAAACTATGCTATCCATTTACATGATTATCAACATAATTTCGATCCTTCCTTTAAAATCTTACATACAGAAAACAAAGGCTTAAAACTGAATTTGTTAGAATCTATGGAAATAAATAAACTTAAAAATACGGACCTGTTACTTAATGATCAATTAGATTTAAATAATTCACCTTTGCTAAATTTATTCTGTTAACCATATAATTAAGATTTTGTAAATACCTACCCATATTGTACCTAATTTAATTTAATTTTTAAACCCTCTGTTGGGTTTCCCCGCAATTGTAACCCTCCCACTGTTTTATTTACATCTTAAATAGTTTAATTTTATTGCACCCAATTTTTACTTTTCACCTTTATTAAATCATTCTCATCTGACGAAGCTACAGTGTTAGCGAAACATGTCATTTTCTGTCTAATATAGTGGAAATTTACAAGTTCAACCTTGTTTTACTGTATCTCATAATACTATTATTATGGATTTCCACCTAGTATCGGCTGAATCAATTAATTTGATAGTAATGTTCTACTCTCGTCTTGATTAGAGAGACTTTATTAAACATTTCATAAAACACTAGTTTATAGCACTTCTAATCTCTTATATTATATCTGTCCTGGTAGGTCATGTTTGGAAAATCAAAAAATATTTTCTTTTTTGTTCGACCCTGGTTAAATATATTTTTTAAGTATTAAGTATATAATTTAACACAATATAGTGGCAAGTCTTACAGTATATATTTACTAAAATCCCTCCTTTCAGGACACCTTATTTTATCGGATGTGGCAGCAATTGTTGCATTTTTGAAGCATTCAAAATATACTGCCAGCATATTAGATAAAATACATCATTTAAACATAGCATTTTTGTCAGAAAAATGTTTTATAACTCAACTAATTCTATTAGCAAACGGTTTCCATTGTTTTCCCTAGTGACAGCTGTATATACTAATATGTAATATATATTTATACAAGGGTGTCCGGAAAATACGTGTACAACGTTTGACGACAGACTCCTGACGTCAAAATTGTCTCGTTTAGCCGGTAGAGGACGTCAAAAATTTGTAAAAATATTGGTTTTTCCTAAATTACGTGAAAACCTGCTAATCGATTTTAATGATTTTTAGTATGTAGACTAATACTATAAAATGACGTTTTCTAGTAGTATAGTCACCGGCTGTAAATAAGTGGAAGTGTTATAAAAGTGATATAATACGTTAACATTTCTCCTCATTTTTTATATGAACGGCGTTATGACAACCCAGATATTTTTGTAGAATGACTGGATGTATTTGGAAGCTATTTTACCTCTTTAATATTTTTCGTTGAATGAGCTCTTTTGCAATTACCTGCATATATCAATTATTAACAATAAAAATAAAACAAAGTTGAAAGTATGTATTGTAAGAAACTAAGTAAAACAAAAACATTACTTAAGCAAATGTGTAAAATGACCGTCATCTTGCAGAATACACTTATTAACACTCCTTAAAAAATGATATTGGACCCTATCTAATGTCTCGGGGTTATTAAAATGGTTGCCTGCATTTAAAATCCGCTGCAATAAATCATCGCGTGTGTTTACCGGAGTCTTGTAAACTTCTGTTTTAATAGCGCCCCACAAAAAGAAGTAACACATAATTAACTCAGGAGAACGTGGTGTCCATTTTACTGGTGCATCATTGCCCCTTCCAATCCATCGGCTGAGATATTGATGATGTAAGTATTGCCGAACGGCAACGGAAAAATGGGGCGGGGCACCATCATGCATATACCATATTTCCCTCCGAAGTAAAAGGGGCAAATTGTCCAGAAGAATTGGTAATGTGTCTTGCAAAAAATTTAAATAAATATTTCCATCTAACCTGTCTGGAATAACAATGGGACCAATAAGGTAGCGATCAATAATACCTGCCCAAATATTTAATTTAAATTGATGCTAATGATGTGCAACTTTAATACCATGTGGATTTTCATCGGAATAAATATGTTCGTTGTGCAGATTGGTTTACTCCAAATCTTGTAAAGCACGCCTCGTCAGTAAACATAATTGTTCTACAAAAATTTAGATCACGGATTCTTTTGTTTCTAATAATTTGACAAAATGTAAGCCGCATGGGGGGATCAGGCGGTAAAAGTTCCTGGACTTTTTGCACGTGATAAGGATGTAACCACTGTTCTTTTAAAACCTCATTATGACAATCGTTTTATTAACATGTAACTCACGTTCTAAGCGACGGGTACTGGTACTTGGTTTTTCTTCAACTCTTTCCAGAATCATCTCTTCTGTTTCCACAGTTCAAGTTGTTCGCATACGACCCCTGCCTTCAAAGTTTTTCTCAAAGCTGCCCGTTTCCCGAAGATGACGCTCGATATTGGCAAATGTTTGGTAGTTTGGTATTCGACGGTTAGGAAACCTCTCCATGTAAACCCTAACACTCTGACGCCCATTTCCATGTCAACCTTCTCAGAGTTCGTATAATTTCCATTTTTAATGGTAAAATGAACTTGTAATTCAAGAATGTTGATCGTATACTTGAGTAAATTTCATATGGTGACAATTTGTCAATAATTGTCAAATTATTAAATGCCATAGCAACAAGGTCACTTAAAAAATTATTGTTACAGGTAATTTGATTTTAATATTATTACTAATAATACTAAATATTGTAAATATTTTTTTCTGGCAAAACAGCTCATTCAATGAAAAATATTAAAGAGGTAAAATAGCTTCCAAATACATCCAGTCACTCTACAAAACTATCTGGGTTGTCATAACGCCGTTCATATAAAAAATAAGGAGAAATGTTGACGTATTATATCACTTTTATAACACTTCCACTTATTTACAGCCGGTAACTATACTACTAGAAAACGTCATTTTATAGTATTAGTCTACATACTAAAAATCATTAAAATCGATTAGCAGGTTTTCACGTAATTTAGGAAAAACCAATATTTTTACAAACTTTTGATGCCCTCTACCGGCTAAACGAGACAATTTTGGATATAACTAAGTCGGATTAGATCGACCTATTTTGACGTCAGGAGTCTGTCGTCAAACGTTGTACACGTATTTTCCGGACACCCTGTATATATTATATATTTTGGTTTTAAACCAAACTTTATAAAAAGACAGAGTTTCTTGTTTATTTAAAAAATTAATCGACTTACCTAAAGGAAGATTATTTGAATTATATGAACAATCTCCTCCGAAAATATTACATAACAACCTGTAGTTTTAATCGCTCTGCGTTGTTTGTCCACAAAGTTTAAAGTATACTTTTTAGATTTTCGCCCGGTATTAGGCCAACCTTTATCCCGCTGCGTGCGTCACCTTTCAGTTCATTTCGCCTTTAGTAGACTCAAATAGTTACTGAAAATTGGGTAAATATTGGGGTATTCACCCTTACTAATCTTAGTTGATATTAGTGTTTTACATATTTAGGGGTGGCGGGTATGTAATCTTTTCGGAGAAGATTGTTCATACAATTCAAATTAATTTTCCTTTAGGTAAGTCGATTAATTTTTTAATTATATTTCACAATCTCCTCCTCAAGATTACATAACAACCTGTAGATGTTTAAAAACAGCAACTATTTGTTAAAATCTCAGGTGATTTAACTGCATGTGATATGTTTACATTGGCTTCACAATAAGGCAACCAAAACTAAACTTTAACGCAACAAACCCTATCGCAATTTCTAACGCATCAAGACTTATTTGCAGAAAACTCATTTTATCAACTATTCCAACAGTCATTATTATAATTAAATATCGAAGGTGGCTTTGAAAAACAATTTATTGGTATGAAAGTTTATTAAAGTGACAAGAGACCATTTTGACTTTGGTTATCTAAAAGTTTCAAATATTGTTAAATTGTTAGTAATTATTTAAGCTGTTTGTGATGGACTACAACCAAGAAGAGTTCGTAGATATGATTTTTATATTAGGAGCATGCGAAAAAAACTCTTTTTTGGCAAGCCGAGTTTACGCACAGCGTTATCCGGAACGACGACATCCAGACAAACGGAGCCTGCAAAAAATATTAGAGAGGATTGTACAAACGGGAAATGTAAAGTACCCAGAACCAGTGAGAAATAAACCGTTCCGAACTGAACAAAATCAATTGGCTGTGCTATTATCTGTTATAGAAAATCCTTCAGTTACTCAACAAGCAGTCGCTGATGCTGTAAATGTAATCGAAAGAACAGTTCGACGAATTTTAAAGGATAACCATATTCACGATTATCATTTTCAGTTGTTAATAATTACTAACAATTTAACAATATTTAAAACTTTTAGATTACTAAACTCAAAATGGTCTCTTGTCACTTTAATAAACTTTTATACCAATAAATTGTTTTTCAAAGCCACCTTCGATATTTATTCATTATTATGACTGTTGGAATAGTTGATAAAATGAGTATTCTGCAAATAAGTCTTGATGCGTTAGAAATTGCTATAGGGTTGCAATTAGGACAAATGTTTGATTTTTAATTCTGCATCGAATGACATAAAAAGATACAGGGGTTCCTATTTGAAATAAGAAAAATAAATTGCTTTAAAGTTGGCAAAGTTTGACACTAAACTTTGACACCCTGTACAATTCGTATTAACCAAACTTGGTTAACAAAACTGTTATACCTTATATAATAAGTACCTTTGTATAATGTTATTAACGAGGCCTTATTTTTATTTTTTATTTATTTTTAATACCAGTGGTGCAAAACTGATATTTTTTAGTTTTTATTTTTTTTCGTCTATAATACTGAATCGATTTCAATAAAATTAAAATTACATACAAAAAAATATTTTCCTGAAATGCGCCCCAAGATACAGATAAGGTCTACAATATATGAAAATTCTAATTTAATTACTAAGTGAGCTATAGAAGACGGGAGGTGAGGTGCATACAATTTTTAGTAAATTTGGCTATAGCCGTACGATAATCAGTATGAAATAGAAACAAAAGGAAATAATACCTAAAATTATTATAACTAGACTGGGTACATATCGCTAATCGTCAGCCGAGAGTGCATCTATTATTAGTACTAAAAATTTGTATTTAAAAAGTATTTTTCTTAGTTTCTTTTTTCTATGTTTTCTATTGCTTTTTTTGCCTCACCTTCCTGCGGAACGTGAAGGGGAAACATATCGCCAAATTGTCATTATAACAACTGACAAAAACTAAAAAATAAAAATAACGGGTGCAAAATTTCCGTTTTCTTGTATAGATAGGTAGTCTTTGAAGACGGCATCGTATACTGCTCGATGTCCCGTTTCCAATGCCGTCTCGCTCGATTCGCTACGACTTTTCGTTACGGAAATATATAATATTTAATATTATGATATTGATATTAACATTGAACCCATCAGCACCGGCTTTTTTTAAAATCGCACAGCAAACGTATCAATGTGGAATATAATTTCCAAGTGTGTCCTATAAAAATATGTATTCAATCAATTTAAACATAAGTAAAGAAACTATTCTTACATTGATAGCTGATAAATTAGTTCAAAAGCATATTTTGCCGAGCCCTTCCGGCACGGCACTGTTCCAATTCGTTTATTTTATTTCATACTTTTTACAAAACCATTTGTTAGCAATCTTTAATAATTGCCTAAAGAATTATCCAAACCGAATGTCGATCGGATGGACCCAATTCGACTTATTAACGATTCAATAGGTACCTGTTTAGTCCCATATTTAACTTTGAAAAAATTAAAAAAATTATTTCCAAACTTTCGATCGCGCTCACAAACAATAGGGGTCTATAGCCTACGGTCGTCTACGCGTCGAAAAAGTTTAAATCGAAAAAACTAATTTTTGTGGCCTGTATCGAATGCCAACGAGATCCCGATATTTCTCGACTTTAAAAATTAATAACTTTTTTTCCGTACACCCTGTATATTCAAAATTTTTACACATTGTACCCCCACTATTCTTCTCTAAACTGAAAAAGTTTCAATCGTCCCACTCTTACCGTTTCCGAGAAAAGAAATCGCAAATGTGAAAATGTCGAAACTGACGACGAACAACTTATTTTAAATGTAGCCGCCGTATATAATACTAGACTGGGTACATATCGCTAATCGTCAGCCGAGAGTGCATCTAATATTAGTACTAAAAAAAAATTTACAAAAATTTACAATAAAAAATACTTTTCTTTTCTTTTTTTCTATATTGCTTTTTTGCCTCACCTTCCTGCGGAACGTGAAGGGAAAACATATCGCCAAATTGTCATTATAACAACTGACCAAAACTACACAATGGTGCAAAATTTTCGTTTTCTCGTATAGATAGGTAGTTTTCTGAGACGGCGCCGTATAGGTGCTCTTTAAACTCGCACACCTTTGTGCAATGTGGGATATACTTTCCATATTTTTGCTCTATAAAAATATGTAAGTATTCAATCGATTAAAACGTAAGCAAAAAATTATTCTTACATGGAAGCTATCAGTTATCAGCTAATAAATTTGTAGAAATATTATTGTGCCGAGCCCTTCGGGCACGGCACTGTTCTAGTTCGTTCGTTTAATTATACGAGAGCTGTCACTTTGACAGGTAAGTGTCAATTTTTTTTAGCTTTTTCGTAGCGACGGTTATAGCTGTAAGAATCCCAAATTTAAAAAAAAATTCAGTAACTAGATAACAAAGTTTTATACGATACCTGTCAGATTTTGACAGGTAAGTGTCAATTTATTTTAACTTTTTTCGTAGCGAGGGTTAAAGCTGCAATAAAACTAAATTTAAAAAATTTTCAGTACCAAAATAACAAAGTTCTATACGACAGCTGTCAAATTATATATACTTAAATAGTAATTCTTATTTTTTATAATTTGCTACCATTTCTATGCTGTTTAGGTATAGAACAATATATTTGAAAAAAGTAATATTTGAGATGACCTAAACGAATATCCAAACCAAAAGTATATCGGACGCACCCAATTCGATTTATTAACGATCCAATATGACCCTACATTGATTTTAAAAAAATCAAAAAAATTACTTCCCAACTTTCGATCGCGTTCGCAAACAACAGTGTTTTGTAGCCGAACGTCGTCTACATGTCGAAAAAGTTTAAATCGATTAAAATGATTTTTGCTACCTGTATCGCCCTACAACGAAAAAAAACATATTTTTTAACTTTGACTTTAATAACTTTTTTCCGGTACACCCTGTATATTTGAAATTGTTTCCAGAACGTGCCCCGACTATTCCTCTCTACGTCCAGAAAGTTTGAATCGTTTTGCTCTAACCGTTTCCGAAAAAAAAATTCGCGAATATCGAAATGTCGAATAACCTTCTACCACGTGGCGACGGATTATCAATGTCGAAACGCCATCTTTAAAATCGAGATTACAACCATTTCTGAAACATTTTGGGCAAATATTTTGGTCAGTAAAATTAGAAGAAGGTTCAAGGTAGATATTCCACCCGATTTAAAATCTGGAAATGTTCTTATTATTCTAGCAAGTCACGCTGAAAACACCCATTTTTCGCCATTTTTGACAGCCGGATTTTTAGAATTAATAATTAATTTAGATACATCAATATCAAGGCACTCTTAGTCAAAAGTGAATGGTGTTAGAATTTGTAAAGATTGCCTGTTTCCGCACCCAAAAAAGCGACTTTTCTCAATTTTGCGAATATATTTTAATGATTTTGAATATGTAGAGGTGTTGCGAAGTAATCAGCGCATTTTTTGAGAAAAAAATAAAACGGTTTTGTTAAAAATTGAATAAGCTACAGTCGATATAGTAAAAAAAAAGCTGCCGTTTTTTCCGTATTAAAGATAAAGAAACAAAAAAATATCTCTTAAATACAATTTGACGAGCTCTATCCGCTAAAGTTTACAACGTTTCGATCAAAAGTCGTTTTCAGTACGAAAAAAAATAAAAACCGTGAAAAAATCAGGCCTAACTTTATGATTTCTACTTTCTTACAATTTTCGGCAATTTCCATTCCAGTTAGGTATAGAACGATATATTGGAAAAAGGTAGTTTTTGAGATGGCCTAACCGATTATTCAAACCGCATGTCGATCGAATGCACCCAATTCGACTTATTAGCGATCCAAGAGGTACCATTTTCGACCAAATTTTGACTTTGAAAAAATCAAAAAAATTACTTCCAAACTTTCGATCGCGCTCACAAACAATAGGGTTCTGTAGCCCACGGTCATCTACGCGTCAAAAAAGTTTAAATCGAAAAAACTCATTTTTGTGGCCTGTATCGTGTGCCAACGAGATCCCGATATTTCTCGACTTTAAAAATTAATAACTTTTTTCCGGCACACCCTGTATATTTGAAATTTTTACACAACGTACCCCCACTATTCCTCTCTAAACTAAAAAAGTTTCAATCGTCCCACTCTAACCGTTTCCGAGAAAAAAAATCGCAAATGCGAAAATGTCGAAACTGACGGCGACGACGCCGACGCCGACAACATACGCACATTATTTTTACCGAAGCGCCGTATAACATATCGCGGTGTAGCGCGATATGTAATAACTAGACTGGGTACATATCGCTAATCGTTAGCCGAGAGTGCATCTATTATTAGTACTAAAAATTTGTATTTAAAAAAAAATTTTCTTAGCTTCTTTTTTCTATGTTTTCTATTGCTTTTTTTGCCTTACCTTCCTGCGGAACGTGAAGGGGAAACATATCGCCAAATTGACATTATAACAACTGACAAAATTATTTATATAATACTATTGCTTTTTATACCTCACCTTCCTGCGGAACGTGAAGGAGAAACATATCGCCAAATTGTCATTATAACAACTGACAAAAACTAAAAAATAAAAAACGGGAGCAAAATTTCCGGTTTCTCGTATAGATAGGTCGTTTTTGGAGACGGCATCGTATAGTGGTCGACGTCCTATTTCCAATGCCGTCTCGCTCGATTCGCTACGACTTTTCGTTACTAAAATATATGATATTAACTATTCTTACATAGATAGCTGATAAATTGGTGAAAATTTTATTGTGCCGAGCCCTTTGGGCACGGCACTGTTGGAGTTCGTTCGTTTCATTTTATACTTTTGACAAAACCATTTGTTAGCAACCTCTAATTTTGAAACATTTCAATTCATGATAAAAAATAAATTTAGTTTCTTCACAAACCTAGTTGATTTTTTTCGTACCAAGGATTGTCGCTGTAAGATTCCAAGATTGAAAAATTTTTCAGTTCCTAAATAACAAAGTTCTATACGACAGCTGTCATTTTGACAGTTAATTTTCAATTTAGGATTAAAAGATAGTAATTCTTACTTTTTTATAATTTGCACCCTTTATATTACCAGTAGGTATAGAACAATATAATTGAAAAAAGTAGTATTTGAGATGACCTAAACTAATCTCTAAACCAAAAGTGTGTTAGACGCACCCAATTTGATTTATTAACAATCCAATATGACCCTACATTGATTTTAAAAAAATCAAAAAATTGACTTCCCAACTTTCGATCGCGTTCGCAAATAACAGTGTTTTGAAGCCCAACGTCGTCTACATGCCAAAAAAGTTTAAATCGATTAAAATGATTTTTGCCACCTGTATCGCGCTACAACGAAAAAAAAACATATTTTTCAACTTTGACTTAAATAACTTTTTTCTGGTACACCCTGTATATTGGAAATTGTTCCCAGAACGTGTCCCTACTATTCCTCTCTACGTCCAGAAATTTTTTATCGTTTTGCTCTAACCGTTTCCGAGAAAAAAATTCGCGAATATCGTAATATCGAACAGCCTCCCACCACGTGGCGATGCATTTTCAATGTCGGAAAGTCATCTTTAAAATCGAGATTACAACTATTTCTGAAACATTTTGGGCAAATATTTTGGTCAATAAAATTAGAAGAAGGTTCAAGGTAGATATTCCATCCGATTTAAAATCTGGAAATCTTCTTATTAGTCTAGCAAGTCAAGCTCAAAACACCAATTTTTCGCCATTTTTGACAGCCGGTTTTTAGAATTAATTTACTTAAGTTTGAATATGTAGAGGTGTTGAGACTAAATCAGCGCGTCTTTTGGGAAAAAATAAAACGGTTTTGTTAAAAATTGAATAAGCTAGTCGATATAGTAAAACGTCGGATAAAAATATCTCTTGATAAATCATAAATTAATTTTTTTGAGCCACAAATGATGTTTTTTCAGAGCGCGTTTACTATGCAAACTTAAGCTTGTTTATCGGTTGATATGGTGGATCAAGAAAAAATTTAAAAAGTTATATTTATAGACACTGCAGAAGTATTTAACAAACCAGTGCGACGCCAACAGAAATTACTGGAAAAAATTCATAGGCTGTCGTTTTTTCCGTAATAAAGATAAAGAAACGAAAAATATCTCTAAAATACAATTTGAAGAGCTCTATCCGCTAAAGTATACAACGTTTCGATCAAAAGTCGTTTTCCGTACGAAAAAAAATAAAAACTGCGAAAAATCACGCCTTCCAGTTTCTTACAATTTTTGATCATTTCCATTCCAGTTAGGTATAGAACGATATATTGGAAAAAGGTAGTTTTTGAGATGGCCTAAACGATTATCAAAACCGAATGTTGATCGGATGCACCCAATTCGACTTATTAGCGATCCAAGAGGTACCATTTTTGATCAATTTTCAACTTTAAAAAAATCAAAAAAATTACTTTCAAACTTTCGATCGCGCTCACAAACAATAGGGTTCTGTAGCCCACGGTCGTCTACGCGTCGAAAAAGTTTAAATCAAAAAAACTCATTTTTACGAACTGTATCGAATCCCAACGAGAATCCGATAATTATCAACTTTAAAAATTAATAACTTTTTTCCCGTACACCCTGTATATTCAAAATTATTACACATTGTACCCCCACTATTCCTCTTTAAACTGAAAAAGTTTCAATCGTCCCACTCTTACCGTTTTCGAGAAAAGAAATCGCAAATGTGAAAATGTCGAAACTGACGACGACAACTTATTTTAAATGTAGCCGCCGTATATAATACTAGACTGGGTACATATCGCTAATTTTCAGCCGAGAGTGCATCTAATATTAGTACTAAAAAGATTTACAAAAATTTACAATAAAAAATACTTTTCTTTTCTTTTTTTCTATTTACTGTTGCTTTTTTTGCCTCACCTTCCTGCGGAACGTGAAGGGAAAACATATCGCCAAATTGTCATTATAACAACTGACCAAAACTACACAATGGTGCAAAATTTCCGTTTTCTCGTATAAATAGGTACTTTTCTGAGACTGCGCCGTATAGGTGCTCTTTAAACTCGCACACCTTTGTGCAATGTGGGATATACTTTCCATATTTGCTCTATAAAAATATGTAAGTATTCAATCGATTAAAACATAAGCAAAAAATTATTCTTACATGGAAGCTATCAATTATCAGCTAATAAATTTGTAGAAATATTATTGTGCCGAGCCCTTCGGGCACGGCACTGTTCTAGTTCGTTCGTTTGATTATACGAGAGCTGTCACTTTGACAGGTAAGTGTAATTTTTTTTAGCTTTTTCGTAGCGAGGGTTATAGCTGTAAGAATTCGAAATTAAAAAAATTTCAGGTACCTAAATAAGAACGTTTTATACGATAGCTGTCAAATTTTGACAGGTAGGAGTCAGTTTTTTTTTATCCTTTTCGTAGCGAGGGTTATCGCTGTAAAAATCCTAAAGTGAAAAATTTTTCAGATCCTAAATAACAAAGTTCTATACGACAGCTGTCATTTTGACAGGTAAATGTCAATTTTTTTTAAGCTTTTCTTGTATCTAGGATTAAAGCTGTAAGAATCCAAAATTTAAAAAAAAATTCAGTAGTTAAATAACAAAGTTCTATACGACAGCTGTCAAATTTTGACAGGTAAGTTAAAAATTTTTTTTTAGATTTTTCGTAGCGAGATTTATAGCTGTAAGAATCCTAAATGAAAAATTTTTTAGTTCCTAAATAACAAAGTTATCTACGACAGCTGTCATTTTGACAGGTAAATTGCAAGTTTTTTTTAAGCTTCTCTTGTATCTAGGAGTATAGCTGTAAGAATTCGAAATTTAAAAAAAATTCAGTACCTAAATAACAAAGTTCTATACGACGGCTGTCAGATTTTGACAGGTAAGTGTCAATTTTTTTTAGCTTTTTCGTAGCGACGGTTATAGCTGTAAGAATCCCAAATTAAAAAAAAAATCAGTACCTAGATAACAAAGTTTTATACGATACCTGTCAGATTTTGACAGGTAAGTGTCAATTTATTTTAACTTTTTTCGTAGCGAGGGTTAAAGCTGTAATAAAACTAAATTTAAAAAATTTTCAGTACCAAAATAACAAAGTTCTATACGATAGCTGTCAAATTATATACACTTAAATAGTAATTCTTATTTTTTATAATTTGCTACCATTTCTATGCTGTTTAGGTATAGAACAATATATTTGAAAAAAGTAGTATTTGAGATGACCTAAACGAATATCCAAACCAAAAGTATATCGGACGTACCCAATTCGATTTATTAACGATCCAATATGACCCTACATTGATTTTAAAAAAATCAAAAAAATTACTTCCCAACTTTCGATCGCGTTCGCAAACAACAGTGTTTTGTAGCCCAACGTCGTCTACATGTCGAAAAAATTTAAATCGATTAAAATGATTTTTGCCACCTGTATCACCCTACAACGAAAAAAAACATATTTTTTAACTTTGACTTTAATAACTTTTTTCCGGTACACCCTGTATATTTGAAATTGTTCCCAGAACGTGCCCCGACTATTCCTCCCTACGTCTAGAAAGTTTGAATCGTTTTGCTCTAACCGTTTCCGAAAAAAAAATTCGCGAATATCGAAATGTCGAATAACCTTCTACCACGTGGCGACGGATTATCAATGTCGAAACGCCATCTTTAAAATCGAGATTACAACCATTTCTGAAACATTTTGGGCAAATATTTTGGTCAGTAAAATTAAAAGAAGGTTCAAGGTAGATATTCCACCCGATTTAAAATCTGGAAATGTTCTTATTATTCTAGCAAGTCACGCTGAAAACACCCATTTTGCGCCATTTTTGACAGCCGGATTTTTAGAATTAATAATTAATTTAGATACATCAATATCAAGGCACTCTTAGTCAAAAGTGAATGGTGTTAGAATTTGTAAAGATTGCCTGTTTCCGCACCCAAAAAGCGACTTTTCTCAATTTTGCGAATATATTTTAATGATTTTGAATATGTAGAGGTGTTGCGAAGTAATCAGCGCATTTTTTGAGAAAAAAATAAAACGGTTTTGTTAAAAATTGAATAAGCTACAGTCGATATACTAAAAAAAAAGCTGCCGTTTTTTCCGTATTAAAGATAAAGAAACGAAAAAATATCTCTTAAATACAATTTGACGAGCTCTATCCGCTAAAGTTTACAACGTTTCGATCAAAAGTCGTTTTCAGTACGAAAAAAAAATAAAAACCGTGAAAAAATCAGGCCTAACTTTATGATTTCCACTTTCTTACAATTTTCGGCAATTTCCATTCCAGTTAGGTATAGAACGATATATTGGAAAAAGGTAGATTTTGAGATGGCCTAACCGACTATCCAAACCGCATGTCGATTGGATGCACCCAATTCGACTTATTAGCGATCCAAGAGGTACCATTTTCGACCAAATTTTGACTTTGAAAAAATCAAAAAAATTACTTTCAATCTCTCGATCGTGCTCACAAACAATAGGCTTCTGTAACTCGCGGTCCTCTACACGTCCAAAAAGTTTCAATCGATCAAGTTCATTCCTGGGACCACGGTGTGGGCCGCGTGAAACCCGACTTTTTTCGACTTTGACGTTTAATAACTTTTTTCCGGCACACCCTGTATATTCCAAATTTTTACACAACGTACCCCCACTATTCCTCTGTAAACCCAAAAAGTTTCAATCGTCCCACTCTAACCGTTTCCGAGAAAAAAAATCGCAGATGTGAAAATGTCGAAAGTGACGACGACGACGCCAACATACATACATTATTTTCACCGAAGCGCCGTATAACATATCGCGGTGTAGCGCGATATGTAACTAGACTGGGTACATATCGCTAATCGTCAGCCGAGAGTGCATCTAATATTAGTACTAAAAAAATTATTTTCTTTTCCTTTTCTCTATTTACTATTGCTTTTTTTACCTCACCTTCCTGCGGAACGTGAAGGGGAAACATATCGCCAAATTGTCATTATAACAACTAACAAAAAATAAAAAATAAAAAAACGGATGCAAAATTTCCGGTTTCTCGTATAGATAGGTAGTTTTTGAAGACGGCATCGTATATTGCTCGACGTCCTATTTCCATTGCCGTCTCGCTCGATTCGCTACGACTTTTCATTACTGAAATATATGTTATTTAATATTATGATATTGATATGGACATTTATAGGTGCTTTTAAACTCGCACACCTTTGTGCAATGTGGGATATACTTTTCATATTTCATTATCACATTATCAGCTAATAAATTTGTGGAAATATTATTGTGCCGAGCCCTTCGGGCACGGCACTGCTCGAGTTCGTTCATTTAATTTTATATTTTTGACAAAACCATTTGTTAGCAAGCCCTAACTGTTCTTCGATTCGTGTTCAATAAAATATGTGTAATTTCTTCACAACTCAGGTCGCAATAAAAATATAAGTATGTGTAATTTTTTACTGCTCAAGTTCGTTTTTTTCGTACTGATGATTGACGCTGTAAGAATCTGAAATTCAATCATATTTATGATTATTTTGGTAAATAAGAAAGTTTTATACGACAGCTACCATTTTGACAGGTAAAAGTCAAGTTTTTTAAAGCTTTTTTTGTATCTGAGAGTATAGCTGTAAGAGTCCAAAATTTAAAAAAATTTCAGAGGTAACAAAGTTCTACACAACAGCTGTCAAATTTTGACAGGTAAGCGTCAATTTTTTTTTAACCTTTTTCATAGCGAGGGCTATAGCTGTAAGAATCCTAAGTTGAAAAAATTTTCAGTTAATAAATAACAAAGCTTTATACGACAGCTGTAAGATTTTGACAGTTAAGTGTCAATTTTTTTTTTAGCTTTTTCGTAACGAGGATTATAGCTGTAAGAATCCTAAATTGAAAATTTTTTCAGTTCCTAAATAACAAAGTTCTATACGACAGCTGTTATTTTGACAGTTAATTTTCAATTTAGGATTAAAACGGTATAATTCTACAAATACTATAATATATAACATTTCGATCAAAAGTTGTTTTTCGTACGAAAAACAATGATAACCGTAAAAGAATCGTTTCTTAAATAGTAATTCTTACTTTTTTATAATTTGCACCCTTTTTATTACCGGTAGGTATAGAAAAATATATTTGAAAAAAAGTAGTATTTAAGATGACCTAAGCTAATCTCCAAACCAAAAGTGTGTTAGACGCACCCAATTCGATTTATTAACGATCCAACATGACTCTACATTGATTTTTAAAAAAATCAAAAAATTGACTTTCCAACTTTCGATCGCGTTCGCAAACAACAGTGTTTTGTAGCCCAACATCGTCTACATGCCAAAAAAGTTTAAATCGATTAAAATGATTTTTGCCACCTGTATCGCGCTACAACGAAAAAAAAACATATTTTTCAACTTTGACTTAAATAACTTTTTTCCGGTACACCCTGTATATTGGAAATTGTTCCCAGAACGTGCCCCTACTATTCCTCTCTACGTCCAGAAATTTTTTATCGTTTTGCTCTAACCGTTTCCGAGAAAAAAATTCGCGAATATCGAAATATCGAACAGCCTCCCACCACGTGGCGATGCATTTTCAATGTCGGAACGTCATCTTTAAAATCGAGATTACAACTATTTCTGAAACATTTTGGCAAATATTTTGGTCAATAAAATTAGAAGAAGGTTCAAGGTAGATATTCCATCCGATTTAAAATCTGGAAATCTTCTTATTAGTCTAGCAAGTCAAGCTCAAAACACCAATTTTTCGCCATTTTTGACAGCCGGTTTTTTAGAATTAATTTACTTACATTAACCAAAGCAGTCAAAGCACTCTAGTCAAAATTGAATGGTATTAGAATTTGCAAATTTTGCTTGTTTCCGCACTCAAAAACTCGATTTTTCTTAAACTTACGAATATATTTTAATAAGTTTGGATATGTAGAGGTGTTGAGAATAAATCAGCGCGTCTTTTGGGAAAAAATAAAACGGTTTTGTTAAAAATTGAATAAGCTAGTCGATATAGTAAAACGTCGGATAAAAATATCTCTTGATAAAAAAAAAATAAATTATAAATTAATTTTTTTGAGCCACAAATGATGTTTTTTCAGAGCGCGTTTACTATGCAAACTTAAGCTTGCTTATTGGTTGATATGGTGGATCAAGAAAAAATTCAAAAAGTTATATTTATAGACACTTGCAGAAGTATTTAACAAACCAGTGCGACGCCAACAGAAATTACTGGAAAAAATTCATAGGCTGTCGTTTTTTCCGTATTAAAGATAAAGAAACGAAAAATATCTTTAAAATACAATTTGAAGAGCTCTATCCGCTAAAGTATACAACGTTTCGATCAAAAGTCGTTTTCCGTATGAAAAAAAATAAAAACTGCGAAAAAATCACGCTTTCCAGTTTCTTACAATTTTTGATCATTTGCATTCCAGTTAGGTATAGAACGATATATTGGAAAAAGGTAGTTTTTGGGATAGCCTAAACGATTATCAAAACCGAATGTTGATCGGATGCACCCAATTCGACTTATTAGCGATCCAAGAGGTACCATTTTTGATCAATTTTCAACTTTAGAAAAATCAAAAAAATTACTTCCAAACTTTCGATCGCGCTCACAAACAATAGGGTTCTGTAGCTCACGGTCGTCTACGCGTCGAAAAAGTTTAAATCAAAAAAACTCATTTTTACGAACTGTATCGAATCCCAACGAGAATCCGATAATTATCGACTTTAAAAATTAATAACTTTTTTCCGGCACACCCTGTATATTCGAAATTTTCACACAACGTACCTCCACTATTCCTCTCTAAACTGAAAAAGTTTCAATCGTCCCACTCTTACCGTTTCCGAGAAAAGAAATCGCAAATGTGAAAATGTCGAAACTGACGACGACAATTTATTTAAAATGTAGCCGCCGTATATAATACTAGACTGGGTACATATCGCTAATCGTCAGCCGAGAGTGCATCTATTATTAGTACTAAAAATTTGTATTTAAAAAATAATTTTCTTTTCCTTTTCTCTATTTACTATTGCTTTTTTTACCTCACCTTCCTGCGGAACGTGAAGGGGAAACATATCGCCAAATTGTCATTATAACAACTAACAAAAACTAAAAAATAAAAAAACGGATGCAAAATTTCCGTTTTCTTGTATAGATAGGTAGTTTTTGAAGACGGCATCGTATATTGCTCGCCGTCGTATTTCCATTGCCGTCTCGCTCGATTCGCTACGACTTTTCATTACTGAAATATATGTTATTTAACATTATAATATTGATATGGACATTTATAGGTGCTTTAAAGCTAATAAGCTAATAAATTTGTGGAAATATTATTGTGCCGAGCCCTTCGGGCACGGCACTGCTCGAGTTCGTTCATTTAATTTTATACTTTTCACAAAACCATTTGTTAGCAAGCCCTAACTGTTAAGCACTTCGATTCGTGTTCAATAAAATATGTGTAGTTTCTTCACAACCCAGGTCGCAATAAAAATATAAGTATGTGTAATTTTTTACTGCTCAAGTTCGTTTTTTTCGTACTGATGATTGACGCTGTAAGAATCTGAAATTCAATCATTTTTATGATTATTTTGGTAAATAAGAAAGTTTTATACGACAGCTACCATTTTGACAGGTAAATGTCAAGTTTTTTAAAGCTTTTCTTGTATCTGAGAGTATAGCTGTAAGAGTCCGAAATTTAAAAAAAATTCAGAGGTAACAAAGTTCTACACAACAGCTGTCAAATTTTGACAGGTAAGCGTCAAATTTTTTTTACCTTTTTCGTAGCGAGGGCTATAGCTGTAAGAATCCTAAGTTGAAAAAATTTCCAGTTAATAAATAACAAAGTTGTATACGGCACTGTTCTAGTTCGTTTGTTAAATTATACAAGAGCTGTCACTTTGACAGGTAAGTGTCATTTTTTTTAGCTTTTCCGTAGCGAGGGTTATAGCTGTAAGTATTCAAAATTAAAAAATTTTCAGGTACCTAAATATGAATGTTTTATACGATAGCTGTCAGATTTTGACAGGTAAGTGTCAATTTTTTTTAGCTTTTTCGTAACGAGGATTATAGCTGTAAGAATCCTTAATTGAAAAATTTTTCAGTTCCTAAATAACAAAGTTCTATATGACAGCTGTCATTTTGACAGTTAATTTTCAATTTAGGATTAAAACGGTATAATTCAACAAATACTATAATATATAACATTTCGATCAGATGTTGTTTTTCGTACGAAAAACAATGATAACCGTAAAAGAATCGTGTCTTAAATAGTAATTCTTACTTTTTTATAATTTGCACCCTTTTTATTACCGGTAGGTATAGAACAATATATTTGAAAAAAGTAGTATTTAAGATGACCTAAACTAATCTCCAAACCAAAAGTGTGTTAGACGCACCCAATTCGATTTATTAACGATCCAACATGACCCTACATTGATTTTAAGAAAATCAAAAAATTGACTTCCTAAATTTCGATCGCGTTCGCAAACAACAGTGTTTTGTAGCCCAACGTCGTCTACATGCCAAAAAAGTTTAAATCGATTAAAATGATTTTTGCCACCTGTATCGCGCTACAACGAAAAAAAAAAACATATTTTTCATCTTTGACTTTAATAACTTTTTTCCGGTACACCCTGTATATTGGAAATTGTTCCCAGAACGTGCCCCTACTATTCCTCTCTACGTCCAGAAAATTTTAATCGTTTTGCTCTAACCGTTTCCGAGAAAAAAATTCGCGAATATCGAAATATCGAACAGCCTCCCACCACGTGGCGATGCATTTTCAATATCGGAACGTCATCTTTAAAATCGAGATTACAACTACTTCTGAAACATTTTGGGCAAATACTTTGGTCAATAAAATTAGAAGAAGGTTCAAGGTAGATATTCCATCCGATTTAAAATCTGGAAATGTTCTTATTAGTCTAGCAAGTCAAGCTCAAAACACCAATTTTTCGCCATTTTTGACAGCCGGTTTTTTACTTACATTAACCAAAGCAGTCAAAGCACTCTAGTCAAAATTGAATGGTATTAGAATTTGCAAATGTTGCTTGTTTCCGCACTCAAAAACTTGATTTTTCTTAAACTTACGAATATATTTTAATAATTTTGGATATGTAGAGGTGTTGAGAATAAATCAGCGCGTCTTTTGGGAAAAATAAAACGGTTTTGTTAAAAATTAAATAAGCTAGTCGATATAGTAAAACGTCGGATAAAAATATCTCTTGATAAATCATAAATTAATTTTTTTGAGCCACAAATGATGTTTTCTCAGAGCGCGTTTACTATGCAAACTAAAGCTTGTTTATCGGTCGATATGGTGGATCAAGAAAAAATTCAAAAAGTTATATTTATAGACACTTGACACTTGCAGAAGTATTTAAGCAAACCAGTGCGACGCCAACAGAAATTACTGGAAAAAATTCATAGGCTGCCGTTTTTTCCGTATTAAAGATAAAGAAACGAAAAATATCTCTAAAATACAATTTGAAGAGCTCTATCCGCTAAAGTATACATTTCACGTTTCGATCAAAAGTCGTTTTTAGTACGAAAAAAAATAAAAACTGCGAAAAAATCACGCCTTACTCTGTGGTTTCCAGTTTCTTACAATTTTTGATCATTTCCATTCCAGTTAGGTATAGAACGATATATTGGAAAAAGGTAGTTTTTGAGATAGCCTAAATGATTATCAAAACCGAATGTTGATCGGATGCACCCAATTCGACTTATTAGCGATCCAATAGGTACCATTTTTGACCAATTTTCAACTTTAAAAAAATCAAAAAAATTACTTCCAAACTTTCGATCGCGCTCACAAACAATAGGGTTCTGTAGCCCACGGTCGTCTACGCGTCGAAAAAGTTTAAATCAAAAAAACTCATTTTTACGAACTGTATCGAATCCCAAATTAATAACTTTTTTCCCGTACACCCTGTATATTCAAAATTTTTACACATTGTACCCCCACTATTCCTCTCTAATCTGAAAAAGTTTCCATCGTCCCACTCTTACCGTTTCCGAGAAAAGAAATCGCAAATGTGAAAATGTCGAAACTGACGACGACAACTTATTTTAAATGTAGCCGCCGTATATAATACTAGACTGGGTACATATCGCTAATCGTCAGCCGAGAGTGCATCTAATATTAGTACTAAAAAGATTTACAAAAATTTACAATAAAAAAATAATTTTCTTTTCTTTTTTTCTATTTACTATTGCTTTTTTTGCCTCACCTTCCTGCGGAACGTGAAGGGAAAACATATCGCCAAATTGTCATTATAACAACTGACTAAAACTACACAATGGTGCAAAATTTCCGTTTTCTCATATAGGTAGGTAGTTTTCTGAGACGGCGCCGTATAGGTGCTCTTTAAACTCGCACACCTTTGTGCAATGTGGGATATACTTTCCATATTTGCTCTATAAAAATATGTAAGTATTCAATCGATTAAAACATAAGCAAAAAATTATTCTTACATGGAAGCTATCAATTATCAGCTAATAAATTTGTAGAAATATTATTGTGCCGAGCCCTTCGGGCACGGCACTGTTCTACTTCGTTTGTTTAATTATACGAGAGCTGTCACTTTGACAGGTAAGTGTCATTTTTTTTAGCTTTTTCGTAGCGAGGGTTATAGCTGTAAGAATTCGAAATTAAAAAATTTTCAGGTATCTAAATAAGAATGTTTTATACGATAGCTGTCAAATTTTGACAGGTAGGAGTCAGTTTTTTTTATCCTTTTCGTAGCGAGGGTTATCGCTGTAAAAATCCTAAAGTGAAAAATTTTTCAGATCCTAAATAACAAAGTTCTATACGACAGCTGTCATTTTGACAGGTAAATGTCAATTTTTTTAAAGCTTTTCTTGTATCTAGGATTAAAGCTGTAAGAATCCAAAATTTAAAAAAAATTCAGTAGTTAAATAACAAAGTTCTATACGACAGCTGTCAAATTTTGACAGGTAAGTTAAAATTTTTTTTTAGATTTTTCGTAGCGAGATTTATAGCTGTAAGAATCCTAAATGAAAAATTTTTCAGTTCCCAAATAACAAAGTTATATACGACAGCTGTCATTTTGACAGGTAAATTGCAAGTTTTTTTTAAGCTTTTCTTGTATCTAGGATTATAGCTGTAAAAATTCGAAATTTAAAAAAAATGCAGTACCTAAATAACAAAGTTCTATACGACAGCTGTCAAATTTTGACAGGTAAGTTTAAATTTTTTTTTTAGATTTTTCGTAGCGAGATTTATAGCTGTAAGAATCCTAAATGAAAAATTTTTCAGTTCCCAAATAACAAAGTTATATACGACAGCTGTCATTTTGACAGGTAAATTGCAAGTTTTTTTTAAGCTTTTCTTGTATCTAGGATTATAGCTGTAAGAATTCGAAATTTAAAAAAATTCAGTACCTAAATAACAAAGTTCTATACGACAGCTGTCAGATTTTGACAGGTAAGTGTCAATTTTTTTTTAGCTTTTTCGTAGCGACGGTTATAGCTGTAAGAATCCCAAATTTAAAAAAAATTCAGTACCTAGATAACAAAGTTTTATACGATACCTGTCAGATTTTGACAGGTAAGTGTAAATTTATTTTAACTTTTTTCGTAGCGAGGGTTAAAGCTGTAATAAAACTAAATTAAAAAAATGTTCAGTACCAAAATAACAAAGTTCTATACGACAGCTGTCAAATTATATATACTTAAATAGTAATTCTTATTTTTTATAATTTGCTACCATTTCTATGCTGTTTAGGTATAAAACAATATATTTGAAAAAAGTAGTATTTGAGATGACCTAAACGAATATCCAAACCAAAATTATATCGGACGCACCCAATTCGATTTATTAACGATCCAATATGACCCTACATTGATTTTAAAAAAATCAAAAAAATTACTTCCCAACTTTCGATCGCCTTCGCAAACAACAGTGTTTTGTAGCCCAACGTCGTCTACATGTCGAAAAAGTTTAAATCGATTAAAATGATTTTTGCCACCTGTATCGCCCTACAACGAAAAAAAACATATTTTTTAACTTTGACTTTAATAACTTTTTTCCGGTACACCCTGTATATTTGAAATTGTTCCCAGAACGTGCCCCGACTATTCCTCTCTACGTTCAGAAAGTTTGAATCGTTTTGCTCTAACCGTTTCCGAAAAAAAAATTCGCGAATATCGAAATGTCGAATAACCTTCTACCACGTGGCGACGGATTATCAATGTCGAAACGCCATCTTTAAAATCGAGATTACAACCATTTCTGAAACATTTTGGGCAAATATTTTGGTCAGTAAAATTAGCAGAAGGTTCAAGGTAGATATTCCACCCGATTTAAAATCTGGAAATTTTCTTATTATTCTAGCAAGTCACGCTGAAAAGACCCATTTTTCGCCATTTTTGACAGCCGCATTTTTAGAATTAATAATTAATTTAGATACATTAATATCAAGGCACTCTTAGTCAAAAGTGAATGCTGTTAGAATTTGTAAAAATTTGTAAAGATTGCCTGTTTCCGCACCCAAAAAAGCGACTTTTCTCAATTTTGCGAATATATTTTAATGATTTTGAATATGTAGAGGTGTTGCGAAGTAATCAGCGCATTTTTTGAGAAAAAAATAAAACGGTTTTGTTAAAAATTGAATAAGCTACAGTCGATATAGTAAAAAAAAAGCTACCGTTTTTTCCGTATTAAAAATAAAGAAACGAAAAAATATCTCTTAAATACAATTTGACGAGCTCTATCCGCTAAAGTTTACAACGTTTCGATCAAAAGTCGTTTTCAGTACGAAAAAAAATAAAAACCGTGAAAAAATCAGGCCTAACTTTATGATTTCCACTTTCTTACAATTTTCGGCAATTTCCATTCCAGTTAGGTATAGAATGATATATTGGAAAAAGATAGATTTTGAGATGGCCTAACCGATTATCCAAACCGAATGTCGATTGGATGTACCCAATTCGACTTATTAGCGATCCAAGAGGTACCATTTTTGACCAAATTTTGACTTTGAAAAAATCAAAAAAATTACTTTCAAACTTTCGATCGCGCTCACAAACAATAGGGTTCTGTAGCCCATGGTCGTCTACGCGTCGAAAAAGTTTAAATCGAAAAAACTAATATTTGTGGCCTGTATCGAATGCCAACGAGATCCCGATATTTCTCGACTTTAAAAATTAATAACTTTTTTCCGGCACACCCTGTATATTCGAAATTTTTATATAACGTACCCCCACTATTCCTCTCTAAACCCAAAAAGTTTCAATCGTCCCACTCTAACCGTTTCTGAGAAAAAAAAACGCAAATGTGAAAATGTCGAAACTGACGGCGGCGGCGGCGACGACGACAACAAACGCACATTAATTTCACCGAAGCGCCGTATAACATATCGCGGTGTAGCGCGATATGTAACTAGACTGGGTACATATCGCTAATCGTCAGCCGAGAGTGCATCTAATATTAGTACTAAAAAGATTTACAAAAATTTACAATAAAAAAATACTTTTCTTTTCTTTTTTTTCTATTTACTATTGCTTTTTTTGCCTCACCTTCCTGCGGAACGTGAAGGGAAAACATATCGCCAAATTGTCATTATAACAACTGACCAAAACTACACAATGGTGCAAAATTTCCGTTTTCTCGTATAGATAGGTAGTTTTCTGAGACGGCGCCGTATAGGTGCTCTTTAAACTCGCACACCTTTGTGCAATGTGGGATATACTTTCCATATTTGCTCTATAAAAACATAAGGAAAAAATTATTCTTACATGGAAGCTATGAATTATCAGCTAATAAATTTGTAGAAATATTACGAGAGCTGTCACTTTGACAGGTAAGTGTCATTTTTTTTAGCTTTTTCTTAGCGAGGGTTATAACTGTAAGAATTCGAAATTAAAAAATTTTCAGGTACCTAAATAAGAAAGTTTTATACGACAGCTGTCAAATTTTGACAGGTAAGTGTAATTTTTTTTTATCCTTTTCGTAGCGAGGGTTATCGCTGTAAAAATCCTAAAGTGAAAAATTTTTCAGATCCTAAATAACAAAGTTCTATACGACCGCTGTCAGACTTTGACAGGTAAGTTTCAATTTTTTTTGTTTTTTCGTAGCGAGAGTTACAGCTATAAGAATCCTAAATTTAAAAATATTTCAGTTTCTAAATAACAAAGTTCTATACGACAGCTGTCATTTTGACAGGTAAATGTCATTTTTTAAGCTTTTCTTGTATCTAGGATTAAAGCTGTAAGAATCCAAAATTTAAAAAAAATTCAGTAGTTAAATAACAAAGTTCTATACGACAGCTGTCAAATTTTGACAGGTAAGTTTAAATTTTTTTTTAGATTTTTCGTAGCGAGATTTATAGCTGTAAGAATCCCAAATGAAAAATTGTTCAGTTCCTAAATAACAAAGTTATATACGACAGCTGTCATTTTGACAGGTAAATTGCAAGTTTTTTTTAAGCTTTTCTTGTATCTAGGATTATAGCTGTAAGAATTCGAAATTAAAAAAAAAATCAGTACCTAAATAACAAAGTTCTATACGACAGCTGTCAGATTTTGACAGGTAAGTGTCAATTTTTTTTTAGCTTTTTCGTAGCGACGGTTATAGCTGTAAGAATCTCAAATTTAAAAAAAATTCAGTACCTAGATAACAAAGTTTTATACGATACCTGTCAGATTTTGACAGGTAAGTGTCAATTTATTTTAACTTTTTTCGTAGCGAGGGTTAAAGCTGTAATAAAACTAAATTAAAAAAATTTTCAGTACCAAAATAACAAAGTTCTATACGACAGCTGACAAATTATATATACTTAAATAGTAATTCTTATTTTTTATAATTTGCTACCATTTCTATGCTGTTTAGGTATAGAACAATATATTTGAAAAAAGTAGTATTTGAGATGAGCTAAACGAATATCCAAACCAAAAGTATATCGGACGCACCTTATTCGATTTATTAACGATCCATTATGACCCTACATTGATTTTAAAAAAATAAAAAAAATTACTTCCCAACTTTCGATCGCGTTCGCAAACAACAGTGTTTTATAGCCCAACGTCGTCTACACTTCGAAAAAGTTTAAATCGATTAAAATGATTTTTGCCACCTGTATCGCCCTACAACGAAAAAAAACATATTTTTTAACTTTGACTTTAATAACTTTTTTCCGGTACACCCTGTATATTTGAAATTGTTTCCAGAACGTGCCCCGACTATTCCTCTCTACGTCCAGAAAGTTTGAATCGTTTTTCTCCAACCGTTTCCGAAAAAAAAATTCGCGAATATCGAAATGTCGAATAACCTTCTACCACGTGGCGACGGATTATCAATGTCGGAACGCCATCTTTAAAATCGAAATTACAACTATTTCTAAAACATTTTGGGCAAATATTTTGGTCAATAAAATTAGAAGAAGGTTCAAGGTAGATATTCCACCCGATTTAAAATCTGGAAATTTTCTTATTATTCTAGCAAGTCACGCTAAAAACACCCATTTTTCGCCATTTTTGACAGCCGGATTTTTAGAATTAATAATTAATTTAGATACATCAATATCAAGGCACTCTTAGTCAAAAGTGAATGGTGTTAGAATTTGTAAAGATTGCCTGTTTCCACACCCAAAAAAGCGACTTTTCTCAATTTTGCGAATATATTTTAATAATTTTGGATATGTAGAGGTGTTGAGAAGTAATCAGCGCATTTTTTGAGAAAAAAATAAAACGGTTTTGTTAAAAATTGAATAAGCTACAGTCGATATAGTAGAAAAAAAGCTGCCGTTTTTTCCGTATTAAAGATAAATAAACGAAAAAATATCTCTTAAATACAATTTGACAAGCTCTATCCGCTAAAGTTTACAAAGTTTCGATCAAAAGTCGTTTTCAGTACGAAAAAAAATAAAAACCGTCAAAAAATCAGGGCTAGCTTTATGATTTCCACTTTCTTACAATTTTCGGCAATTTCCATTCCAGTTAGGTATAGAACGATATATTGGAAAAAGGTAGTTTTTGAGATGGCCTAACCGATTATCCAAACCGAATGTACATCGGATGCACCCAATTCGACTTATTAGCGATCCAAGAGGTACCATTTTCGACCAAATTTTGACTTTGAAAAATTCAAAAAAATTACTTCCAAACTTTCGATCGCGCTCACAAACAATAGGGTTCTGTAGCCCACGGTCGTCTACGCGTCTAAAAAGTTTAAATCGAAAAAACTAATTTTTGTGGCCTGTATTGAATGCCAACGAGATCCCGATATTTCTCGACTTTAAAAATTAATAACTTTTTTCCGGCACACCCTGTATATTCGAAATTTTTACACAACATACCCCCACTATTCCTCTCTAAACCCAAAAAGTTTCAATCGTCCCACTCTAACCGTTTCCGAGAAAAAAAATCGCAAATGTGAAAATGTCGAAACTGACGGCGGCGGCGACGACGACGACGACGACGCCGACAACATACGCACATTATTTTCACCGAAGCGCCGTATAACATATCGCGTTGTAGCGCGATATGTAACTAGACTGGGTACATATCGCTAATCGTCAGCCGAGAGTGCATCTATTATTAGTACTAAAAATTTGTATTTAAAAAGTATTTTTCTTAGTCTCTTTTTTCTATGTTTTCTATTGCTTTTTTTGCCTCACCTTCCTGCGGAACGTGAAGGGGAAACATATCGCCAAATTGTCATTATAACAACTGACAAAAACTAAAAATAAAAATAACGGGTGCAAAATTTCCGTTTTCTTGTATAGATAGGTAGTTTTTGAAGACGGCATCGTATACTGCTCGATGTCCCGTTTCCAATGCCGTCTCGCTCGATTCGCTACGACTTTTCGTTACGGAAATATATGATATTTAATATTATGATATTGATATTACCATTGAACCCATCAGCACCGGCTTTTTTAAAATCGCACAGCAAACGTATCAATGTGCAATATAATTTCCAAGTGTGTCCTATAAAAATATGTATTCAATCAATTTAAACATAAGTAAAGAAACTATTCTTACATTGATAGCTGATAAATTAGTTCAAAAGCTTATTTTGCCGAGCCCTTCCGGCACGGCACTGTTCCAATTCGTTTATTTTATTTCATACTTTTTACAAAACCATTTGTTAGCAATCTTTAATAATTGCCTAAAGAATTATCCAAACCGAATGTCGATCATATGGACCCAATTCGACTTATTAACGATTCAATAGGTACCTGTTTAGTCCCATATTTAACTTTGAAAAAATTTAAAAAATCATTTCCAAACTTTCGATCGCGCTCACAAACAATAGGGGTCTGTACCCTACGGTCGTCTACGCGTCGAAAAAGTTTAAATCGAAAAAACTAATTTTTGTAGCCTGTATCGAATGCCAACGAGATCCCGATATTTCTCGACTTTAAAAATTAATAACTTTTTTCCCGTACACCCTGTATATTCAAAAATTTTACACATTGTACCCCCACTATTCTTCTCTAAACTGAAAAAGTTTCAATCGTCCCACTCTTACCGTTTCCGAGAAAAGAAATCGCAAATGTGAAAATGTCGAAACTGACGACGAACAACTTATTTTAAATGTAGCCGCCGTATATAATACTAGACTGGGTACATATCGCTAATCGTCAGCCGAGAGTGCATCTAATATTAGTACTAAAAAAAAATTTACAAAAATTTACAATAAAAAATACTTTTCTTTTCTTTTTTTTCTATTTACTATTGCTTTTTTTGCCTCACCTTCCTGCGGAACGTGAAGGGAAAACATATCGCCAAATTGTCATTATAACAACTGACCAAAACTACACAATGGTGCCAAATTTCCGTTTTCTCGTACAGATAGGTAGTTTTCTGAGACGGCGCCGTATAGGTGCTCTTTAAACTCGCACACCTTTGTGCAATGTGGGATATACTTTCCATATTTGCTCTATAAAAATATGTAAGTATTCAATCGATTAAAACATAAGCAAAAAATTATTCTTACATGGAAGCTATCAATTATCAGCTAATAAATTTGTAGAAATATTATTGTGCCGAGCCCTTCGGGCACGGCACTGTTCTAGTTCGTTCGTTTAATTATACGAGAGCTGTCACTTTGACAGGTAAGTGTCATTTTTTTTAGCTTTTTCGTAGCGAGGGTTATAGCTGTAAGAATTCGAAATTAAAAAATTTCCAGGTACCTAAATAAGAAAGTTTTATACGACAGCTGTCAAATTTTGACAGGTAAGTGTAATTTTTTTTTAGCTTTTTCGTAGCAAGGGTTATAGCTGTAAGAATCTGAAATTAAAAAAAAATTCAATACCTACCTAAATAACAAAGTTCTATACTACAGCTGTCAAATTATGACAGGCGGGTGTAAATTTTTTAAAGCTTTTTCATAAAGAGGATTATAGCTATACGAATCCGAAATTTAAAAATTTTTTAGTACCTAAATAACAAACTTTTATACGACAGCTGTCAAATTTTGACAGGTAAGTGTCAATTTATTTAAACTTTTTCGTAGCGAGGGTTAAAGCTGTAATAATCCTAAATTAAAAAATTTTTCAGTACCAAAATAACAAAGTTCTATACGACAGCTGTCAAATTATGACAGGCGGGTGTAAATTTTTTTAAGCTTTTTTAATGTAGAGGATTATAGCTGTACAAATCCGAAATTTAAAAATTTTTCAGTACCTAAATAACAAACTTTTATACGACAGCTGTCAAATTTTGACAGGTAAGTGTCAATTTATTTAAACTTTTTTCGTAGCGATAGTTAAAGCTGTAATAATTCTAAATTAAAAAAATTTTCAGTACCAAAATAACAAAGTTCTATACGACAGCTGTCAAATTGTGACAGGCGGGTATAAATTTTTTAAGGCTTTTTTCATATAGAGGATTATAGCTGTACAAATCCGAAATTTAAAAATTTTTCAGTGATTAAATAACAAAGTTCCATACGACAGCTGTCAAATTTTGACAGGTAAGTGTCAATTTTTTTAAAGTTTTTTCGTAACGAGGATTATAGCTGTAAGAATCCCAAATTGAAAAAATTTTCAGTACCTAAATAACAAAGTTCTATACGATAGCTGTCAAATTTTGACAGTTAAATGTCAATTTTTTTAAACTTTTTTCATAACGAGGATTATAGCTGTAAGAATCCTAAATTGAAACATTTTTCAGCACCTAAATAACAAACTTTTATATGACAACTGTCAAATTTTGACAGGTAAGTGTCAATTTATTTAAACTTTTTTGTAGCGAGGGTTATAGCTGTAATAATCCTAAATTAAAAAAATTTTCAGTACCCAAATAACAAAGTTCTATACGACAGCTGTCAAATTATGACAGGCGGGTGTAAATTTTTTTAAGCTTTTTTAATGTAGAGGATTATAGCTGTACAAATCCGAAATTTAAAAATTTTTCAGTACCTAAATAACAAACTTTTATACGACAGCTGTCAAATTTTGACAGGTAAGTGTCAATTTATTTAAACTTTTTTCGTAGCGATAGTTAAAGCTGTAATAATCCTAAATTTAAAAAATTTTCAGTACCAAAATAACAAAGTTCTATACGACAGCTGTCAAATTGTGACAGGCGGGTATAAATTTTTTAAGGCTTTTTTCATATAGAGGATTATAGCTGTACAAATCCGAAATTTAAAAATTTTTCAGTGATTAAATAACAAAGTTCCATACGACAGCTGTCAAATTTTGACAGGTAAGTGTCAATTTTTTTAAAGTTTTTTCGTAACGAGGATTATAGCTGTAAGAATCCCAAATTGAAAACATTTTCAGTACCTAAATAACAAAGTTCTATACGATAGCTGTCAAATTTTGACAGTTAAGTGTCAATTTTTTTTAGCTTTTTCGTAGCGAGAGTTATAGCTGTAAGAGTCCGAAATTATAAAATTATCAGGTCCCTAAATAACAAAGTTCTATACGATAGCTGTCAAATTTTGACAGGTAAGTGTCAATTTTTTTTTTAGATTTTTTGTAACGAGGGTTATAGCTGTAAGAATCCTAAATTTAAAAATTTGTCAGTACCTAAATAACACAGTTTTATACGATAGCTGTCAAATTTTGACAGGTAAGTGTCAATTTTTTTTTAGATTTTTTGTAACGAGGGTTATAGCTGTAAGAATCCTAAATTAAAAAATTTCTCAGTTCCTAAATAACAAAGTTCTATACGACAGCTGTCATTTTGACAGGTAAATATCAAGTTTTTTTTAAGCTTTTCTTGTATCTAGGATTATAGCTGTAAGAATCCGAAATTTAAAAAAATTTCAGTACCTAAATAACAAAGTTCTATACTACAGCTGTCAGATTTTGACAGGTAAGTGTAATTTTTTTTTAGCTTTTTCGTATAGATTATTATAGCTGTAAGAATCCAAAATTAAAAAAATTTTCAGTACCTAAATAACGACATTAAAAAAAAAATTTAAAAAAAAAGAAAAAAAACACTGGGGTTTGAACCCTCGACCTTCGTCTCCAAAATCAACTGTCTTTAGTACTACGCCACCGAAGCTTTTAGATTGATTTGTGGTAAATAGGATATTAATAACGTATTCGATATTACATAGAACGTTGAGTATTGAAGATACACACAAATAATACACTTTTTTCAATTATTTTTGGTCAACCGCAAAGAAAAAGGTGCAAGACAGGTGTTTCATACATTAAATTCTCTCCAAATATTATAAAAACTATAAAAATTGAAGGTAATATGCCTCCTGCAAGCCATTTTTATTATTACAAGTACGGGATAAATGCGATATTTTCCCCCTTATTTTTGGTCAAACGAAAAAGATAAAGGTTCAAGGTAGGTATTTCCCACAAAAGACGTAGTCTAAATGGTCTAGTTCCTCTAAAAAATCAATTTGGAAATCGCATTTTTCACCTATTTTTGACAGATGGTATAAAAGTTAAAGTTCAGGAAAACGCGCGTGGTAAAACCATGGCCAACTTTTTCTAAATCGAATGGTGTTAGAATTTGAAAATTGTGCCTGTTTCCGCACCCAAAAAAGCTACTTTGCTCAAATTTGCGAATATATTTTGATAAGTTTGGACATGCAGGAATATTGAGAAGTAATCAGCGCATATTTTGAGAAAAAAATAAAACGGTTTTGTTAAAAATTGAATAAGCTACAGTCGATATAGTAAAACCTCTGGTGAAGGAACCTATAAAAAAATCATAAACTAATTTTTTTGAGCCACAAAATATGTTTTCCCAAAGATCGCTTATAATACAAATTAAAGCTTCTTTATCCGTTGATATAGTGTACCAAGAAAAAATTCAAAATGTTATATATTATAGACACTTGCAGAATTATTTAAGCAAACCAGTGCAACGCCAACAGAAATTACGGGAAAAAGTTTATAAGCTGCCGTTTTTTCGGTATTAAAGATAAAAAAACGAAAAAATATCTCTTAAATACAATTTGACGGCTCTATCCGCTAAAGTATACAACGTTTCAATCAAAAATCGTTTTCCGTACGAAAAAAAATAAACGGAATAAAAACGGAGAAAAAAATCACGCCTTACACTGTGGTTTCCAGTTTCTTACCATTTTCGGCAATTTCCATTCCAGTTAGGTATAGAACGATATATTGGAAAAAGGTAGATTTTGAGATGGCCTAACCGATTATCCAAACCGCATGTCGATTGGATGCACCCAATTCGACTTATTAGCGATCCAAGAGGTACCATTTTCGACCAAATTTTGACTTTGAAAAAATCAAAAAAATTACTTCCAAACTTTCGATCGCGCTCACAAACAATAGGGTTCTGTAGCCCACGGTCGTCTACGCGTCGAAAAAGTTTAAATCGAAAAAACTAATTTTTGTGGCCTGTATTGAATGCCAACGAGATCCCGATATTTCTCGACTTTAAAAATTAATAACTTTTTTCCGGCACACCCTGTATATTCGAAATTTTCACACAACGTACCCCCACTATTCCTTTGTAAACCCAAAAAGTTTCAATTGTCCCACATTAACCGTTTCCGAGAAAAAAAATCGCAAATGTGAAAATGTCGAAACTGACGACGCCGCCGCCGACACGGACAACATACGCACATATTTCAAATGAAGCAGACGATATAGTGCAAAATTTTCGGGAAGCAGTCGGGGTTGCCGTGATTCCGCGTGAAGGCGACGAATAACATATCGCGGAAAGCGATATGTTAATTACGTATGTACATGTAACTAATTACAATATTTTTACTTAATCATTGGCCCTAGTCATCGGCGTAGCTAGGGGGGGGGGGGGGGCAGAGGGGGCCTGGCCCCCGCCCTGCTGGCCCTGGCCCCCCTGAAATATTCAATAGGAAAAAATTTCAATTACAATAATGTAAACAAGAAGCAATAAAAAAACAAACGTGTGTAATAAATAATATTGATTAATGAATCCACTAGATCACGCCGCACGCGTTCTGTCAGTCAGTTTTTAACAGAGATTTATAATATCGAGAACAATATACATAATCAAATAATTTTTTTAATGCATATTATATTGTTATGGATCGCCTATAGCCATCGGAATACAATACTGCGCATTTCGGGCCGGGTAATTCCCGTCTATACAACCAACTACACTAGAAGAGGATGATAATAATCAATCTGAACCGCAGCCCGGTACAAGCAAGGATCTGGATCAGAACATTCAGCCAAAATCAATCATGCACCATAACCATGTGAAAATAGACGCTTCTGACTTGGGCAAACTAGAAGAAAACGCATCGCAACCAATTCTAAAAAGATTTCCACAAACTATGTTTGGTAATAAAAAAAGATCGTTCAGCGCAAACTATTATAAAGATTTTAATTGGTTGGAATACAGCGTCAAAACAGATTCCATTTCGTGCTATGCTTGTCTTCATTTTGGAGCTGCTATGGATGAAGAAGCTTTTAGAATGCTGGGATTCCGCAACTGGAAAAAAACTGGTGAAAAATTAAAAAAAAACATGATGTATCTTTGCATCACATTGGAAGTCTCAATAAATGGCATAACTATAAAAAGGCAATAAAAAGCGGAAATGTTTTATCTCATCTTTCACAAGCTTATAGCACCCAGATAGAGAAAAATAGGAATTACTTGAGAATGTTGGCAGATATAAGCTTAACACTGGCTCGTCAAGGAATGGCTTTCAGAGGTCATGACGAAAGCGAAAGTTCATTAAATAAAGAAAACTTTAAGGAAATATGTATTCTAATAGCAAAGTATAACAAGAACTTTGACATTATACATAATTCGCATAAAAACTATACCAGTCCCCAAATACAAAATGAAATTATTGCCCTCTTGTCACGGGCGTCTTTAAAAAAGATACTCGATGAAATTAGGCATTCCGGAATTAGGTGTGATGAAGCTCGTTCTTTCAAAAAGGAACAATTGTCTTTATGTGTTCGCTACGCATCGAAAAATCTAGAAATTCGTGAAAGATTTCTTGCGTTTCTTGACTGTTCAGAAGACAGATTGGCCACGGATTTATTTACTTTAATCTACAAAAAAATGGAAGAGCTTAATCTTAGCGACTTGCAGATGGTAGGGCAATCCTATGACGGAGAAACAATAAAAAATACAAACAAATATTGAAGGACGTCAATACTGTCCCCAGGGAGTTGAAAACTCTGTCAGATACTCGTTGGGTGTGTCAATATACAACTTGCCACGCTGTTAAAACATGTTTCGAGGGAATCGTCACAGCACTGGAAAACGAAGTTTCTCATACAAGTACCAAACAGTCAATCACAGCAGTCGGGATATTATCCAGCATTAAACAACCATCATTTATAATTCATCTTTTTGTATTGGACGAGGTGCTAAACATTTTAAATATATTATCAAAGAGCCTCCAGGAGAAAGGTGCAACTCTGGGGAAAGCAGTTAAGGTTATTAAAAGTGTTATGACTTCATTAAATGGAATGAGAAATGAACAATAATATACCGATCTTCATACAAAAATATCGAACTTTGCCACAGAATACGAAATTTCATTGGAAATTCCGTCATCCAAAAGAAAAAAGCAAGCCAGTAGCAAGCTCGTTGACTTCGTCACCGAAACAACCGTAGGATTGGGTCTGATAGACGCCACATGCTCCAGAGCTAACGTAGGAGTCATGGAGTACTGGAGGGCACACATATTTTACCGAATTATTGATACTGTAAGAGAATTTCTGAACAAAAGGCTCTCACCAGAAAGTATGGCGCTTGCCAATTCAGTAGATCATTTTTTTCAGTTAGATTTTGAAGGTTCAGAGTAATTCATTGAGCAATATCGCAAAATTTTGAATATCAACACTTTTGCCTTAAGAGCAGAAATGACTGTTTTAAAAAATTGTATTTTACAATCTAAAGAAACTGTTGGTCATGAATATATCAAAAAAAAAACTTAATTGACTCAGAAAAAACATATCCCAACCTCTACCAAGTTTTTATAGTAGCGATTATTTTGCCTATTTTAAGCGCAACGTGCGAGAGGTCTTTTTCTGCCATGAGGAGGATTTTCAACTAGTTGAGAACGACAATGACTTCTGATAGGCATTCAGATTTGGCTTTGCTGTATATAGAAAAAGATGTCGATATAGACTTGCAGAGTGTTGTAAATTTTTTTAGTAAGCAGAGTAGGAAGTTTCTCTTGTAAGTAATATTTTGTTTTTGTAAATATTTATCGCAGTGTATTATATTATATGTATTAGGTATATTAAAAAAAAAATAAAGCCACTATACTATTATAAGGCATTTTTTCTATTTATATTTTCATTGCACGACAAATAAAAAAAAATATATTTTTTAATCCACCTTACACTGGGGCCCAGGCTCCTCCTGAAAACTAATTCTTGCTACGCCGATGGCCCTAGTACTCCGCTTATAAATTCTGTTTCTAAATTAACAGGTCTATTGTAAAAAGTATTAAATGTTTGAGATTTTCCAGACCAACCTGCTGATTTTCTTAGAGTCTCTATATTGACACCCCCACGAAGCGCCGCTGAAGTAGATGCATGTCTAAAAGTATATCCCTTATATAGACTTGTGTTAATACCACTTTTATTTAAAACATCTTTAAGCCATCTACTTAAAGTCTGGGTTGTAGCAGCATGGTATGGTTTTCTAACTGTTAAAATTAATTTAGTTTATTTTCAGTGTTTTTAATATAAATAATAATAGTAGTAGCTACGCAAAGTTCCGGTTTTGCTATGAAAAAGGGGAATTTTAATAGTGGTTGATACCTGATTAATTTTGAAAAGGTCTGAATTCTGTGACCCGTCGTTAAAGCCAACAAAGCAATCAATTTTGTAGACAGTCAGTATAAACTAAAATGTTCTAAGGGATACAGCGTTTCTATGTATTGAAGTACTGGGTACGTATCCCACGTAGATTCATATCTAGGAGTACTAGGTCTTTGATTATATAATCCTTTTTGAAAGCTTTTTAAATAGTCCTGTTCCTCGGCTTTTATAGTAAGTATTAAACTTAAAGCAGACTTACAAGAATTAATGGAAGCATATGAGTACCCACCTTTAAACATATTATTTAAATACCTGATTAGAGTTGTCAAATTATAGTCGTAAGGACTTACTTATTATTGCTAAAACAATATTCCCACCAACCTTTTAAATAAGAGGTATATTGTCTTAGTGTCCAACTAGTATTTGAGCTTAAAATTCCTTCCATGCCTTCCTCTGAAAACTTTCTAAGAAGAAATGCTTTCCTGATACACTCCCTGCCACCAGGAAAAGGTTTTTTCACCTTAGGTGTGGGTCTTTAAAGGGAGAAAAAAGCAAATAAAGCTCTGGTTTTAAAATAATAGGTGGCTTTTTAAGAATTTTTAAAAATAGCGAGTACCAGGGTTGGGTCTTTCATAAGGGTACATTGAGAATACCCTCAGCTTTGTCTTCGATTATCTTATGGATTATCTTGGCTATAACTGGAAAAGGGGGAAAAGCATAAATGTATTCTTCATGCCAGTTTCCAGTAAATGCATCTACATAAACTGAATTAGGATCCCTGTACCATGAAACATATTTCTCACATTTTGTAGTTAACATTGTGGCAAATAGGTCTATACTGGGTGTCTCTAATTTAGAGCATATTTTATAAAAATATATATTTGACAGCTCATATTCAGGTTCAATTGACAGAGATATTGATTCAGCGTCTGCTTCTATATTATTTTGTGTTTATGTAGGATCCATAAATAAAAATTGACTTTTCTTCACATCATTCCCATATAATCTTAGCCAAGCTGTGAATAGTTTTACGTTTTGTACCACCCATCCTATTATATGATATTGCCGTGGTATTGTCCAGCGTTAATAAAATCTGGCAATTATGATCTTTTTTACAATAGGCTTTTAAATTATTAAAGGCGGCCAGCAATTCTAAATAATGGATATTACTCTCTTTTTGTAGAGGATTCCAAAAACTATGGATTTTTTGCCCTCCACAAAAACCACCCCAACCTGTAAGGGAGGCATAAGAAAAAATCTCTTTTTTATATTTAACCCTACAAATGTTTTTCTTTGCCGTTGTTATATTCTCTAAACACCACTTAAAATCGGATTGTAAACATTTTGGAATTGTCATCTGAGTATCGAAATTACCTCGGTTTTTTCTTAATTCCGAAGTTTTGACCATTTCAAAATTTTTTGTGTAAAGCCAACCGTAGCTAAGTGCCGGGCAGGCTGCTACTAATTTTCCTAGAAAGGCAGCAAATTGTCTGATTGTTCATCTTTCTTTATTGGCCAGTTTTAGTAAGGTGTTATATATTGACTGTTTTTTCTCTAAAGCTAACAATATTGTCATATTTTTTGAGTTGTGTACATGTTCTAGCACTTCTAGCAGGTGTTATAGAACTCTTCTTAAAATTAACGATAAAACCTAGTTTTTCCAATTTTGTAATAACGTTATGGGTATATCTGACACATTCATTGAATGTTCTACCAACGACAAAAAAGTCGTCTAAAAATACTAGGAAGGTGATACCTTGTGCCCTAAAATATTGCAAAACTGGTTTTAATAACTTAGTGAATGTTATTGGTGCCGTAGAAAGGCCAAAAGGTAAGGAATTAAACCTGTAAGATACTCCATCAAAATTGAATTTTAAAAATCTCCTGTCAGGATTATAAACTAGTATTAGATAATAAGCATCTTTAAAATCAATGGTTGTAAAAAAACAGTTTTTGTAAATTAGTTTTAACAGGGTTCTATAATCTTCCATCTTAAAATGGGAAGGCAACAAAAATGTATTTAAACATTTCAAATTTAAAATAAACCTCCAGGTGCCATCACTTTTAGGTGTTAAAAAATAACTAGAATAGAAATCATGTATAGTTTTCTTGCCAACACCCTTCTTTTTTAATTCTAAAATGCTTTCAGATAAATTAATTTTTTCGGATTTAGAAATCTTTCTAAGAGGAATATATTTTTGAAAGGGTCTTTGTGTTTACGGGATTTAATAACCTGACACCCAGTTCAATATTATCGGGTTTTTGGTAATAGTTTTCCATTCTGACAGAAAGTATTTTAATCTTCCTGCAATCTTGGTGTATCCTACCTCTAATATTTCCTCTGGCGGCTGTTCTTGTACTTGTAATGTGTTTTCTCCCTGGGACGATCCTTGGCATCCAGCTTCCATGCGGTTGCTTTTTGCTGGGGAATCCATCTTTTTCCACCTTCGGTTTTGTGCCGTCCCCGGCTTGTACCCCGCTTGAAGTTTAAATTATTTGGCTTTTGTTTTTGTTTTAGAAGCTCTGAACCGGCTTTCTTTAGAGTCTGGTTTGCTTTAATCCTATTGCTGAGGTTCTCTCCACTCCTGGGAGATTCTTCAACTACCTTTTTCAAATTACTGTTTAGCAAAGGGCTAATAAGGTACATACGATGAAGAGACATTGAATGGTGCAAATCAGTCAATAACCGGCTCACGTCAATGAGTGTTTGTAGGGTTGCATTGTCTTTGTCATCCAATACCATTTGGTTCATCGGGTAACCGATAGCTGTTAGTACCGCACCTAAATGGTCCTGAACTTTGCCGAGAAATTTGTCTTGCACTCTCCGTTTCTGGAATACTGCTTTGTATTTCCCCATTTAGTTTAGGTGCTCTTGCCAACGGGCAATATTTACTAACCATTTGGAGGACGTCATCTTTGTGGAACGGCCTTTCTGAGACCGTGTTTCCAACCGAATATAACCTCCAACGATTCAAGAAAAACGTGAATCGCTTTCTTCGCACACGCACCGCTCCCAGAGCGCCTTAAAGGATTTTCCTATAGTGCTTGTGCTCGATCATAAAAAAAAAAAAAAAAAAAAAAAAAAAAAAAAAAAAAACTGGGTATTTTTCTATGAGCACTTTCCGTGCATCCTTATCGAGACCTTCTTTGAGAATAACATCCCATCTGGCTACAATTTTGTCGTGAAATTCGGGGCCTTTTTTATGATCTAGATGGGTCGTTGCCTAGCAAATATCTAATATCATCCCCTATTTGGGGTTCTGCAGCTAGCGGCGGTGGGGTGCTGGCTCAAGTATGGTGGCCTGCTGGCTCCTCTGAGCCTGAATCATCAGAGTACGATTCCTTTGAATAAAAAAAAAACACATTAATTATGCATATTATATAGTGATATAAAAACGCATTATTTTTATATAAAAATATGATTGCCGACGTTATTTCCTCTGCGTAGAGAATAGCCCGTGTTTTGTTATTTTTCTTACCATTTCGGATCGAGGCAAAAACAGAGTTTTTACTGTCGGGCTCTTGTGATTCACACTCCGTAACTGTAATAAATTATAATTTCCAATATGTAGGTGTAACGACACATAGTTTTTTACAAGAATAAACATTTGTATATCAGTGAAATTTTCATTTTCGTTCCATAAGTTATATTCACCTAAGAGTCCCTATTTACCGATATATTATCTTTTGCAGTATAAGCACATGATATGTTATAAATATACCTAAGAAACAAATCATAGTTAGTTGTATTGTAGCCATTAATCTCGAAACTTGTATCTTACACAAATAAATTGTTTTTTAAAAACAGTTTTTCGTTGGACCGTAACGTAATTGGCGCAGTCGGTAGGATTGACAGGGTAGTTTTTGATTCGAAACGCGTAGTTCGAGGAAAACCAGTTTTTCGCTAGCCTTTACGAAAAATCCGGAAAAACTCGTGCCTAAGCGGAAACCGTGGACATTTAAGTTAGCCTTTGCTTAAACCCGGTAGTGACAATCAAAAAACGAACTTTTTGTTTTAACAATTAACTGTCAAAAAAAAAATACGTGAACGGACACAGTTTCAAGAGAGGGTGCAATCTGCTCCAAGACTTAAAGGAGGAGAACAAAAATCGTCGAATCCTGAGTGCAGAGGGAGGAACAAACATCGTCCAAACTCTATAGGTAGTCCCAGGGAGAAGACAAGCATCGCTTTTCCTATTGGATCTAGACATAAGAAGAGTCAATGAAAATCATCATTTTAGCATTGTAAGTTCCTTTGTACATTTCCTTTTTTTCAGCCTTTTTAGTGTTAAAGTGTTTGATTCAACTATTTTTAATTTTTTAATTTTACAAATTTTGTCTCACAATAATTTTTACCAATTTTCAAAACGGAAGACCTTGCAGAATTATTAGGAAATTTGGCAATCGCGCCAGAACCCAATCAAGTTAATTTAATTGAAAATCTTATAGAAAATCAAGAAGTTATGGCAAACGCGAACCCAAATTATGCCTTAATTCGCTATCAAGCTGATAACATTCCAAATTTTGACGGAAACGCAAAACAACTAAGTAGATTTTTACGTTCATGCGAACATTTCTTACAAAACCACCAAGATCGCAATAATGTCGAAGCTCAAATCAATATCTGTTTGTTTGATACAATTATTGGTAAATTAACGGGTAGAGCCGCTGATTTAATAGCCTCGCGTATGGAACTTAATTCTTGGCAGCTTATAAAAGATGCCCTTATTACAACTTTTTCTGACCAACGATCTGAAGACTGTTTGGTACAGGATATAATATGCATGCGCTTAGAGAAAAATGAGCCTATTCAAAATTTCGGTCTTAGAATCCAAGACGCACGAAGTTTATTATTTACAAAAATTAACAACTCTCAAGGAGATGCTGCATTAAAACTTTTAAAAATCACGCAATATGACGATACGTGTTTAAAAACATTTATTAACAGTTTAAATTATCATATGCAACTCGTTGTTAGATTAAAAAAATCCCGGATCACTAGAACAAGCCATGTCCTATGTCCGCGAAGAAGAAAACTTTTTAAATTTCAAAAATAGGTCTAATTTTAACAATAAAAATATGCCTACTACACAACAGCCTCAACAAATGAGACCGCAATTAAATAAAACACCTAACAACCCATTTAATAATTTTAACCAGCAATCTTTTTTCAGACCACAACCCCTATTTAGACAACAACCAAATTTTACACCCAATTTTAATCAAAATTTCAGGCCTAATAATTATAATAACAATTTTCAACATAACAACAGTAATAATATTTTCAGAAATCAAAATTTCCATAACCAACCTCAACATAATTTTAATAGACCCCAACTAGTGCAACAACCTCGTTTCAACCCAAGACCATCTTATCCGTTTAACCCAAATATTAATCAGTTCACAAATTCGCGTGATGTGCAAGAAACAATGGATACTACCTCAGGTAGATTTGCACGTGCCGATTCTGTACAAAGACCCGCACAAAGAATTAATAATATGGTAACTCAAGAACTTTTTGATAACAGTTTAAAAAATCACGAAAAAACAGGTGATGACACACCATCAAAAAATTCTGATACCCCTACAACATCAAATTACCCAAATTTAAATATTGATTATAATAATTACGAAAATTATGATCAAACTGACGAAAACTATTTATCGTTTGAACCTAACCAATACGATCAATATCAAGAAGATAATTTTAACCCCTATGACGACTATAACACCCAAAATTTTCAGATTCCCACGAATATAGACAAAGTGACGTAATATATCTTAATAACAATGTACATTCTAACCTTCCAGTAATTTTTATCCCCGAAATTAATGCACAATTTTTGATAGATACAGGAAGTGGAAAAAGTTTTATTAACCCAAACCTTGCATATCAACTTTACCCCCAATTTATTTTTAACGAATATTTTTCAGTACAAACTGCTCACGCAACTTCAGTACATAATGAAGTTATGGATATACCTATATTTCCTTCATTTCAGACAAACGGTAATCACAAATTTTATTTATTTGATTTTTCAGATAAATTTGACGGATTACTAGGTATCGAATTTTTAATACAAATAAATGCAAAAATTAATTTAAAAAACTCAATTTTAGAGACCCCAGAAATACATTTGCCTTTGTACTATCAAAATAAAAATTCAATGCATAATATAACACCCACGCAAATAAAACAACAGCCGATTAATATAATTATACCACCACGGGCGTCACAAAAAATTAAAGTACCAGTAAAAGCAAATAATGGTATAGGAATTTTAAATTATGTAAATTTAGGTAACGCAGAAATGCCAGAATCCCTTGTTAAAATTATTGATTCTCACGCACTAACAATTATCACCAATACAGGCGAGAACCCATTACAAATCGAAATTTTAGAACCTTTCGATATTGAATTATTAGAAGAACAGAAATTAATTTTGTCGAAAAAATGGAAACCGATATTGAATGCAACGAATATTTTGACAATTTACAAAAACAAAATTTAAAAAATTTAAGATTAAGTCATTGTAACAGCGAAGAATATAAAGCCATCCGTGATCTTTCTTATGAATATCGAGATATATTCTATGTAGACGGTACACCTTTAACTTTTACAAACCAAGTAAAACATAAAATTAATTTGACCAATGAAATCCCAATTTTTACCAAATCATATAGATATCCGGAAGTACATAAAACCGAAGTCAAAACGCAAATAAATAAAATGTTAAATGACGGTATAATTCAAAATTCAAATTCACCTTGGTCGAGTCCCATTTGGATCGTTCCAAAAAAGTTAGATGCCTCGGGCAAGCGCAAATGGCGTATAGTATGTGATTTTAGGAAACTTAATGACGTCACGGTAGATGATAAATTCCCCTTACCAAATATTAATGACATTTTAGACAAGCTAGGTAAAACACAGTACTTTACAACTCTCGATTTAGCAAACGGTTTTCATCAGATCGAAATGAATCCCGAAGATATACCCAAAACAGCTTTTTCAACAGATACAGGGCACTATGAATACAAAAGAATGCCTTTCGGTTTGAAAAATGCGCCTGCGTCGTTTCAACGTGTCATGAACAACGTATTACGCGGCTTTCAAAATGAAATATGCTTAGTTTACCTCGATGACATCATAATTTTCTCAACATCCCTACAAGAACACATCCAAAGATTAAAATCTATATTTGAACGCCTAAGACAATCAAATTTTAAAATCCAATTAGATAAATCTGTATTTTTACATAAAGAAGTCGATTATCTTGGACATAAAATTACCAATGACGGAGTAAAACCAAACCCACAAAAAATTGACGCAGTCAAAAATTTCCCTATTCCTAGAACACAAAAAGAAATAAAATCATTCCTAGGATTAGCCGGTTACTATAGGCGATTTATAAAAAACTTTGCCAAAATATCAAAGCCCCTAACTGTTTGTTTAAAGAAAGGAGAAAAAGTCGAACATTCACCAGCATTTATTCAATCATTTAATCACTTAAAAGATCTCTTGATTAATACACCAATTTTAAAATATCCTGACTTTACACAACCATTTGTTCTTACAACAGATGCTTCAAACGTAGCATTAGGAGCCGTTTTATCACAATCTTCACCACCAAATGATAACCCTATAGCATATGCGTCACGCACTTTAAACGAAACCGAACAAAAATATTCGACAATCGAAAAAGAACTACTTGCCATAGTTTGGGCATGCAAATATTTTCGTCCATATCTATACGGTCAAAAATTTAAAATTTACACAGATCATAGACCTTTAGTTTGGCTATTTAATCTTAAAGAACCAAATTCTAAGTTAGTCAGATGGAGACTGAAATTAGAAGAATACGACTACACTATAATTTATAAAAGCGGTAAACAAAACACAAACGCAGATGCGTTATCGCGAATCCAAATGAATGCCTTGGAAACCCAATCAGTTCAAAATAACGCTGGCGACATTAACTTTGATATTGACAAATTTTTACTAGATAGTTACAGCCAATTTAATCCAGAAAATCTCGATCCCGATGACGTAAGTCGAACCCTCGAAGATATTGAAAATCAACAACCCACAACTTCAAATATACCAAAAGTTAATATTATTCAAGATATCCAAATAAATCCACCCGCCGAAAATAATCAATCGGATACCCAACACAGCACAGCCGGTAATGAAACCCTGAAAGAAATACCTCTATTAGACGAAATAATCAATAATAAATTAAATCAATTTATTGTCAAAAAATCCCCATACGACGCCTATGTAAAAACTAAATACGAACGATTTGACGGTAATAGAATAATCCACGCAATTATTCCAGACAACACCCAAGCAATAATTACTTTTCTTAAAGAGAACTTGCAAGATAAAACCACCTACATACATTTCTTATCAACGGAACTTAGAAATAATTTTCAAGACGCTTTAACAAAGCACTTTTGTAATTTTAATCTTATAGAATGTACCAAGTTAATAAACAACGTAAGCGAAGACGAACGAGAAATGATTATGCGATTTTCTCACGAAGGAAAAACAAATCACCGCGGAATACAAGAAACAATAACGCGACTAAAAATTAATTATTATTGGAAATCAATGAAATCGGATATTACCAAATTTATCAATAATTGTGAAATTTGCCAAAGAACCAAATATAATAGAAGACCCCCAGATCAACCCCTTGTACTAACAGAAACACCATCTAAACCTTTTGAAATTTTACATGTTGACACACTTACAGTAGAAAATAAAAAATTTCTAGTTATCTTAGATAAATTTTCAAAATTTGGTCAAGCATTACCATATTTTGGGACAGCTATCTCAGCCTGTCAAAACTTAGTACATTTCTTTTCATTTTTCGGAGTACCAAAACAAATTGTCGCAGACAATGGCACCGAATTTAAAAATGACGTAATGAATGAGTTATTAAAAGCCCATAATATAAAAATTCATTTTACAACACCTTATCACCACGAATCAAATTCACCGGTAGAAAGATTAAACTCTACTTTAATTGAACACCTACGAATTTTAAAAGAAAAAGATAACAAAACGGACACTATTTCTTTAATGACATATGCCGTTATCGCTTATAATAGTACAATTCATTCAAGTACAAAGTACACCCCATATGAATTAGTATTAGGTCATACAGATTCACGTGACCCTATGAAATTAATACCCGCACAAGTATTCGCAGAATACGTCAACAACCATCAAACCAACACAAAAGCTTTATATGATCAAATCAAAGATAAATCAATAGAATTAAAACAAAAAACTATCGATAAAGCCAACAAAAATAAAAAGCCCCAAAATATAACAGTAGGAGCTCAAGTATATAAAAAACAAGACAAACGTTCAGGCAAATTAAAACGCCGTTTTACAGGTCCATTTGTAATAAAAGAAATTTTAGAAAATAACAAGTTACAAATCGAAAACCCAAAAACTAAACGCACGGAAATAATTCACATAAACGAAACTAAAATAATGCCAATTGTTCCAGATGCATCAGACTCGTCCTCATCGGAGCAAACGAAGTAAAAATCCATGATCTAAACAAATACCCAGGACTACTCCCCTATAAACTAGGAACCGCGAAAATTCGTTCTAACCATTGGTCCTTAATTCAAATTTACGATTTATCCCCAATAATCAAAGAATTTTATACACTTAAAAGCTTCTCAAGTAACTTAATAAATAACCTTCAAAATAATTCTAATTATCGCGAAGAGTATAAAAATACCTTCATTCCATTAGTAGCAATCGAAAAAAGAATCGAAAACCAAATTTATCAAATAAACCCGAATTTTAATAAAAAACAAAAACGTGGAATATTTGACCCTCTTGGTTCAATAATAAAATGCATAACAGGTAACCTCGATCAAACAGACGCAGAACGTTATGACCAACAGATTAAACAATTACAAGAAAATCAAAATAAACTTAAAAACATTGCTTTTAATCAAATTACTTTACTAGAAAAGTCAATCAATAAATTTCAAAATACCATATTAAATATTTCCCATAATCAACTTGTCTTAAAATCAAGAATTTTGCAAATCGAAAGCACTATTAAAGAAGTAGCTCTACAACAAAATACCGATCATCAATATTTTAGAATACATGTAGTGATTAATCAAATTACAATGATGTATCAAACAATTTTTGATATTTTCGAAAAAATAGAAATTGCCATTTCTTTCGCAAAAATAAATACACTTCATAACGCAATTGTTAATCCCATAGAACTTATTAAGGAAATCCAAACTTTTAAATTAAATTTGGATACAGACGTACTACCCTTGGAGGCAACTATTGAGAATACATTAAACTTCGAAAAAATTATCGAAATCAAAAGTTATTCGAAGAATAATATAATTACGTTCATTTTAGAAATACCGCTAGTTGAATCAGATGTTTATCACTATTATCAATTATTCCCAATACCAATTCCTAATAACCAAACATCCAAATTCTATCTCAACCTTCCACATAAACCTTACCTAGCGCTTAGCAATGCTAAATACGCCTACATGGATCAAAAATGCAGCCAACTGATGCCTAACGAGTACCTCTGCACAGAAGCACACATAACCTATATCAATGACGCACCTCCATGTGCCGTTCAACTGATTACGTATCGATCAAATGCCACTACATGTCAGCCATTCCGCATCAAACTTCAAGATGTACAAATTACCAAAGTAATTGATGGAAAATGGATAGTTACGGTACCCAACCGCCTTGTCGTTCCAATATCCTGCCAAAATTCCAAAGACAACACGCCACTGTTTGGATCATACCTAATTGAAACATCCAACCAATGTAGCCTACAAATTAAGTCAATAATTCTACGCACTTATCAACCAAGCCAATTAACCTATAAAGATGTCTCTCTACCAGAATTGGACCTGCCAAAAGAATATTTTAATCAAAACAAAAAAATATTCAACCCGCCGTCCCTGGACCTGAATATTGTCAATTTAAAAGAAACAAAAGAAATTGAAGCCCAACTTCAAGTACAGAAGAAAATAATCAATGAGATGACCACACCGATATCTATGGAAATAATCAGTTTTCGGACAATCTTATTGTATTTACTAATCATAACCATTTTTATTTTTTCAGCATATAAATTATGTAAAAATAGGTACTTTAGGAAACCTTCAAAAGCCCCTATTAACGACGACATAATTATTTAAAACTTTCTTATGCTTTTAAGAATAAATATATTATTTTATTAATTTCAAAAATAAAATAAATTTTGAAAAATCACACCCATAAGGGTATGCTTTTAGCTAAGGGCGGAGGAGTTATATTCACCTAAGAGTCCCTATTTAGCGATATATTATCTTTTGCAGTATAAGCACATGATATGTTATAAATATACCTAAGAAACAAATCATAGTTAGTTTTATTGTAGCCATTAATCTCGAAACTTGTATCTTACACAAATAAATTGTTTTTTAAAAACAGTTTTTCGTTGGACCGTAACGTAATTCATACCTTGTACCATATAGCCTATATTATGACACATGTGGTCAAATTAGCATTACTTTTTAAAATCAAGTCATGTGACTGATAGCTGAATAGCTAATTAGAACAATACATATGTACTGCCGTTTTATTTTCCAATATTATCCAATATGCAATTTAGTATACTTACTCTAACGATGTCGATGAATAAGTTGTATTTTTTTTTTAAATTTCTTTAATTTTCGCAACAACAGCTCCTTTTTGCTTCTTTTTCTTCCTGCTATTCTATTAAACTTAAAATCCAAATTCGCTTAAACTAACGCACTATTCACTTGTTTCCCGAACAACACAAAGAAATGAACTGAAAGGTGACGCACGCAGCGGGATAAAGGTTGGCCTAATACCGGGCGAAAAACAAAAAAGTATACTTTAAACTTTGTGGACGAACAACGGAACAACGCAGAGCGATGAAAACTACAGGTTGTTTCGGTTGTTATGTAATATTGAGGAGGAGATTGTGAAATATAATTAGTACAAGTTGCACATGGAGTTAAATAAGGATGAGTCAGAGTGTTAATTTTATTTTTGCACACTTTTGTAATCTTTTAGCGAAATTATTAAAACTATAGGAACATTATTGGAAATAAATTAATACTTTATTTATTGTTTGGTATTAGGACAAGTATTTTTTGTTTCTTCTAATAAATATCAAGGTAAATGTAGGCAATAACGCCACCTTAGTCTTAAAAAAAAAATCCAGAGAAATGGATGTTTTTTGGATAGGCATTTTTTTGGCAGATTGGTAGGACTATATTCTAAGTGATGAAATATAAATTTTACCAAATTAGATAAAATGAAGTACGTATCGATTTTTTTATCTTTTTTTTGCAGAATGGCGTTATTGCTAACGAAAATAATAACGTCACATATACATAATATAATATCTTCTTCTTCTTCGTATGCCTATCCGAGCCGGATGCTGGCGACAATCTGAACAATCATTACTGTGTTAACTGCTTCTCTGAACGGTCCCGTGGTTGACTTTCCGAACCAAACCCTTACACTCCCGTACACTTTACCATGCAGAATGCACTGGATGAGATGGTATCGATCTTCATTACGCATTATGTGCCCAAGATATTCTAATTTCCGGCAATTCACGGTGTAAAGGACCTCACGTTTCTTCCCCATTCGGCGCAGGATTTCTTCATTGGTTACCCTCTGCGTCCAAGACACTTTCAGCATCCTTCGATACAGCCACATTTCGAAGGCTTTCAGCCTCTTCTCAGTGGCAGCAATCAATGTCCAAGCCTCCACTTCGTAGTACAATAGTACTAGTACAAACGTAGTATATAATATACGCGTGGAAAAAAATAATAAAGTCACTATCTTGATTAGTGTCCTTATTTTTTTTTAATCCTGAGACGCGTCAATTTTCGAATCTCAAATGACATTCTGCAACGTAAAAATATCATTCCTAAATTCAATCCCCTTCGAGTTTTTTCCTTTCGTTTTTTAAATGATTAAAATATATTTTTTCGTTTAAGACTCTCAACTGATAGTAATAAAGCAATCAGACCTCAATATTTTTATTGTTTAACAAGAGTATTCGCAAAACTATTCATTGAAATATAAAATATTAACAAAAGGAAACGTAAAAAATGCCCCCTAACCACTATTTACATAAACCTCAAAACACACGTTAACATCAACTAAAAAAGGTTTTAAAAATGTTTTTTTTTGGTGTTTTAAAACAGTTCAAAATAAAAAAAAACACCCTTTTTTCTGTTTGTTTCCCAAACCTGCCCTGCATACATGGGTTCGTTTTAAATCTACGCAAAGTATTAAGCTATATAAAATTTGAGTCGAAAGTAAAAAAAAAGTTAATAGTTTTTTAATACTTCACAGTGACAGTGGTTGTATTATCCACTAAAACTAAATGCACAATGTTCTTTAGCATTTTTTTTCAAGAACGTTATTTTTTTTCTTCTGTGTGAGCACCTTTAAAATCCGTTGTTTGAACTCGAGCTATAAAAGAGATCGTTTGCCTTAACTGGTAACTACCGCTTTTTTACAGTAAAAGACATCGTTAGCCATATATTTCCAATGTGGCAGATCTGTTGGCTCTCCACTTGCATACCTGCATAATAATATACGCCGTATATATACACACAGGACACAGAAAGAAAAGTTAGTAGGTGCTTATTTAAATTTCTAAATAAAATACTTTACTATAGTGATTAGTAACTACACTTTTATATTTAGTAAGAATCTTTGTAAGAATGGATTTTTTTGCAGACTCACAGCTTAAATTGGTACTTTTTTTCTTTGTTCATAAAATTCTCTCTATACTCTTTGGAACGTGTAGGTACATTTATTAGTCTTTGTAAATTAAATTCGGAAACATTCGTTTTACTATTGGGTAGGTACCTGTTTTAAAAATGGATTTTACCTCGGTTTTTATCATTTAAGTGTCAACTAAAACACACTTCACGTAAGCTACAGAGTTTATTACACATTAAAGTTAACAACCAGGGATACATAGTTACGTTATTTAGAGGTATTAAGGCTAAAAAGTAAACCAATGCAAATAATAGTACTGTAACTTAAAAATGAATGGTGAATAATATCCTAGAAGGTATTGGCAAACAGCTATTAAAAATTGAATTTTAAGTAAAATTGACATCTCACGTATTTTTTTGCAAGCTGCAAAAGCACAGTTAGACAACTCGTCGCAGTTGCGTTGATCTGGTTATTAGTTAATTGTCAAAGATTGAAACCAAAAATGAAAACCAAAACATGTATTTAAAAGTATTGCAGGCTAAAGATGATCTTATTATAGCTAAGGACGTAATAATTCGAGAATTAAATGAGAAGATAGTTTTGCTGAAAGAGAAAATTCAATATATCGATCAAAATTCTCAATGTTGTTATAAAGAAGATAAAAATAATGTCAAATTATACAGTGAATGTTTAAATTCTATAAATAATTTTCAACCGATTACACCAAGTCCAAGTCCAATAATAAAATCAAAAAATCGATGGTTGAAGGAAGTAGTTTAATAATAAAACCTAATACCATCCAAGAAAACAAAGTCACGAAAAAGGAACTTGGGATACACATAAATCCGACAAAACTAAATGTTAACATCAAAAGAGTTGATAATCTTAAAAATGGTGCTGTTAAAATATATTGTAAAAATAAAGAAGAAATAGAAAAATTAAAGTGTGAAGTTATAAATAAAATTGGTAAAAATTATGAAGTAAATATGGAGGGAAAAAAGTACCAAGAATAAAAATAATTGGAATAGAAGATCAAATGGATGAAGAAGAACTAAAGAAAAACATAATAGAAAAAAATTATTTTTTTAAAAATCCTCAAAATAAAATTGTTGTCATTAAAAAAATAAAGACAAAGTATATGGCAATTTTAGAAGTTGATCCTATTAATTTTGATGCGATTATGGAACAAGGTATTCTTTTTGTTGACTTTTCAATATGTCCAGTATTTGAGCACGTATATTTATTAAGATGCTTTAAGTGTACAGGGTACAATCATTCAGCAAAAAATTGTACGAAAAATCAAGTTTGCATGAAATGTGGAAACGAAGGTCACAACGCAACAGTGTGCAATACTACAAGTAATATGGTAATCTGCCCAAATTGCAATGAAGTAAATTAAAAAATTCTATTTGGGGTATTTTATAAGTCATTGCCCATTTGATTTAAATTGTAAAATATACATCCAACAAATTCAAAAAGCAAAATCAAAAATTCATTATAAACAAAAATAATAGCAATTAGAGAAACAGATACTAAAAAACAACGTCAAAAATCAGGATCTTTATGAAAACAAAATTTACCATTTGAATATACAAGGTTATTTTAGCTCAACAGATGACGTTAAAAATTTTATCACAAAAGAGAAACCAATTATTTTATGTTTATCGGAAACACATATTACCCAAGATATAAGCGATAGTGAAATGGAGATAAAGAATTATAATTTGTTCAAATGTACATCAAACTCAAAACACACTGGAGGGCTTTTAGTATGGATTTATGATAAAATACCGGTGTCTTATTTTAATGAAATATCTGTGGATTATAAGTACTGGTATTTACATGTTAAGTTTAAAATGACAAAACAAGTTTACGATATTTGTTTTTATTATAGATCACCAAGTGGAAATATTGTAGAATTTCTAGATTTTTTTGAAAAAAAATGTGAAATGTTATGGGATCAAAATAATATAAGTATACATATGGGTGATTTTAACATAAATTTTATTAATGATGACTGCTATGTAAAGAAATTTAAACAAATTATTGGATTATATGGAATGAAGCAATTAATATCAGAATATACAAGAGTTACGGATAAATCAAAAACTGTTATAGATATGGTAATAACAAATGAATTTTCTTTAAATGCCGGAGTTGAAAGTAACCCTAAAATTAGTGATCATAATTGGATCTTCGTTGAAATAGAAAATTTATGTGAAGATTACAAAGAAACTAGAAATGTGACCTTTATTGACTATAACAAATTACGTTTGAAACTTATTTCATGTTTTTGGAATTATAACATTTTGGATATAAATTTACTTTTTACGCAAATTTACAATAACGTAGATCAATGCATAAATAAAATACAGGAAACAAAATGTATCAAAATTCTAAATAATCCAACGCCGTGGTTCAACAGAAAAATTTTAAATGCAAAAAAATACCGTGACAATATGTACCAAAAATTTCCAATAACTAAAATCAATGAAGATTGGGAAGAATATAAAAAACTTAGAAATAAATGTGTATCAGTTTTAAGAAGAGAAAAGACATTATATTATGATAAACAAATAGATAATAACAAGGGAGATGGTAAAAAAATGTGGAGAACTTTAAAAAATTTAGTTAAACCTACAATTAGAAATAACATTAACGAAATAATTTTCGAAGATAAAAAAGAAACGGACCCATTTATTATTGCTGAAAAACTAAATTCTTATTATATTCATAGCATTGAACAAATTGTTCAGTCAATAAATTCAGGAAATGAAGAACTATGCCAAATAGTAAATAGAAGTAATAATTTTTTTGAAGAATTCAATCAAATATCATTAAATAAATTAAAACTAATAATTTCAAAATTAAATTCAAATAACAACTATGGAGAAATATTGAATAAAAAGGTGTTAAAAGAAACATTTGGCAGCATTGGTTGCCATTATTAAATTTAATAAATTCTTGTTTAAAATATGGAAATATGCCTGATGAGTTAAAATGTTCTTACATTACACCAGTGCCAAAAGTAAAAAACACTAAAAGATGGGATGAGATGAGGCCAGTAAATGTTTTATGGGATATTGAGAAATTATTGGAAGAAGTCGTATATGAACAGGTATTGGAATTCATTGATGCCAACAAAATTTTAGTTTCCGTTCAAGCTGGTTTTCGACAAGGGTACTTGACAGAGACAGCCATTCAATGTGTGATTGAGACGTGGAAGAGAACCATTGATCAAGGGGAAAATGTTATAGCTGTATTTTTGAATTTTAGGCGGGCATTCGAAACAATTGACAGGGCTAGATTATTGAGTAAATTGTATCAGTATGGTATTCGCGGAAACGTTTATGAATGGTTTAAAAATTATTTAAGTAACAGGTCACAAAAAACAAAAATTTCAAAAACATTCAAATAAAAAAAAATAAATAATATAGGAGTTCCTCAAGGAAGTATACTAGGTCCAATATTATTTATTTTATACATCAACGATATGCCTTTAGTTTTAAAAATGTGTAAGTTACAAATGTTTGCTTATGACACCTTAATTTACATTAATGTTTTAAATATTTTTGATGGTCTAAATACTTAAAATTCTGAGATAAATATATTATTAAATTGGCTAAAAGTAAATAAATTAAAATTAAATATTTCAAAAACTAAATGTATGGTTATGGGTAATAATTTAAATTGTCAAAATATAAATGTTGTAATTGATTGTGAAAAATTGGAATTAGTAAATATTTAGGGATAATCATTGATTCAAAATTAAAATTTTTAAATTATTTTGAAAGTATTATATCGAAGATTGCGGGAAAAGTAGGCTATTTTAAAAGAATTAGTTCTAATTTAAGTTTGTTTTTTAAAAAAACTGTATTTAATACTATTATATTACCACATTTTCTTTATTGTTCTTCCATTTTATATTGTGCTAGTGAGAAAATATTTGATAAATTACAAATTTTACAAAATATGGCAATGCGGATTATTTTAAATTGTGACAAATATACAAAAATTAATTTTATGTTGAAAAATTTAGATTGGTTGAATGTGAGAAATTTAATTTTTTATTTAGTATGTATCTTTATTTATACATAAAATTAAAAATAATTTTGTTCTTTTAATTATGACCATCATAATTATAAAACAAGAACTAATCAAAATTTTTATATGAATAAAGTGTCTAAAACATTAGCTTATAAATCTATTTTTTATAAAGGTTTGATAGAATATAATAATTTGGAAAATTCTATTAAATCTCAAAAATCATTAAAACAGTTTAAAATTTTTTTAAAATTATATTTAATTAAAAAACAAAATGATACGTAATATTTGATACAATTTGCAAAATGTTTAACTTTTCTGTCTGTTTTTGTTAAAAGAAGGTTACGTTTCAAAATTTAAAAATACGTCTATAAAAATGTGTTAAAAAAATGTATTAAAAAATATTTAATTGTAGCTTTTTGCTAAATAAATCATGTTGCTACTAACTGTTGCTCTAAGTAAAAAATCTTTCTCCTTTTTCTCTTCCGTACAGAAAAACCAGTAGTAAGTGTCCCGGTTAAGGAGCAGAATGCTCCCACCTACTAAAATATCGTAGGTTATGTACAACGTATTATCTAGGACTCTAGCTGGACCCTTGCAAAGAATAAATACAACTACTAGATGGGTTTAAAAACGATATATATCTATTTAAAAAGGTGTAAAATAAAAAATATATAAGTATATACAAAAACTCATCGAGTCAAGACAAAGGGTTTAAAACTTAAAACTAAATGTAAATTGCATACTCTCACTCATTCGCTCTTTCTATTACAAATAATCATGATCAACAAGATTAAATTAAATTTTATTAAACATATTATGATATATTTGAATAATAGATCAGAAATAATTAAGAAATAATTTAATTAATAAGGTCTTTAGAATACCTCGGTGCAAGAACCGGGTAACTCCATTTTATACCGAAATTGAGTTATTGTAATTAATACATAGAGTTTGATGTTGCGCATCTTTTGGTGCAAGAATCAGGCAAATCCAATGATTCTTCATTAAGTTAGCACGGGAAAGGATTTATCTGATAAGCCATTACGGTGCAAGAATCGGGCAACTCCAGGAGATACCTGATTTTAGCACCGAACGGTACGCGTAAAGTGGGAGATATCGGAGTTGGATTTTTGCATGAGCTTCATCTTCATTCATCGTTTGCACTTATCGAAAAGAATAAAAGGAAGAAGGAAATAATTTACCTGCCGCAAGAATGGATAAAGTTAGTTGAAGAAAGTGCAAAAAGATTTAGGGTAGTTCTTGCAGAACAAGGCATAATCTTAAAATTTTCAGACCATTTTAAACAACTTTTTAAATCAGCCCTTAAAAGACAAAAAAAAGAAAAATTTGCCATATCAACGTATAGATTATTGAAGTACACCAAGAATGATCAGTAAGTTCGAGTTAACTAACCTTGAAATAATTTTCTCTTAATGAAAAAGGAAGTATCCCCTTCTCAATGCAAACTAATAAAGCATACTCCAGACCTTTGGATATAAACCCTAAAAAAATTAAGGATCTAAAGGACCTAGTACAAAAGTATGTAGGTACCTTTAAATGATCAAGGTTATTATAACCGCATGTTTCAAAACTTTACTGTTGAAGTAGAAGACCCAAATTCTGGGGATGTTAGTGACTATTCTTACATTTAAACTATTATTTGTTTAAAATAGTTTAATTTACTTAATATCTAGTTTTCAGTAAAAAAATGCAAAATGCATGTTATTAGTTAAATTATGTTTATTTTAAAAGTGGCAATAATTTAAAATATTATAGTTTTATGAGTAACAAATATTTATTCCATGATTGTTACTGGATTTGAATATTTTAATAATTTTGATCCTACCAGCGGTATTAAATTTTTTTTTCAGAAAGTTTTAATACTATCTTTAGCTAGAAAACAGATATTAACTGGCGGTTTTCAGTCACTTCTTCCAGTTTTAGTTGTACTTTTGACTATGTAAAATCTAACATATGGTTTCATTTAAAATGTTTTAGAAAAACGGTAAATTCCATTGATGTTTCAAACAGCGTCCTCTTGCGATCACCGTACAAACAAAAATACACATAATTATAATGCAAATGATAAAGCCATTAAATCTCTTTGAAATAAGACCAAGTTTGAATTATTTCGTTGTCCTTAATAACCAACTTCAACCCCACTTCTTTATTTAAGAAGCTGGAGCGATAAGTGCTGAATCAACGTTGCTCATAAATATGTCAAGATTACAACATAATATGTTATATATATATATTATATATTTTTAATACCGCTTAACTAGGCATATTAAAGAGAAACCATCGCTTTCTCAATTGAGCAACAGTGTTACGCCCTCTAGTGGACACCTGAGAAAGTTAAAAATAATTTGTAGCGTTACTCTTGCTAACTTTCCTTATAATTTTGTTTTCGGAGATAACGCCGACGTCCTCGCTAATTTGACCAACCGGTACATGTAGGTAAATGTTTTTTGAAATGCAGAGTATTATACAAGAAGAATAAATAACAATTTTATACACTTAAATTTATTTTTATTCTTAGGCACAATGATATTATGGTTTTATCGATGATACTTAAGCTTATTCAATTTCCACATAAAAGACACGTCATGACTGACAACAAAATGCTATGGTTTTAATGACAATTTATATGCGACTACGCCATAAAAATTAAATATATAACACTTAGGATTTTATTTTTATGCACTTAATTTAGGTTCTCATGTGTAATCAGCGCGTATTGATATAACTAATAAAAATAAGTTAGGAAAGTAAATTGAAGTTCATGCTTTTAATGGATATATTAGTTTGTCCTGGTTATTTTGTTCATATTAAAAATAGAAATTTCATTTTTGATCTGAATAAAACACATTTTTTCGATAAAAAATAATTGAATTATTAGGATAATTAAAATAAAAGTCAAAAAGTCCATTACATATTTCCAATATCACTTTCTTATTATACCTAAGAACGCCGTGGTTGATGGTTTTAAGAACTTTTATGAATATATCGGACTGAACCTTATTTTCCCTTTAGTTTATTTATTCGATAACGTAAACACTGCAGGTCCAAGTGTTTGGGTCTTTGTTACCAGTTGAACCCACATATACACAACCAGTATATTAATGCTAGTGGCATATTACAAGATTGTGATTGGAGGACTAAAGCGGGATACAGAGTTTGCGCATTTCACATAATTTTGTGGCTCATGTTAACATTGAACAGGGTCGGCTTAAAATGTCTTTAACTATTTTTTGGTGTTAAATTTTTGAAAAACTTGTTTAATACATAGATAGCAAAGTTTAGGTACCTCTTTACCAAAATTAGAAATTAAAAGGCGCTATTTTAGCGTTTCTATCATAAACTAGACAAAACAACACAACACTTAAAAATTACACAAACACCACAAGACATAAAATGAAAATAATGAATGATCGGTTCTGTTCGCATCGAAGCAACAGCTGATTGATTTTTACCTTAGACGAGGTAAAGGAGGGGACGCGGCATGCGCATCTACCGCGACAAAAGCAAAGTGTGACCAAAAATTCGATTATTTTGGTGCCAAACATCCTATTGTCACCAAGCGGGTTTTTGTGTTTTTGATTGCAAAGTGAATGAAACATAGTAGTATTTATCGTTGAATAAAATGGTAGTTTGTTCATCTTACGGGTGCAAAAGTCGTAGCTATCGAAAGGAGCCAGGAATAAGCTTCACAGGTAATAATATATTTTTGCAAACTGTCATTTTCTTGGTGCCAAACAGTAAATTCTGGTCACAATCGCAAGTTTATGATGCCGCGTCCCCTCCTTTACCTCGTCTAAGATTTTTATTGAAAATCTTCTTATTACTTTCCCATAAAAAACTCTTTTCGAACAAGTATCCCTATAGCAAGTGGATTCTTTAAAATTAATAATGTATTTTATTATTGATGTTTATTTATTACTCTCAGTGCTAAGTTGTTTTAAGGGCCCTAGGGCCAAATTGTACTAGTTACAACTAGTATGTACATGGTTACAATACCTTACAAATGGGACCAAACAGCAAATATTCTTAAAAATGATGAATCTTGATCAAATTGTGCAACACAGAAATAAATTGCAATAAAGCAAATGCCATAGGAATAGTAAAATTATCAAGTTTCCGGTTTTATCGCTGCAAACAAAAAACTCGCAATAATATTTGTAATACGATATTTTTAAATAATAACGAAATAATTCTCATAATTACAAGCTGACTAAGCCAGTTATGACAGTACCGTCTGCACTAAAATTTCAATAATTGATGTACTTACATACATAAAATATAATTCAAATTTTGTGGACTCGTGTATATCGTCAAGTTTGCATCCACTTAAACAGATCCATATGGCAATAATTTATACCGGCGAATGATGCTTTGGGGGCACATTTTTATATTATGAAGAAGTGGGTAAATAAGGAATAATTTTCAAGTCGAAGTGAAATAGACAACGTATTGTTGCCGAATATCGTTGATTGGGCGCGCTTCCACCGAGTCAACACGAGTAATCGGCGACTATTATAGGTACCCATACACCAGCAATCATTGCGTCATTCTTTCCTTCTACACTCTATTCTTTTAGGAAATTGAAATGAAACAAAACTTGTTCTATATCACTAATACAAACATTACTATGTCGTCTTTCTGGTTAGTTTAGTTTTGACGGCCGGATACTCCTCTTGTTTTTCAAAAGAATTATATTTCTTTCAGATTTCACTAACACGAACGATATCCCTTTCCCTGCGGTTTTTGGCCTTAAATTGAACGCATCGGTAAGTTAGTTAAAATTTACAACAAATTACTGAAATTATCCTGTCACGCGAGCCTTTTACTTTGGAACGTAAAGATTTATGTATCCTTTCAAATTTTGGTGTGCTTTTAGTGCTTGTACTGTTATGTGAATTGGTAAAATAAAGTCTAATAAAATTATTGCTATATTTATTCTTGGCCTCGCCTCGCGAAAGAAGTTTTGTATAAGAAAAAACAAAAACGCCGCATGTGGTCAAAAGCTTGGCTACAAAAACAAAAAACGTACAACGATATTAAGCTGTTACGAGAATTAAGGATAAGCGAACCCATCGATTTTCAAAATTATCTGGGAATGGACCCCAACACATTTGACGAATTGTTAAACTAAGCGACTTTATACGTATATACAAAAACAAGATTCTATAATGAGGGAGTGTATTTCACCTGAAGAGCGCCTTGTTGCAACCTTAAGATATCTAGCTACGGGAAGAAGTTATGAATGCGTGAAGTTTAGTACAGGAATTTCTCCACAATCGCTTGGACGGATAATTCCAGAAACATGCAAAGTAATTTACCAAGTTTTGCAGAAATACTATTTAAAAGTAAATAAGCTAATAAAAGATTTTACAAAATTCTTTTATTCAAATAATTTACAAAAGCTAAATTTCTTTATTTACATCGGCATAGAACTCTTTTAAGGTATTAGAAATTTGAACATCTCTATCTCTGACGTCTTGTGATTCCTGTGGGATACAGTGAGTGTATGGTGCTGTTACTGAAGGGCGAGAAGTAAAAGGGGTATATGTGTTAAAAGAAGAGGTCTGTACTGATTAAGGATGGCCATATGTTAACCAGCTCCAAATAGCCACGATACTTTAAGTTTCTATTATTGAGCCTCTTTATTTTTAATTTGATATACAAGGAAGAATGGAAAATATGACATACAAACAAATTTAAACTTGTTTAATCAAAAACGTAACTTGCAAACTCCACGTGTTAACATAACTTGAAATCACGCAAGAATAATTAGTATGTTAGGAAATACCTCGAACAACTAACCAAGAATTTATCATGTCGGCCTATACAGTAAAAATTCCCCGAAAGGAAAAATGAAGCGCAAGGCCGTCATCTCTTAAACAATCGATAATATTACAAGGAAATAATGGCGGGAATGATTGCTGGTGTATGGTACCTAATAGGTACCATCAGGCAATTATTCCCGCCATTCTTTCCTTCCACAAGAGCAATAATTTTTTTAGACTTAATTTTACCAATTCACATAACAGTATTATATATATCACACCAAAATTTGAAAGGATACATAAATCTTTACGTTCCAAAGTAAAAGGCTCGCGTGATGGGATAACTTCAGTAATTTGTTGTAACTTTTAACTAACTTACCGATGCGTTCAATTTAAGGCAAAAAACTGCAGGGAAAGGGATATTGTGTTAGTGGAGTCTGAAAGAAATATAATTCTTTTGAAAAACAAGAGGACTATCCTGCAGTCAAAACTGACCAGAAAGACGACAAAATCATGTTTGTGTTAGTGCTAGAGAACAAGATTTGTTTGATTTCAATTTATTAAAAGAAAATAATGTGGAAGGAAAGAATGGCAATTTATTAAATAAAATTATTGTAAATCTCAAAAATACATTTTTTTTCATGTAAAATGCTTTTAAAAGTTTCGAAATTTTTAAAGCAACTTGGTTTGTCTATGGTACAAACAAAATTAAATTAAAGTAGATATTATTTGGATATTTGGTAAACAACAACACCTACCACACAAAATATACATGAACATCAAACGGAACACAATAAAACTGATATGGGGAATCCTTCCTTAAGTGTTTCGCCGGGACAACCGGTGACCACCAAGTTAAGACTGAAAAGACAGCGTATGACGTGGACTAAGCAGATGAATTACACCGTCATGCAATGTTACTATAGAGCTACAAAACTGGAAACGATTTCTACAGGATATAGACATGATCTACATGAACAATTCCTAAACATATACCCAGAATTACAAGAAAAAGTCACAGAACAACGACTAATTGATCAAAAACGTGTGATAATAAAGAACAGAAGGCTCACATCTCTAGAGCTTGAACAAATAAAAAGCCAAGTTGCTGAACAAACACCTGGTATAGAGGCACTACCGACAGAAATACTAGAACCAGAATTGGAGGCTACCATAGAACCCAAAATAACCATCTATCCAATCATTGAAAAATCAAATTTAATAGACCAATACGCTACCCCCAGTATGAACATAGTAGAAATTGAAATAGAAATCTAACAGAACATCATTAAATGGAAGGGAAGCAATCCAATGAATCGACCAGGCCTACCCAGACTAAGAACAAATTCATACACTAACAACACAATAATAATAACATCATTCATAGATACTTAAAAGAGGACACTGACCTGGAGCAAATACATCTTATAATATATGCATGTGCTGCTGGAACCACTACACTGAATAGACAGAAACTAATATATAAAGGGCAGACTAGAAGGACCAATATGGCGAAACCAAAATGGCAATTAAGACTGGAAAGAAAAATAGCCAAGCTTAGACAAGATATAGGAAGAATAACACAATATCTGCAGGGAAAACATACAAAACCCATATTAAAAAAGATAAGACACATAATCGACAACAAGAAACGAACAGTAGAGGAAACCCTTGAAATCTCAAAACAGAAACTCGCTGTCTACGCGTCTAAAAAGACACAAAAAGTCAAACGAGAGAAAATATCAAAACACGTGATTTCATACATATCGCCAAATTGTCATTATAACAACTGACCAAAACTAGACAATGGTGCAAAATTTCCGTTTTCTCGTATAGATAGGTAGTTTTCGGAGCCTCGCTCGATTCGCTACGACTTTTCGTTACGGACATATATGATATTGATATTTATAGGTGCTCTTTAAACTCGCACACCTTTGTGCAATGTGGGATATACTTTCCATATTTGCTCTATAAAAATATGTAAGTATTCAATCGATTAAAACTAAGCAAAAAATTATTCTTACATGGAAGCTATCAATTACCAGCTAATAAATTTGTAGAAATATTATTGTGCCGAGCCCTTCGGGCACGGCACTGTTCTAGTTCGTTCGTTTAATTATACGACAGCTGCCACTCTGACAGGTAGGTGTCATTTTTTTAGCTTTTTCGTAGCGAGGGTTATAGCTGTAAGAATTCGAAATAAAAAAATTTTCAGGTACCTAAATAAGAATGTTTTATACGATAGCTGTCAAATTTTGACAGGTAAGTGTCAGTTTTTTTTATATTTTTCGTAGCGAGGGTTATAGCTGTAAAAATCTTAAATTAAAAAGTTTTTCAGTAGGTACCTAAATAACAAAAACAAAGTTTTATACGACAGCTGTCAAATTTTGACAGGTAAGTGTCAATTCTTTTTTAGCTTTTTTGTAGCGAGGGTTATAGCTGTAAGAATCCGAAATTTAAAAAAAATTCAGTACCTAAATAACAAAGTTTTATACGATAGCTGTCAAATTTTGACAGGTAAGTGTCAATTTTTTTTTTTAGCTTTTTTGTAGTGAGGGTTATTGCTGTAAAAATCCTAAATTGAAAAATTTTTCGTTACCTAAATAACAAAGTTCTATGCGACAGCTGTCAAATTTTGACAGGTAAGTGTCAATTTATTTCAACTTTTTTCGTAGCGAGGGTTAAAGCTGTAATAAAACTAAATTATAAAAATTTTCAGTACCAAAATAACAAAGTTCTATACTACAGCTGTCAAATTATATATACTTAAATAGTAATTCTTATTTTTTATAATTTGCGACCATTTCTATGCTGTTTAGGTATAGAACAATATATTTGAAAAAAGTACTATTTGAGGTGACCTAAACGAGTATCCAAACCAAAAGTATGTCGGACGCACCCAATTCGATTTATTAACGATCCAACATGACCCTACATTGATTTTAAAAAAATCAAAAACTTGACTTCCCAACTTTTGATCGCGTTCGCAAACAACAGTATTTTGTAGCCTAACTTCGTCTACATGCCGAAAAAGTTTAAATCGATTAAAATGATTTTTGCCACCTGTATCGCGCTACAACGAAAAAAAAAACATATTTTTCAACTTTGACTTTAATAACTTTTTTCCGGTTCACCTTGTATATTGGAGATTTTTCTAAGACGTGTCCCTACTATTCCTCTCTACATCCAGAAAATTTTAATCGTTTTGCTATAACCGTTTCCGAGAAAAAAATTTGGGAATATCGAAATGTGGAACAGCCTCCCACCACGTGGCGACGCATTTTCAATGTCGGAACGCCATCTTTAAAATCGGGATTACAACTATTTCTGAAACATTTTGGGCAAATATTTTGGTCAATAAAATTAGAAGAAGGTTCAAGGTAGATATTCCATCCAATTTAAAATCGGGAAATGTTCTTATTATTCTAGCAAGTCAAGCTTAAAACACCCATTTTTCGCCATTTTTGACAGCCGGCTTTTTAGAAATAAATTACATCCAAATCAAAGCCTACTAAATCAAAAGTGGATGGTGTTAGAATTTGTAAATTTTGCCTGATTCCGCACCCAAAAACTTAATTTTTCTCAAATTTGCGAATATATTTTGATAAGTTTGGATATGTAGAGGTGTTGAGAATAACGCAGTCGCCGCCCACATCCACTGGAACATAATATGTAAAAAATATGGAATCAAAGTAACCGAAAAATGGTACGACCATAAACCTGACCCGGTGGTAGATACAAATAAGGTCACACTGATATGGGATCTCAAAATTCAAACTGATCGATCTATAACGGCCATCAAACCAGATCTTGTAGTAAAGGACAAAGTACAAAAGCAGTGCCTAATCATAGATGTTTCCATCCCCTCCGACTACAATATCACCAAGAAAGAGGCAAATAAGAGACTAAAATATCAGAGCCTACTAATAGAAATCGAGAGAATGTGGGGCATGAAGACAAAAGTTATGCCGGTGGTCATAGGAGCAACAGGGCTCATATCACATTATACACAATCGATCATTAAAGAGATCTCGGGAAAACATCACCTACTCAGCATACAGAAAACTGTTCTTCTGAAAACTGCCCACATTGTACGTAAAGTGTTACAATAATGTCATCGCCGATGAAGAGCTTACCCTAGGTGCACGGTGTGCACCCGGTGAACTTCATACTCACCTTGCCATAAGAAAGATCTTATGTGAAAAGTCGAAAATAATAATAAGATTATGCGGACGTACAAAAAAACCAACAACCGAGCACCTCAAAAAGTCAGCAACCAATAGCATATTACCAAGAAGAGAACATTGAGACATCTGGTGAAGAAAAACTAGATCTTGAAGTGGCAAGGTATTTGTATGCCACAAATTCACCATTTCGTCATATCGAAAACCAGGATTTTGTTAGGCTAGTAACTATGTCAAAGCCGGGGTGATCCCTTGTTAGATATTGTTTACAGCAGCAAAAAATAATGTGTAAAAATCTGCTAGAAGGACAAACCATTTCTTTAAGTAGTGATGGTCAAATATTCATAATGAACCGATAGTATGTGCATATGTTCCAACCAAGGATAGATGCACAGTATTAACCGACACTATCGATACATCTGGAAACCGACACACAGCAGACAATTTAAAAGATGTAACATCAAAAGGTATTAAAGAAGTGGAATCTACCTATGAATGCAAAGTTGATAGTGTAGTCTCGAATAATGCTGCAAATATATCGAAAATAAGACAACAGCTACAAAACCACAACAACGAAAATAATGATAATACCGATGTAGTGCCGAATATTATTACTTGCGGATGTTCCGCACATATTCTAAATCTTTTGGCAAAATATTTTGACATACTAGAAGCATCCTCGCATTTTGCAAGGACAGTATATACTGAGGCAAAAGGAACATCATTAATCATACCTACGGAAGTACGATAGAATACCATGTGCCAGTCAATTAAAAGATAATTAAAAAATTGGAGGAATTTAATGGAGGTAGTGGACAAATATCATAAGATTGATAATAACATCCATATAAAAGTTCAGAATATGGTATTAAAAGAACTGATGAAAGTTTACTGGATAAACTTACACCCATAGCTAATGCTTTGGACAAAACACATTGTATGTGATATTTTATGTGATTGTGTTTTAGTTTGGAAAAAATTGTTACAGCAATATGATGAAACTGACGTTTTAAATTTAGCCGGACTTCAAATGATCATGATGATATCAGCAAGTGATGACATGAGCTCAATTTTTCGCCTATTTGCTTAACCCAAAAATACCTCAAGATCAGCTGTCCCCAAGAGGAAAAAGATTGACGTTAGAATTGATTGGTGGACAGCAGTCCATAATTTAAAAGGTTGTGTAACTGAAGTAGAAATGGAAATAATAAAACAACTATATGCGGCAATTTCATCTTCGGCAGCAGTAGAACATATATTTTCAGCTTTTAATTTAGTCCATAATAAACTGCGTAACAAGTTAGGAGCGCAAAAATTTGCCAAACTTATGTTTTTGCTAAAATACTTTAACCGTTGTTTTATTCGCAACGCGGCTTTGCCTTTTCTTGGTTTTTAGTTATTTGGTTTTATTTTAAAACGTATAAGATGATTATGTTATGTATAAGTAATATGAAAGTTGAAAAAATAAATATATTATCTTTGTCTAATGGAACCAACATGTACTTTGTTATTTATCACTATATTTTTAAAAAGTTTTGGCGTTACGGCCGTTTCGTAGTACAACTAGGTACATCTTCATGCCGCTAACATAGGTTAACTAAACTAAGGGTATATATAGGTAGAGTTAAATCGTTTATGCCAAAATGTAAATAGTATTATTGTTGGTGTTGGTATACTATTGTTTTTTGTGTTAGTTGTATAATTCTTAATTATAAAGGGACAGACGGGTCCTTGTTCATAAAATCAGAGGGTAAACAAATGGAGTTTATAAAATTGTGATCTTTTTTATGTTTACAAATTTCCATATTTTCTAAGTTTATGTTATTTTTGTTCAGAATGTAAAATTTGTAAGTTATTAATATCTGGAAAGCTATGGTTTGTATCTAGAAATAAATTCACAAAATAGGATGACCTTTTGTTTGGCATAAAGCATTATGTTCGTTAAATCTGATTTCAAAATTTTGTCCTGTTCGTTATACAGGGTGACGCGGATCTAAATGAACATACTTCAACACAAGACAAAGAATACCTTGGGGGTTCTTCATCACCCATCTTTGATAGTTCAATTGTCGATAGTTAATAAGATACTATGAACTTCAGCAATTTTTTGTTCTTGTCATATTTTTTAATGCACTCCGTATCAAATTTTCATATTGGGTCAACATCTGTAACCTATCTGTCGCTTAAAATTGCAGTATCAGAAAATTTTAAATTCCAGGCCCGTATTAAAAAAAGTTGACATTTTCAATTTTTACATTTTTAACACCCTGTAGATCAATTTTTTCAAAATATTATTTTTTTATTGGAAAGAGCATAAAGAATTGACCCTAACGGCATAATTTTCAAAGTTCCCGCACCCATCACTTGATTAGAATAAATGGTTGTTTTGTAAAAAATTTCAAAATGGTGCATATTTGGAAATTAGAAATTAAGAAAATAACAATAAAAAAGCAAAAACTGCTTCCAAAGTAAAAAAATAAATGTACTAAACGTTTAATAGTTTTAACGAGACTAAATTTTAGGGAACAACACAACAGCAAATAACAAAGTAATAATAATAATAACAAAACTGCAAGTTAAAATCGACTGCTTAAAATCTAATACATAGAAAAAGTTTTAGCAAGAATTAATTTTAAGAGCACTTTAGCAGAACACTGTTATTTAAGAAGCTGTTCAAAATGCCCTCCATTGGCTTGTTCACATCTTCGTCTTCTGATGTTCTGATGCACTGAGGCAAAAGGTATCTCCCCCTCTAGTTCATATTTACAATTTATCTATAGAGAGCGGGCAATATCCTGAGCAGTTTAAAACAGCCCTCGTGAGGCCATTGTTTAAAAGCGGTGACCAGTCTGATGTTGGCAATTATCGACCTATCTCTCTGATTCCAGCTTGCGCCAAAAATTTTGAAAAGCTTTTAAAAACGCGTATATCTGATTACCTCAAAAAATACAAAATTTTGTCGGAGAAACAGTTCGGGTTTAGGGAGGGCCGGTCGTCACAGGATGCGATAACCGATCTAACAACAGAAGTATGTAAATTTATTGATGAAAAAAGACCGGCATGTTGCATCTTTGTCGACCTGGCTAAAGCTTTTGATACTGTTGACCACGGATTGTTGCTTCGTGTATTGGAGGGAATTGGTTTTAGAGGTACTACTTATGAGCTTATGAATAGTTATTTAAGTGGCAGAAAACAGTGTGTACAAATTAATAACTGCGTCAGTGACATGCAAGTTATAGAATACGGAGTACCTCAAGGCACTGTCCTGGGACCGATTCTTTTTAATATATATTTGAACGAACTGTTTTCATTGGAGGTTTCCGGTGATATTATGAGTTTTGCTGACGATACGGCCGTGCTTTATAATGACATGTGCTGGGCTTCTTTACGGAACAAAATCGAAAAATATTTTAAAACTATATATGACTGGTTCAGTAGCCGCCTACTTACAGTTAACTTTGATAAAACGTTTTGTGTTCCCTTTACATCTTACTCTAAGTATCTTCCTTCTTATGACACTATTAAAATTACGTGTAATAACAACTTCCAAATTAAATTCAAAATAGTAAATAAAATAAAATATCTCGGCATCATAATTGATAGTGGCCTTAAGTGGGAAATTCAAATAAATAGTACGGTCAAAAAAATAAGATTCATTCTGTACAAAATGAGACATCTTTCAAAAATCTTAGATACCAAGCAACTAAAAATTCTTTACTACTCCCTAATACAAAGCCATTTAACTTATGGAATTATAGCTTGGGGCGCGGCAAGCAAGATTCATGTACATAATTTGGAGGTTATCCAAAAATCGGTTCTTAAGATAATTTTCAAAAAACCTTTTACTTATCCTTCCAATATTCTTTATTCAGAGAGTGGTATATTTGACATTAGGCAGCTTTACTTCTTAGCATGCGTTTCCAGACAATTCATTTTCAAAAATGAGTTGCTTAGGATAGAACATGATTATAACACAAGATATAGCAACCGGTCAAATTTTGTACCTCGGACAGAAAAATCAATCTTACAGAGAAACTTTTATTATCTGGGTCCCAAGTTATTTAATATTATACCTTCGGAAATTAAAAATGTAACCCATTTTCCATTATTTAAAATAAATATAAAAAAATGGATACTTTCATTGCCTAGATATCAGATACACCAATATATTGATTTTAAAAACCTGTACCATATGGTCTAATTAATGGACTGCTATCGTTTGTATTTGATATGTATACGTATAATTTATTGTTGAATGCAATTTTGAATGCGTGAGCTGACTCTCTGCTCTGTATAGTGTATGTGTACAGTATATCAAGAATGTGCTATTTTGTTGCTAGGTTCTAGGTTGAATGATTTTGGTTTGGGTTGGTAACCTTGATAGGGTTTATCAGGCTTATTCGTTTTATATTAGTTCGTTCATGGTGTTTATGATTAATGTAATAATGTTCATGTTATAAATTAAAACGTACCCACGCACAGCGTAGCCTTTAGTGGGTTAAGTTTTTATTTATCTCTCTTAAAGTATATTATTTAAGTCTTTATGTATTATTATTATTGTATACTGAGAAATAAATAAAATTTGAATTTGAATTTGATTTTGAAAGCCTTCTTTACAAAGTTTGACATTTCTGACTGTAATTTACGATTTTTTGTCGATGTCTAAAAAGCAATCATTATCTTGCAGTTTTGTTATTATTATTATTACTTTGTTATTTGCTGTTGTGTTGTTCCCTAAAATTTAGTCTCGTTAAAACTATTAAACGTTTAGTACATTTATTTTTTTACTTTGGAAGCAGTTTTTGCTTTTTTATTGTTATTTTCTTAATTTCTAATTTCCAAATATGCACCATTTTGAAATTTTTTACAAAACAACCATTTATTCTAATCAAGTGATGGGTGCGGGAACTTTGAAAATTATGCCGTTAGGGTCAATTCTTTATGCTCTTTCCAATAAAAAAATAATATTTTGAAAAAATTGATCTACAGGGTGTTAAAAATGTAAAAATTGAAAATGTCAACTTTTTTTAATACGGGCCTGGAATTTAAAATTTTCTGATACTGCAATTTTAAGCGACAGATAGGTTACAGATGTTGACCCAATATGAAAATTTGATACGGAGTGCATTAAAAAATATGACAAGAACAAAAAATTGCTGAAGTTCATAGTATCTTATTAACTATCGACAATTGAACTATCAAAGATGGGTGATTAAGAACCCCCAAGGTATTCTTTGTCTTGTGTTGAAGTATGTTCATTTAGATCCGCGTCACCCTGTATATAACAGCTATTGCATTCATTACACTTAAATTTAAAAACTCCTGATTTTTTATATTTCTCACACTTATCTTTAACGTTAACTGTTAATTTTGATAGGGTATTTAATGATTTGAAAGCTATGTTACTTGATCAGAGGATAAAATGTTTGCGATTTTTTCGGAGATTGAGCTTATACAGGGTCCTGCACCTCACCTCCCGTCTTCTATAGCTCACTTACTAATTAAGTTTGAATTTTTATATTTTGCAGACCTGCTCTGTATCTTGGGGCGCATTTCAGGAAAATATTTTTTTTCATACAGGGTGTTCCAAAAAAGTGTGACGTCATAAGGGTGTATTTTTTTAAATTACATGCCATATATTTTCTTACTTATTTGGATGCCTCCTATAGTTACCTACATACCCCTAAAATTTTATTGAAATCGATTCAGTATTATAGACGAAAAAAAATAAAAACTAAAAAATATCAGTTTTGCACCACTGGTTTTAAAAATTAATAAAAAATAAAAATAATGCCTCGTTAATAAAATTATACAAAGGAACTTATTAAACAAGGTATAACAGTCTCGTCAACCAAGATTGATTATTACGAATTGTACAGGGTGTCCAAAGTTTAGTGTCAAACTTTGCAAACTTTAAAGCAATTTATTTTTCTTATTTCAAATGGGAACCCCCGGGAACCCCTGTATATTTTTATGTCATTCGATGCAGAATTCAAAATCAAACATTTTTCTAATTGCAACCCTATCGCAATTTCTAACGCATCAAGACTTATTTGCAGAAAACTCATTTTATCAACTATTCCAACAATCCTTATTATGAATAAATATCGAAGGTGGCTTTGAAAAACACTTTATAGTATTAAAGTGACCAGAGACCATTTTGACTTTAGTAATCTAAAAGTTTCAAATATTGTTTAATTGTTAGTAATTATTTAAGATGTTATAATTATTACTTTATATGCTTTTTTGTGATGGACTACAACCAAGAAGAGCTCGTAGATATGATTTTTATATTAGGAGCATGCGAAAAGAACGACGACATCAAGACAAACGGAGCCTGCAAAACATATTAGAGAGGTTTGTACAAACGGGAAGTGTAAACTGCCCAAAACCAGTGAGAAATAAACCGGTCCGAACTGAACAAAATCAATTTGCTGTGCTATTATCTATTATAGAAAATACTTCAGCCCTTCAGTTACTCAACTAGACTGGGTACATATCGCTAATCGTCAGCCGAGAGTGCATCTAATATTAGTACTAAAAAAAATATACAATAAAAAAATACTTTTCTTTTCTTTTTTTCTATTTACTATTGCTTTTTTTGCCTCACCTTTCTGCGGAACGTGAAGGGGAAACATATCGCCAAATTGTCATTATAACAACTGACCAAAACTAGACAATGGTGCAAAATTTTCATTTTCTCGTATAGATAGGTAGTTTTCGGAGGCGGCGCCGTATAGTGCTCGACGTCCCGTTTCCAATGCCGCCTGGCTCGGACTTTTTGTTACGGAGATATATGATATTTAATATTATGATATTGATATTTATAGGTGCTCTTTAAACTCGCACGCCTTTGTGCAATGTGAGATATACTTTCCATATTTGCTCTATAAATATATGTAAGTATTCAATCGATTAAAACATAAGCAAAAAATTATTATTATATTGAAGCTATAGAAGAAATATAAGCTATATAAGAAATATTATTGTGCCGAGCCCTTCGGGCACGGCACTGTTCGATCGTTTAATTATACGACAGCTGTCACTTTGACAGGTAAGTGTAATTTCTTTTTAGCTTTTTCGTAGCGAGGGTTATAGCTGTAAGAATCCGAAATTTAAAAAAATTTCAGGTAAAGTACGTACAATATAAACGCAAAATTATTGAAAAAGTCTTCCTCACAAAAACATCATGCAAAAAATATAATAAAGGAGCCGAAAATGCCACCTGCAAGTGTTGCACAGGATTGTATTCAGTATATTCATTAATAGTTTATTTCATTTGCTGTAAAATGGTGAAAACAAATATTTCTTAAAAATTTACAATTTTTTGGCAAGGGACTGATGTATGTGAACCTTTGGTAAATAAAGTAATAATACCAATAATTATTGTTTCCTTTATGACAAAAGTAATTAAGGAAGCTTGTTAATTTTAATAACCAATATAATACTTAATGCATATTTTTAATAGATACATACAGGATACAGTTGGTAGATAAAAAACTTACCTATTCATTTTCGGAATCAGAGGTGTCATCCCCAACCTGTATAACCAACGGCTGAACATTTTGACTTAATTTTCTAAAATCGTTTTCTTTTTTTATAACATGTTCAACACAACGAGGCCAGTATTTTTGTACTTCTTTTTCACTTTCTCGGATCAAATTAATAACGCGTTCACTAAACTTTGGTTCTGTATTTTTTTTCCTCACATAGTCTTTCATAAAATGCCAAATTTGTTCAATAGGGTTGAATACGCAATAATAAGGCGGAAGCCATAACACCTTACGTCCTTTTTGTTCCGCAACCCAATCCGTATAATATAATTTCTGGAAATTTTGTGTTTTAACTAATTCAAGCATATCATTTTTATTCTTACAGTTTGTTGGTAAAGGACCGATATAGGATTCAATAAATTTTATTATTTCTGCTTTCCTCCATGCTTTATTTGGAATTTTTCGAATTTGTCTGCTGTGATATGAGGCATTATCTAATACGATTACACTATTTTCTTTTAAATTGGGCAACAAGTTCTCTTCAAACCAATTTTCAAATAAATCCGAGTTCATGTCCTGATGATAATCGGCGCTACAGCTTGCTATATTTTTGGCCGATAGTTTTAAACAGTCTTTTACAAACCCGTTTTCGTTACCCGCATGTATTATAATTATTCTTTTACCACGTGATGCAGGAACATCCATAGCTGTATGCTCCGATTCGTCTGACCACCCCCTGGATTTAACATCGTGTGTATCGTACCACGTCTCGTCTAACCACACGATGGATCTGCCCTTTTCCCGATATTCAGAAATTTGATTTAGGTATCTTATTCGCTCTTTTACTAACCTTTTAGAATTCATTATTCGCTGTCGTCGGTCTAATTTGCGGTATGTAAATTTCAGTTTATTTAATAAAAACTTAAGTGTTGATTGTGACTTGTAGGGAAAATTTAGTTGTTTTTCACGGATCTTCTTTTGAATATCCTCTAAGGTCGGTGAAATATTTTTTTTATAAAATTCGTATACAATATTTTTAATTTCCATTTGGGTGCCTGCTGAAGCCCATTTCAACATTTTCTTGGATCTAATTTTTGGCTGAGTTGAAACACCTCGGGATATAACTTTATAGACTGTAGCAAAATTTACTTTCGTTAGCTCACTAACCCGCCTCATTAGACTAATATTTTTATTTCCCAAAATGTCGGCCTCATTTTTTAACGTTTCATAAACGTTTAATATTATTTGTTGAGCTTCACATGGCAAATGTTTCCTATATAGAGTACAAGTTGGTAAACCATGTTCATTCACTTTATTTTCTTCGCCACTATTTACGTCTTTAATCAGTTCATTGGGGCAAATAAAAGGTCTCCAAAGTTTAAAATTGTCACTAAATGGTCGCCAAATTTGGGACTGTTCTGAAGACTCAAAAGGTCTCCAGATATTTGCCATCATTGCACTGCACTGTATAAAATAAAAAAAAGGTCAACGGTTTAACAGACAAAATCAGAACCAAACAGATAATTTTTTAAATATAAAAAAAGTTACACGAATTAACGTCACTTTTTACTAACTAAAAAGGCAACAACATAAAAATACTTAAATACCACTCTGGAAGTCCACGTTGACTAGCACTATTTATTTTATAATCCCGTACTTAAAATCCCATTGGCCAAATAACCTCACTTTTCAAAACTGATTGGTTAAACCACGATAACACTACGTTCTTACCGCAACATCCAACTAATCAGCCCTCTCGTCAAAATCACCAAATTTCACAGCAGCAATAATTGTCCATAATTACCTGTCTTATCCTTGTTTGTCTATAAGAAGAATCGTTTATCTGATCGATAACGTATATCGCATATTGTACCATAGACCACGTGCCATGAATTGCTTCTAGTCGACAGGAGACGGCGGATAATTCAAGGTAAAGTAATATTACAAAGTATTGAGTCATTTTAGCACTAAATTAAATAGTATAAAAATAAATTAAAACATCGAAAAATATTTAAATACTTAATTGTGAAAATTTTGGTAGTAAAATGTTTTAAATCTTCTTGTAAAAATACACGGTTTTAGATAGTTTTTATGGGCAAAAACACCTATACCATAACTTTTTGTTTTAATACTACTTATCAAAGGACCGACAAATTTTGCGCTTATATTGTACGTACTTTACCTAAATAAGAAAGTTTTATACGGTAGCTGTCAAATTTTTGACAGGTAAGTGTCAATTATATTTAGCTTTGTCGTAGCGAGGGTTATAGCTGCAAAACTCCTAAATTGAAAAATTTTTCACTACTTAAATAACAAAGTTTTATACGACAGCTGTCAAATTTTGACAGCTAAGTGTCAATTATTTTTTAGCTTTTTTGTAGCGAGGGTTATAGCTGCAAGGATCTGAAATTAAAAAAAAATTCAGTACCTACCTAAATAACAAAGTTTTATACGACAGCTGTCAAATTTTGACAGGTAAGTGTCAATTTATTTAAACTTTTTTCGTAGCGAGGGTTAAAGCTGTAATAATCCTAAATTAAAAATTTTTTCAGTACCAAAATAACAAAGTTCCATACGACAGCTATCAAATTTTGACAGGTAAGTGTCAAAACTTTTTTCGTAACGAGGATTATAGCTGTAAGAATCCTAAATTGAAACATTTTTCAGTACCTAAATAACAAAGTTTTATACGACAGCTGTCAAATTTTGACAGGTAAGTGTCAATTTATTTAAACTTTTTTCGTAGCGAGGGTTAAAGCTGTAATAATCTTAAATTAAAATTTTTTTCAGTACCAAAATAACAAGGTTCTATACGACAGCTGTCAAATTATGACAGGCGGGTATAAATTTTTTAAAGCTTTTTTCATATAGAGGATTATAGCTGTATGAATCCGAAATTTAAAAATTTTTCAGTGATTAAATAACAAAGTTCCATACGACAGCTGTCAAATTTTGACAGGTAAGCGTCAATTTTTTAAAAGTTTTTTCGTAACGAGGATTATAGCTGTAGGAATCCCAAATTGAAACATTTTTCAGTACCTAAATAACAAAGTTCTATACGACGGCTGTCAAATTCTGACAGGTAGGTGTATATTTTTTAAAACTTTTTTCGTAGCGAGGGTTATAGCTGTAAGAATCCTAAATTGAAAAAATTTTCAGTACCTAAACAACAAAGTTCTATACGATGTCAAATTTTGACAGTTAAGTGTCAATTTTTTTTTAGCTTTTTCGTAGCGAGAGTTATAGCTGTAAGAGTCCGAAATTATAAAATTATCAGGTCCCTAAATAACAAAGTTCTATACGATAGCTGTCAAATTTTGACAGGTAAGTGTCAATTTTTTTTTAGATTTTTTGTAACGAGGGTTATAGCTGTAAGAATCCTAAATTTAAAAATTTGTCAGTACCTAAATAACACAGTTTTATACGACAGCTGTCAAATTGTGACAGGTAAGTGTCAATTTTTTTTTAGATTTTTTTGTAACGAAGGTTATAGCTGTAAGAATCCTAAATTGAAAAAATTTCTCAGTACCTAAATAACAAAGTTCTATACTACAGCTGTCAGATTTTGACAGGTAAGTGTAATTTTTTTTTAGCTTTTTCGTAGCGAGAGTTACAGCTATAGGAATCCTAAATTAAAAAAATTTTCAGTTAGTAAATAACAAAGTTCTATACGCTAGCTGTCAGATTTTGACAGGTAAGTGTCAATTTTTTTAGCTTTTTTCGTATAGATTATTATAGCTGTAAGAATCCAAAATTTAAAAAATTTTCAGTACCTAAATAACGACATTAAAAAAAAAATTTAAAAAAAAGAAAAAAAACACTGGGGTTTGAACCCGCGACCTTCGTCTCCAAAATCAACAGTCTTTACTACTGCGCCACCGAAGCTTAGGAAATATTTTGATGTAAATAGGATATTAATGCCATAATAGATATTATACACAACTTTGAGTATTGAAAATACTTAAAAATAATACACTTTTTTCAATTATTTTTGGTCAACCGCAAAGAAAATGGTCCAAAACAGGTGTTTCATACATTAAATACTCTCCAAATATTATAAAAACTATAAAAATTGAAGTTAATATGCCTCCTGCAAGCCATTTTTATTATTAAAATTACGGATATAATGCGATATTTTCCCCCTTATTTTTGGTCAAACGAAAAAGATAAAGGTTCAAGGTAGGTATTTCCCACTAAAGACGTGGTCTAAATGGTCTTATTCCTCTAAAAAGTCAATTTGGAAATCTCATTTTTCACCTATTTTTGACAGATGGTATAAAAGTTAAAGTTCAGGTCCACACACGTGGTGAAAGCATGGCCAACTTTCCTAAATCGAATGGTATTAGAATTTATAAATTTGGCCTGTTTCCGCACTCAAAAATTTGATTTTTCTTAAACTTACGAATATATTTTAATAATTTTGGATATGTAGAGGTGTTGAGAAGTAATCAGCGCATTTTTTGAGAAAAAAATAAAACGGTTTTGTTAAAAATTGAATAAGCTACAGTCGATATAGTAAAACATCAGATAAAAGTATCTCTGAAAAAATCATAAATTAATTTTTTTGAGCCACAAAATATTATGTTTTCCCAGGGCGCGCTTACTATGCAAACTAAAGCTTGTTTATCCGTCGATATGGTGGATCAAGAAAAAATTCCAAAAGTTATATATTATAGACACTTGCAGAATTATTTAAGCAAACCAGTGCGACCCCAACAGAAATTACGGGAAAAAGTTCATAAGCTGCCGTTTTTTCCGTATTAAAGATAAAGAAACGAAAAAATATCTCTTAAATACAATTTGACGAGCTCTACCCGCTAAAGTTTACAACGTTTCGATCAAAAGTCGTTTTCTGTACGAAAAAAAATAAAAACCGTGAAAAAATCAGTCCTAACTTTATGATTTCCACTTTCTTACAGTTTTCGGCAATTTCCATTCCAGTTAGGTATAGAACGATATATTGGAAAAAGGTAGATTTTGAGATGGCCTAACCGATTATCCAAACCGCATGTCGATTGGATGCACCTAATTCGACTTATTAGCGATCCAAGAGGTACCATTTTCGACCAAATTTTGACTTTAAAAAAATCAAAAAAATTACTTCCAAACTTTCGATCGCGCTCACAAACAATAGGGTTCTGTAGCCCACGGTCGTCTACGCGTCGAAAAAGTTTAAATCAAAAAAACTCATTTTTACGAACTGTATCGAATTTCAACGAGAATCCGATAATATTCGACTTTAAAAATTAATAACTTTTTTTCAGTACACCCTGTATATTCGAAATTTTCACACAACGTACCCCCACTATTCCTCTCTAAACTGAAAAAGTTTAAATTGTCCCACTCTAACCGTTTCCGAGAAAAAAAATCGCAAATGTGAAAATGTCAAAAGAGACGACAACGACAACATACACACATTATTTTCACCGAAGCGCCGTATAACATATCGCGGTTTAGCGCGATATGTAACAAGCAGTCGATGGTGCCGTAGATGTAATCGAAAGAACAGTTCAACGAATTTGAAAGGATAACCATATTCACGATTATCATTTCCAGTTAATAATTACTAACCATTTAACAATATTTGAAACTTAGATTACTAAAGTCAAAATGGTCTCTGGTCACTTTAATAAACTTTAATACCTATACATTGTTAACATATCGCTTTCTGCGATATGTTATTCGTCTCCTTCGCACGGAATCATGACAACCCCGACAGCCTCTAGAAAATTTTGCACTATATAGGCGCCTTCGTGAGAACGTCGTCAGTTTCGACATTTTCACATTTGCGATTTTTTTTCTCGGAAACGGTTAGAGTGGGATGATTGAAACTTTTTCAGTTTGGTGAGAAATAGTGGGGGTACGTTGTGTGAAAATTTCGAATATACAGGGTGTGCCGGAAAAAAGTTATTAATTTTTAAAGTCGAAGAATATCGGATTCTCGTTGAAATTCGATACAGGTCGTAAAAATGAGTTTTTTCGATTTAAACTTTTTCGACGCGTAGACGACCGTCGGCTACAGAAGCCCATTGTTTGTGAGCGCGATTGAAAGTTTGGAAATAATTTTTTTGATTTTTTCATAGTCGAAATTTGGTCAAAAATGGTACCTCTTGGATCGCTAATAAGTCGAATTGGGTGCATCCGATCGACATTCGGTTTGGATAATCGTTTAGGCCATCTCAAAAACTACCTTTTTCCAATACATCGTTCTATACCTAACTGGAATGGAAATTGCCGAAAATGGTAAGAAACTGGAAACTAAATATTTAGGCGTGATTTTTTCACGGTTTTTATTTTTTTTCGTACGGAAAACAACTTTTGATCGAAACGTTGTATACTTTAGCGGATAGAGCTCGTCAAATTGTATTTAAGAGATATTTTTTCGTTTCTTTATCTTAAATACGAAAAAAACGGCAGCTTATGCACTTTTAGTCCCGTAATTTCGGTTGGCGTCGCACTGGTTTGCTTAAATACTTCTGCAAGTGTCTATATATAACTTTTTGAATTTTTTCTTGGTCCACCATATCGACCGATAAACAAGCTTTAGTTTGCATAATAAACGCGCTCTGGGAAAACATCAAAAAAAAAAAATTTATGAATTATCAAGAGATATTTTTATCCGACGTTTTACTATATCGACTGTAACTTATTCAATTTTTAACAAAACCGTTTGATATTTTCTCCCAAAAGACGCGCTGATTTCTTCTCAACACCTCTACATATCCAAAATTATTAAAATATATTCGTAAGTTTAAGAAAAATCAAGTTTTTGAGTGCGGAAACAAGGAAAATTTGCAAATTCTAACACTATTCAATTTTGACTAGAGTGCTTTGACTGCTTTGGTTAATGTAGGTAATTTAATTAAAAAAAAACCGGCTGTCAGAAATGACGAAAAATGGGTGTTTTGAGCTTGACTTGCTAAAGTAATAAGAACATTTCCAAATTTTAAATCGGATGGAATATCTACCTTGAACCTTCTTCTAATTTTATTGACCAAAATATTTGCCCAAAATGTTTCAGAAATACTTGTAATCTCGATTTTAAAGATGACGTTCCGACATTGAAAATGCGTCGCCACGTGGTATGAGGCTGTTCGATATTTTGATATTCGCGAATTTTTTTCTCGGAAATGGTTAGAGCAAAACGATAAAAATTTTCTGGACGTAGAGAGGAATAGTCGGGGCACGTTCTAGGAACAATTTCCAATATACAGGGTGTACCGGAAAAAGTTATTAAAGTCGAAGTTGAAAAATATGTTTTTCTTTCGTTATAGCGCGATACAGGTGGCAAAAATCATTTTAATCGATTTAAACTTTTTTGGCATGTAGACGACGTTCGGCTACAAAACATTATTGTTTGCGAACGCGATCGAAAGTTGGGAAGTCAATTTTTTGATTTTTTGAAAATCAATGTAGGGTCTTGTTGGATCGTTAATAAATCGAATTGGGTGCATCTGACACACTTTTGGTTTGGAGATTCGTTTAGGTCATCACAAATACTACTTTTTTCAAATATATTGTTATATACCTACCGGTAATATAAAGGCTGCAAATTATAAAAAAGTAAGAATTACTATTTAAGACACGATTCTTTTACGGTTTTCATTGTTTTCCGTCCGAAAAACAACTTTTGATCGAAATGTTATATAAGTATAGTATTTGTAGAATTATACCGTTTTAATCCTAAATTAAAAATTACCTATCAAAATGACAGCTGTCGTATAGAACTTTGTTATTTAGGAACTGAAAAATTTTTCAATTTAGGATTCTTACAGCTATAACTCTCGCTACGAAAATGATAAAAAAAAATTGAAACTTATCTGTCAAAATCTGACAGCTATCGTAAAAAACTTTGTTATTTAGGTACTGAAAAAGTTTTTAATTTAGGATTTTTACAGCTATAATCGTCGCTACGAAAAAGCTAAAAAAGAATTGACACTTACCTGTCAAAATGTGACAGCCATCGTATAGATTAGTATAGAACTTTGTTATTTAGGAACTGAAAAAAATTTTAATTTAGGATTCTTACAGCTATAATCGTCGCTACGAAAAAGCTAAAAAAAAATTGACACTTACCTGTCAAAATCTGACAGCTGTCGTATAAAACTTTGTTATTTAGGAACTGAAAATTTTTTCAACTTAGGATTCTTACAGCTATAGCCCTCGCTACGAAAAAAAATGCACGCTTACCTGTCAAAATTTGACAGCTGTTGTATAGAACTTTGTTATTTAGGTACTGAAATTTTTTTAAATTTCGGACTCTTACAGCTATAATCTCAGATACAAGAAAAGTTTTAAAAAACTTGACATTTACCTGTCAAAATGACAGCTGTCGTATAGAACTTTGTTATTTAGGAACTGAGAAATTTTTTAATTTAGGACTCTTACAGCTATAACCCTCGTTACAAAAAAATCTAAAAAAAAATTGACACTTACCTGTCACAATTTGACAGCTGTCGTATAAAACTGTGTTATTTAGGTACTGACAAATTTTTAAATTTAGGATTCTTACAGCTATAACCCTCGTTACAAGCTGTTGTATAGAACTTTGTTATTTAGGTACTGAAATTTTTTTAAATTTCGGACTCTTTCAGCTATAATCTTAGATACAGGAAAAGCTTTAAAAAACTTGACATTTACTTGTCAAAATGGTAGCTGTCGTATAAAACTTTCTTATTTAGGTAATAAAAATGATTGAATTTCCGATTCTTACAGCGTCAATCATCAGTACGAAAAAAACGAACTTGAGCAGTAGGGCTCGGCACAATAATATTTCCACAAATTTATTAGCTGATAATGTGATAATGATAATGAAATATAAAAAGTACATCTTACATTGCACAAAGGTGTGCGAGTTTAAAAAGCACCTATAAATGTCCATATCAATATCATAATATTAAATAACATATATTTCAGTAATGAAAAGTCGTAGCGAATCGAGCGAGACGGCAATGGAAATAGGACGTCGAGCACTATACGATGCCGTCTTCAAAAACTACCTATCTATACGAGAAACCGGAAATTTTGCACCGTTTTTTTTATTTTTTAGTTTTTGTCAGTTGTTATAATGACAATTTGGCGATATGTTTCCCCTTCACGTTCCGCAGGAAGGTGATGAAAAAAAAACAATAGTAAATAGAGAAAAGGAAAAGAAAATTATTTTTTTAGTACTAATATTAGATGCACTCTCGGCTGACGATTAGCGATATGTACCCAGTCTAGTTTTTCAAAGCCACCTTCGATATTTATTTATAATAATGATTGTTGGAATAGTTGATAAAATGAGTTTTCTGCAAATAAGTCTTGATGCGTTAGAAATTGCGATAGGGTTTCAATTAGAAAAATGTTTGATTTTTAATTCTGCATTGAATGACATAAAAATATACAGGGGTTCCTATTTGAAATAAGAAAAATAAATTGCTTTAAAGTTTACAAAGTTTGACACGAAACTTTGGACACCCTGTACAATTCGTAATAATCAATCTTGGTTGACGAGACTGTTATACCTTGTTTAATAAGTACCTTTGTATAATTTTATTAACGAGGCATTATTTGTATTTTTTATTAATTTTTAAAACCAGTGGTGCAAAACTGATATTTTTTAGTTTTTATTTTTTTTCGTCTATAATACTGAATCGATTTCAATAAAATTTTAGGGTTATGTAGGTAACTATAGGAGGCACCCAAATAAGTAAGAAAATATATGTCATGTAATTTAAAAAAATACACCATTATGACGTCACACTTTTTTGGAATTTGGAAAAAATATTTTCCTGAAATGCGCCCCAAGATATATAAAAGGTCTGCAAAATATGAAAATTTTATCTTAATTACTAAGTAAGCTATAGAAGACGGAAGGTGAGGTGCAGGACCCTGATACGGTCGTTTGTAATAATTGATCGCCAACAGTATGTTAGTTTAAGCAACTTTGATGGTAAGTCCAAACGAATGACAGATTCCCAATGTGATTTCTCCACCCCTGAAAACTAACATTGGCGTTCCACAGGGCTCCGTTCTGGGCCCTGTGTTATTTTTATTATACTTAAATGACATTGATCTTGTGGGACAGGGGGCTCATCGTATGGCTTTTGCCGATGATGTGTCATTCCTGGTTTCAAACAGGATTTCAAGTATCTTAGAGCAGATGTCAAATGGTGTTCTGTCTGAACTTTGTGCCTGGTTTGGGGAGAATGCAATGTTACTAAATGTAGACAAGACCCAGTTTTTTAGATTTCATAATAGAGAAAAAACAGATGATAGTATTAATTTGTTTATTGATGATAAATCCTTGTGCCAAGTTCAGAGCACTAAGTTTCTTGGTATTCATCTGGACGAATGTTTGACATGGAAGGTACATTGTGAACATGTTATGTCTAAACTCAATTTATCCTTTTATCTGTTTATAAATTTAAGATCTGTTAGGTAAAGAACACCTAATTATGGTGCACTACGCATATGTAGAATCGTACTTAAGATATGATCTGACTTTCTGGGGTACTTCGACCCTATTTAAAAATATTTTTGCAAAACAAAAAAAATCTTAAGATGTATAGCAAGTGTTTCTAATCGGTATAGTTGTAGAGAGATTTTTAAAAATTTTGATATACTACCTCTTCCTAGCCTATACATATTGGAATTAGCAGTGTTTGTCTTTTGTAATAAATGTGAATTTGTACAAAACAGGGATGTGCACGGTTTTGATACAAGCACAAAAATAGTTTTCGTGCTCCGCACTCTAGAGGATTAGTAGACTATAATTCTCCTAAATGTCTGTGTGTTAGAGTCTACAATGTTTTGCCCGAAAAAATTAAGGATTGTAATAGTAAAAAATGTTTTAAAAAGTCATTAAAATCATTTTTAATATCTGACTGTTTCTACAGCTTGGATGAGTTTTTTAATTGTCTGACTTAACGCGTGTAGGTACATGTTTAATTTATATTGCGTATTGAAATGTTTTTTTTGTTGTTATTTATTTTTAAATAGTTACTTATGTTTCTAGTTTTAAAATTGAAAATGTACCCTGACTATTCCCCAACTGTTTTAAATTGTCTCTGGGAAAATAAACGATTTGATTTGGATTTGATTTTGAAGCTCTATTATTCGACTTTTTTTAAAAAGTGGTAGAAATAAAGCTCTATGTACCATTGATCTATATGCTGCAATTTTTTGTGTTTTTGGATGTACCGAGTCGTGTGGTATAGTGATGTACGTAAAGGTAGGTTTTCTGTAAATGTCAAACTATAATTTTTTATCTGTGGCTTTTGATATTTTGAGATCCAAAAATTGAGTCGTTTACTAATTCTAGCGTAAATTTAATTTTCTGGTGAATAGAGTTAAGGTGGTTGCATTTGAGTTCAAGCTCAGACTCTGTAAACCATATTAACAACATGCAAAGTAGCACATCCAAAAATACACAAAAAAAGGCAGCAATGTATAGGATAAACCCGGTAGAGATGGCGCAGCAGGTTAGATGGCTCAGTGCAATATATCCCTAAACAAAATAATATCCGGCAACGTGGCCATCGCTACAGACCTTCATTGGCCAGTAAACGTCTATGCCGTTCACCTCGCGCCCATCATTTGGAGCTAAGGTATTTTAATTTTCCTTTATATATTTCAGCATATCCTTTTTTTTTTAGGTAATAAGTAATCTAATTATTTGGGTGTCAAACTAGCCAAAGATTTTACTAGTTGTAAAATTGTCGCTTTGAAATGAGCATATAGTTTGTTTTCTAACCTTAAAATCATTCACATTGTTATTTGTTCCCGAGCACGTTACCGAGCCATCTCACCAAAAATGCAAGTTGGGTTAGATAGCGCGCGCCATATCACCCTATGTTGGTGCGCCATCTCACCCAATCTATTAGATTAAACTGCTAAAATAATTAGCTTGAAGCGTATCAGATTAACTTTTTATTTTTTATAGATGCCCACTATGTGGCACGAGACAAAATTTGAATATTTAGTTTTTTTATATATTTTGTGTGAGCGTCATCTCACCCAGAGATGGACTTTTCTCTTATTTTGAAAAAAAATTAATTACTTAAATTAATTTTTTTCGTATCCTCTACTTTTATTTTTCCCAAAAAAAATGTTTTTTTACATTATGTGTTTACGCCATCTCACCCATACCCATGGGGTAAGATGGTTTTTTTCTGCTTTTTTTAATACATTTTATGGTCATTAAAATTAAATTAAGTTTTGTTTTTTGTATCCTCTACTTTTATTTTACTCAGTATAATCATATAAAAATAATTCCTACCTAAAAATTGCAAATCTGATGTTTTATGCGCGACTTTGAAAAAACGTGCGCCATCTCTACAGGGTTTACCCTATTGCATTTTTTAGATAAATAACTAAAATAAATAGTAAATATCATAGTTTACTGTAGGATTTTAACTTTTTATAAAAATTAAAATTGCAAAACTATGCTACAAGCAGAAATAGAATTAGACTCTCTACCTATTTTTGCGATAACTTCTAGAAGACAAGCGACAATTAAAACTACAAATATATTGTATTAAAAGATCCCTCTTTTATTAACCAAACGCATTAATTTTAAAAATAATTATGTAAATGTTCAGGATACAACGTTCTTCAAAATAGGCCATAGTTTGTTAACCCTTAACTACTACCCACCGCGTCAATACGACCCACAGAATGCCCCATATTCACTTCTGCGATATCTCGTGGACCACAGGAGGGGGAAGTGCGTTGCCCGCAGTATCTTCGTTATTACGAACAGTGAGAGTTGAAGTGTCTAGCGTTGATAATTTTTTTACTTCATTGGGTTTGTTCAGGTTCCACGCAAGTTAAGAGAATTGACAGCTGATACTTAGGGTAGTTATAGAAAGTCATTCAAAGTCATCAGGTTATATCGAAAGGAAAGAGATAATATTTTTGTTTACCACAAAAGGACCACAAAACAAACCTTTTACGATTCCTGCAAAGTACTAGTTTGCCAGCAATGTTCCAAAAAAAATCTTCCCAAAGTGAAATAATATATTTTGCTACGAACTATTTCACGTTTATTTTATAATTTTTTGCAAATACCTAAATAGGTTTATTTTCATAAAACAGTATTTTTACTAGCAACATAAAAAGGGTTATATTGACCCTTGGGTAGCTACAATAAAATAATAATTGTTCGTATTAAAAAATGCTGATCTGATGGTGATATCTGAAAACTAAAACGTTTTTTTTAAAATTAGAACCTATCCTTATATTTATCGTAAAAAAAGTGTCTATAGTATGCTTTCCGTTTTTCAATATGTTTAGAAATAACGTCACAAGAAAAACAAAAAACGGAAAATGAAATTTTCGATTTCTTTCAGATATCGAAAGTAGTAAGAATTATCTTAATTTCTCATTGACGTAAACTTAATGTTCAAATTATGCAACTTTGCCTCAATTTAACGGTTGAACCTCGAATTTTGGACACCCTGTACATTCGCCGGTAGAACAAATATTTTGCAAAAATTCTGTCATTATTTGCTCTATCCATCATATGAAAACAAAAGTCCGCCCTTCGAATGATGTACCATATCTTGTAAGACTCTCAAAGTGGTTGTATAATTTTTCCCCACTTCATCTCCATTATGCCGAGTACTGGTAATTTACTTATTTTCTCCTACACGAAGCAAAATATTTAAACCTTTACCATCTTCATCTGCCTCTCTAGATACTGCAAACATATCGGACACTTTTCGGCTGCTGTTTCCTGCATTATACCACTGTGGCAATATTTTCAGATAGTATTGACAATTAAAAAATTAGTCAACCTTTTTTTGAAATGTACCTACTTATATTGTCAAAGTTATCGAAATATTTACTGGTATCCTCATTAAAATAATTTAGAGCCTTATTATTTATTTTAGGAACATAAGAGACTATATTTGTTCAATAACTTTGGATGGCCTACAAGAAAATTATTAAACTTTTGAAAATAAGGTTGGCTTATTGAATTCTTTAAAAACCTTGAAATTTTTTAAATCTAAAATAAACAAGAGAGCAAATTTTCATCACCTTAAATCTTGGATGGGATTTCCTATGTGGGGTGAGCCGAAGCACAATAAATAACTAGAGCTGCGCGAAATAATCGATTAAGTAAATATGTCTTTTAAAATATAAATATATTAAATATTTATTAAATTATTTACATCCATTAATAAAAAAAACGAAAATCTTAGACCCAACCTATTCTATTAAACTATAGCTATTAAAAATAATTAAATGACACTTCGCAGGGCTAAGTTTTAAATTGTATCGCATGGGCAGAAGTCTAATTGTTTCCAAATCAGCATTCAATTGAGCTGAAGCAACTATGGCACCTTTTAAATCAAATCCAATTAATAAATTAATATCATCGGCCAACACTTGAATATTAGAATAATTTACGCTGTCCACTATATCTGGAGAGTTAAATAATACTTTTTGTGTTCTTTGATGAAGGCAAGATGTTATAATAGAAATTGCATCAAGGGAAAATCCATAGTAATTTAGTTTAGAAATTAAAACTTCATGGCTTATAGTATCAAAGGTCAAGGTCAGAAGTCGAGCGATACCAAGGCTGTAATTTTCTTTTTATACGTGTTGCCAGTAACATCGTCAGTTATTCTAGAAAGAGTCCTTACTGTACTATGCTCTGTTCTGAAACCCGACTGATAAGGCGAGTATATTAAACCTGTGTTGTGTATATATTCATTCAGTTGCTTAAGTTACTATTTCCAAAACTCAGCAATAGCCGAAAGTATGTTAATTGCTCTTAGATCAGAAACCGATTCGACAGTGTTTTTTTTGGGTAAAGGTATTATAATACTAGTTTTCCCGTTGGTAGGAAAATACTCTACTTCAATACATGAATTTAGTGTTTTCCAAATGACCTTAGAATCATTGGACCTATAAATGTTTTGCATGCATGTTTTTTTCTCTCGACGATTTAATGTTAAAGTGAAATTACGTAGTATTTTATTTATTTATTTATTTATATATTTATTTTACACCATTTCACAGTTACAGAACCAATTAACAAATGGGTATATAGGCTATTTAAAATAAAATAGGTAATATTATAACAATTCAAAAAATTATGTAATAACAAGAAATTTAGACTTAAATTATGATATTGAAACGGAATAATTATGCCTAAAAAGACACTAATACGCTAAGTTCGTTTTATACTGGATAAACCACAGCTAAAAATGTTAAATCTATTTTGGTGCAGATTGTATGTGTTGCACAATCGATAAATAGGGGAGTATTTACAGATATTGGTACGCGCGGTTGGTACATAAAAAGTGTTGGAATCACGTGTTCTAGGGACGAGGAATTGTAGGTTTTCTAATTTTTTTTTGCTTTGGCAGATCTGCCATTCAGCCAGCCGCTAAGTTTTTAAGGGTTACAGGTAATACGTCAAATCATAAGAAAAGGAAAAAAAAAGAAAAGGAAAAAACAAACCTAAAAGGAAAGAGACTTGCTTTTCGCTCTGGGCCGATCAGAGCATTTTATAAACAAACAGGAGGGCCCTGGGAAAACACATAACAATAGGAATTTAGGATATCTACACTTCTTAAGGATTCCGATATAAAATTACGATTATAACTTAATGATTACAGTTTAAAATTATTTCTATGTAAGAAGGACATGATAGCCTTCTGCGCCTTTACATTGTTTACCTCCGATAGGACGTGGAGTAAGTTTAGGGGAGCCATGATATAACATTCCGTTATTAGAATATTATATATATTGTTGGAGTATTTTCGGCATTCGAAAAATATATGATTCAAATCACATGGAACGGCACAAGTCTAACAAAGTTCTGATTCAACAACATTAATTTTTTTAAGGTAAGCAGGATAACTTGCATGTCCAAATTTAAGCCTAATTAAAGTGGTTATGTATCTCCTCGAAACGTTAAGAGTGGAGTGCCAGTATTTTATAGGAATGTCCGGATGGATCTGTGAAAATCTTGTTTTATTGACTCTTTTGTATCTACTCCATCTATGTTGCCATTGCTCTAATGTTCTAGATTTCCAAATAAGATAAGAGTCTGGTATTCCAATAGAGTAGTTCCAGTTGAGCCACTAATAATAGCGTCTTTGGGTGGTTGATCTGAACTGTACGTCGATCTTCTAAGGAGCAAAACGAGTGCCTTTTCAATAGAGTTTCTTCTAGAATACCGATTTTAGGATACTGACCTTCAATCTTTAAACTTAGATATTTTAGAAAATGGCGTTGGACCCTTTTAATGTGATCAAGGTGCACATGATAATATGGAGACCATACAACCGACGCGTACTCCAATTTAGCTCTTACAAATGCAAAAAAAAAGTATTTTTAGTGTATGACAATTTAAAAAATCACGAGAATGTCTTATTATAAAACCTAGGGATTTATGACAGGCCGCAACAAGGTCATTTATGTGGGGAACAAAAGATAGTTTACTGTCAAATAATACACCCAACAACCCAAATCGCGAAAAGTCTTAGCTCTGTCCACTGTAATGTTATTAATTTTGTAATCATACACAATAAGGGTATGTCGTTTTAATGAAAAGGTCATTACGTTACACTTACTGATATTTAACGGCAATTTATTTTGAATACACCATCTATATATCATGTCAATGGACAATTAAAGTTTTTCACAGTCTGCCAGGTTACGAATACGAGCATAGATTTTCTTGTCATCGGCATAAAGAAGACCATCATTGTCAAAATTATTAACTATATCATTAATAAATATTATAAACATTAAAATACCCTAAATGGACCCCTAGGGAACACCTGATGTAGCATCCAATGATACAGATGACTGGCCACCGCACCCCACTATTTGTTGTCGTTCACTTAGATAAGAATGGAAAAACTTTATAAGGTTATCTGAGATACCAAACGAGCTGAGTTTATTAAGTAAAATTCAATGGTTCAATCTATCAAATGCCTTAGAAAAATCTGTAAAAATAACATCAACTTGACAGTTCTGATTAAAAGCTTCAGCCACAAATTGTGTGAAACAAACGAAGTTGGACGTTGTAGATTTGCCCTTAACAAAACCGTGTTGTTTATCCGACAGCTTACTCTTAACTTGGAAAGACAAATTTTCATGAAGAAACATCAAACATCAAAACATTTGGATAAATTATTGATGATACTTATTGGTCTATAGTTATCCATTCTGATTTTATCCCCTTTTTGATACACAAGAGTTATTTTGGATTGGAGTATCAGGATAGCATGAGGTTTTTAAGGCCAAATTAAATATTTTACAAAGAGGTTTTGCAAAGACGTATGCACAATCACGTAAGAGAAAAGACGGTATTTTATCAGGACCCACAGTTGCTTCAGGCTTTATCTTTTTTAAGCAACGCAGAACATCATCCTCAGTAGCACTGTTAATTGAGAGAGAATCAGTGAAATTATAAAAGTTACCCCATCGATGACCGGAGATGGTAAAACATATGAATTCTGAAAGAATTCGGCGAAAGCATTTGCAATTTCACTATGATCTTTAAAGTTATTATCACCTATTGTCATTACTTGTGGAAGTTGTTTATTATGTTTCTTATTGTTTATTAATTGCCAAAAATTGGATGGGTCAGACGAGATACGATTTTCCACATTTTCGCAATATTATTGATATGTATACACGGTGTCCCATATAAGAATGCACAGTACAGGGATCTCGTAAACCACAGGAGATACAGAGATGGTTAAATTAGAGAAAAGTTGCGCTTTGCTAAACTCTTCAAAGTCACGGTTCGAAATCTAAAAAAATCCGATAACTTCCGAAGATATTTGGGAAAAACCGAATTTTCCCGATTTCGTTTTTATTTTTTTCTGACTCTATTTAAAAAGATATGACAAAATGAATTTCACATTCTTATTGTTACTTTTTCTGCTCTACAAGCTAGTGTTCTTAAATTTTCAATCCGACGTTTCGTTTTTCCGCAATCATCATCAACTTTGTTTTTTTAAATAGTCGGAAAATTTACTTTTATGCTTAGTAAATTCAACCTTTTATTCTGAATTCAACGGTATATCACACTTAATATTTATAACATGTTTCGGACTTAAAAACTCATTATCAATATTATTTGATGATTATTACGATGGAACGAAACGTCGGATCAAAAATTTTAAGTCTTAACTATTATAAGGGCAAGTAAGCAAAATATTAGCATCAAATAATTAATTGCGAGTTATTCCATTTATATCATCTTTATTTATTTATTTAGCGTATGGGGTACAGTACGGTACAAATGACAGAAGTACCTATGTAAAATACAAAATACAAGTTGGCATATTTGCACAGAAGTTCCGATGTGCTTCGTTAATGGGCGCTGAGAAGCGCCATTTCCACCTGGTTGGTCCATAGTTCGGGGAAATCGTCTTGAAATAGTAGGCTTTGACACGCATTTGTCTAAATAAATCCTGGCGATCTGTCAGTATTGCCGATAAATCGAAATTTTTACGTAAAGAAGTAAACTTAGTTCGGAAATTACAGATTAATTTTAAACTTTTTCTTGTCTCTTGATGTGTTTTTTTAATTATGGCACATTTTTCAAATGAAGAAAAATCGGACATGTTATGTTGTTATATTGAAAGCCATAAAAATTGTTTCGACACTGAAAGGCAATATTTGCTCAAATATCCAGAGCGACGCCAACCTAATATATCAATTTTCAAAAGACTTCTCACAAACCTAAGGGAATATGGCGCATTTCAAAAACTAGTGGCGCATAGAGTAAAGACGAACGATCCAGAACAAACATTAACCGTTTTATTGGCTGTACAAGAAGAAGATACTGTGGGATTAAGATCAATCGAAAAAGAGCACAATGTTCCTAAGTCCAATGCTTAAAGGATACTTCACAAGGAAGGTTTTCGTCCATTTAGATTCAGGATTTGTCATAGTTTAGTACCTGGTGATCAACAGCGCAGAATGATTTTCTGCGAGTGGCTGACTAGAATGTGTGATGAAAATCGTGAATTTCCAAGAAATATTCTATGGTCAGACGAAAGTTATTTTTGTAACAATGGAATTTTTAATCGACACAATCGACATTATTGGGCAAAGCATAATGAACATCGTGTACGACCATTGAGGCACCAGCAACGCTTTGGCTTTAATGTGTGGTGTGGTATTTTAGGAACAAGGATTATCGGACCAATAATTTATGAAGGTACTTTAAATGCAGAAAGATATTTCCAGTTCTTGAATAACGATATTGAAGATTTTCTTGATAACATTCCTCTGGCAGAAAACAACAGTATTTGGTTTCAGCAAGATGGGGCACCTCCACATAATTCTCGAAACAACATTGAATATCTAACAGAACGTTTCCAGAACAATGTAATCGCTACTAATGGTCCTATAAGATGGCCTGCACGATCTCCCGACATCACTCCGTTGGATTTTTTCTTGTGGGGCTATCTCAACGATGAAGTCTATTGGAAAACGTACGAGAATGTAGAAGCACTTAGAGCCGAGGTTCAAGCCGCTATTGCAAGGATAACTCCAATGATGCTAGAAAACGTAATGAATGAAATTGTTTACCGTTGCTACGTTTGTTTAGAGAATGAGGGTGGACTTTTTAAACATTTGATTAAATAAGCTTGTTCAATGAACTTTTTGTAGCGTAAAATTAAAATATTTTGTTTTTTGATAATAACATTTTGTTTACTTACTTAATAAAAAAAAATAATAATATTGATGATGAGTTTTTAAGTCCGAAACATGTTAAAAATATTAAGTGTGATATGCCATTGAATTCAGAATAAAAGGTAGATTTACTAAGCATAAAATTAAATTTTCCGACTATTTAAAACAACAAAGTTGATGATGGTTGCGGAAAAACGAAACGTCGGATTGAAAATTTAAGAACACTGGCTTGTAGAGCAGAAAAAGTGGCGATGAGAATGTGAAATTCATTTTGCCATATCTTTTTAAATAGAGTCAGAAAAAAATAAAAACCAAATCGGGAAAATTCGGTTTTTCCCAAATATCTTCGAAAGTAATCGGATCTTTTTAGATTTCGAATCGTGACTTTGAAGGGTTTAGCAAAGCGCAACTTTTCTCTAATTTAACCATCTCTGTATCTCCTGTGGTTTACGAGATCCCTGTACTGTGCATTCTTATATGGGACTCCGTGTATATGTTATATTATGTTTAACTGAAATCTAACAAATCCGTACGGACTTTTGTTAGTTTTTACCTTTTCCAAGCGTTGAATTTTTTTTAATTAACTTGATAATGAGAGAATTAAAGCAAGGACGATAATTTTTCCTACATCTAATAGTTTTGGGTACTAAAATATCAAGGGTTTTATAGATTTCGGAGAAAAATAAATTACAAGTTAAATTTACGTCATTAACCTGGTCTAGAAAGTCCTAGTAAACATTACCAAACTGAATGTAAAATATCCACAAAATTCGCCCGCCTAAAGTTGCAATAAATATTACTAATTTTCTGTTTATTACATATTTTTATTAAGTTCTAAATCGCAACACAAGATTAGGGAAGGGTGATCTATCCTCAGGAAGGAGAACATTCTCAGTCCTTTCAACCCTTCATGGAAATGACGTTAGATCGCACAATACCAGATCCAGCAAACGATTGTTATTATTGGTTACAGAGTTATATTGTGTAAGGTTAAAAAATTGCATAAAGTCCAATAAAACTTAGAGTTTTGTCAGTAACATAATCACCGGATATGGTATTAGAAAAATCAGGCAGATTAAAATCACCCAAAATATTATTTTTGACTCGTAAAGATATTCTAGAGTACTTACAATGTGAAGAAATTGATTAGGTAGTATAATCATCAATATTAGTGTTAGGCAGTATATATACATCAAAAGTAAATAAAAGGAGCAGAAATTAAGAGTTATTTTCACCCCAGCAAAATCAATACCGGCAGGAATATTACTTATTTTAAAGTTGAAACATTGTAAATATTTTTTATTGCCAAAAGTACACCCCCCCCCCCCCCCTAGTACAACCAAGTTGCCGATATCTTCTATCCGCGCGGTACACTAAAAATACCGGTGATCGCATAGTTCGGTGTTCAGAATGCCCGAGTCCAACCACGTTTCCGAAAAAACAAAAAGCAAGTATATCAAAATTCACAGCTAAAATGGACTTAAAAAGATCGCTCATTTTGCTTCTTAGACCTAGCACATTCTGATAATCTACATTTTTTTGCCCGATTAAAGTTCGAAATAAATTCCATTGCAGGCACGGAGGCAGTGTTAATATTACTTCTAACGTCGAAATTTAATGGTTCGTTTCACATAATGAGTTCAGTGATGGTTATTTTTCAGATCCAAAAATATCGAATCTCACCTGTTCCAACGCTTGTTTGTATGCAAAACAGTTACTGTAATCTCAAACAGCTTGATTTTCAGATATTCAGTTTCTGCTTTTCCTTCATGTGCAGGCAATTGACACATTTATACTTCCCTTGGGTAACATTGCAATCAGCAATGTCATCTAACCTGAACATAACGGACAAGTCAAGGCCTTTTTACAGAATTTGGATGTATGATAAAATCCGTTACACTTAAAACAACGTGGAACAGAAAGTGCCTCATAAACAGTACTCTTTTAAATGTCCAGCTGTAAGTCAACCTAATTATTTTTCTTAGTAGGCCATGTTTTTAGAAATTTGCACTGCGAGGGCGACGTAAAAATCTTGGAATTCTGTGTTCTAATACTGAATACAGTATTCACCTAAAGACGACTGGAGATAATTACCAGTTGAAACGTTGTGATTCAAAACAAAGAAAGACAATGGAAGTCCAAAACTCTTTCATCATTCAAATAGATCCTTGTTTTTAAGTTTGAACACGTCCCTAAAAATGCTGATTTTTATTAGGTATGACGTTAGCTCGATCAACAAAGAGCGTTTTTCATTTCTCTTGTTTCCTATAAAATATACGTTATTTATTTCATGAGATGTCAAACTTACACCACACTACACTCCAATCTGCTTATTCTCAGATTCTTTGAGACCAACGACAATAATGTTGTTTTTCCTTGTTTGTCTCTTCAGTATATCGACCCTCTCCCCAAGCCGGGTATAGCCTAATTTAATCCTCTCCAACTCCGTTAATAATAATTGATCGTTTTTCTTATTAAGTTCCAAGGAGAAACCCTCTGTACCGGACATACATACAAAATATTATTTGATCAACAAATTATTTTGTGGGTATTATAGCTCTGGTCAAAGTGGTGTACGTGCCCAAGAAAGGGCAATAAAAAATGTGCATTGCGCTTTGACTATCCGTTACAGCTGTAACCCTCCGACCAGGTGTCGAGAGTAATATAAAATAATAAAAATTAACAATTCGGTACAGGCAATAAAGCAGGCCTCTAATTCCAGGGCATCTCTTAGAAATATTGCCGACGCTTTTGGGGATTTTCCAAAAAGACAAAAATAAATATAGACAGTTGTTGATCTCAGAGCCATTCGATCCGTTCGGCACTCTAAGACCGCTGACGTACCGATCCGTTTGTAAATATTGTAATGTTTATGTAAATATACAATTTAAGTGTACATATAAACATCGCTCTTCTTATTTCACTAAACACCCTATACACGACCAACGCACCCCCCAAACCTCTATAAGACTTCTACGGTTAACGGTGGTGGTAGCTAGAAATTTCTTTATTTCACCTAGCTGAGTGTTGTAAATTATATCTTACTTGTCTGTCATTATTCGCGCTGATCCCAACACGAATAGTACCTAGCGAGTAAATAAAACCAGTCAGTCATAACCGACCTTCCCCTGCTATAGTTGTGGAAATACAGTTCACACAAATTTCGAAGAGTATTTCAAAATCTTGGCAACAACACTCAATATTTTGGCGCGAATTTGTGACATGCGAGGACAATAAGGTACATGTGAACTACAATTATCTATGAAATAAAAGGCTTCTTAGAATAAACTTTTACATGCAGTTTTGTACATTGCACTTAAATAAAATTAACTTTGCTTACTTTTTGTAGCAAACGCAACACATAAACAAACACGATGTTGCCACATCTAAATCTCTCGCGGTCAATGCATGGACAACAAAATAAATAGCCCCATACATTGATTGTAGCCAAATTATAACTTGTTATTTTATAACAGAAATATCGTAGAACATTTCATTTTTTTATGCCTAAGGGCAGATAAAAATGCCCTTAAGAGCTAGGGCTCGTGACGCATTAGCCAATTTATTTTGTGAGCAATATTTAGTTTTTTGTTTTTGTTTTATCCAAAAAGCTGAATATGATGATGATAAAAAAAGTTACGAAATATTGATCACAAACAAAATGACGAATGCGTGACTAGCACCAACTCTTAAAAGCCATAAAAATGCTGAATTGACAGGCAGTTAAATGTTTCTATTTTCTCATAAGTACCTACAGGGTGTTATGAAAACAAAATATTTTATTTTAACCCGCAAATCCTGATACGAAAATAAATTGCAGAAAAATATTTTTAAATGTTGCTTTATTGCTACAATAACCGATCAAATTTACCTACCAGTGATCTTTTAAAATTTATGGCCCGCCGCTACTGGTGGATGATAAACACAGCTGCATGAAATAAAATGAACACTGAGCTGTGTAGAGTGGAGATAAATATTGGCGTGCAAAGTGTTGGGTCGGATTATAGAGGTTTCACCCAACTTTTTAAACGGTTAAAAAAAGTATGGAGTTTCTCGAGGATACCCAAAGAGTCATCCATTTAAATATAATCATTTATTCACTCAGTCATTTTAATAACACCCTGTATAACCGTGCGCTGTTAACATTTTCTACAATTGTTTTGACGTATGTTGTCTATAGAAACTGTTGCTAAACATCAATTATTTTTTTGCATAAATATCCTACATTGTATACAAAAAGTTCCATCTGCTCGAAATTTAAGGATATACAGGGTGTCCGGTAACTTATGGGCCATAGAGCAACTGGAGATAGTAGATATAAAAATATGTCTTTTGAGCCAAATTTGCCCAAGTAAAATGTTAGAGGTTAAAGAGATACAGGGTGTTGAAAGTGAAAATTAATTTTCGAAAAATGATGATAATTTTGAAACGGTTTAAGATATCGAATTCAAAATCGGTATAACTAGGTTTTCGAGAGTGAGAAAGTCGAATTTGGTGTTAATTTCAAGATACTCCCTAGAGGGCGCTTGCTACGTGCTTCATGTTGAACTAATTCATCCATATTTTTTTTAACCGTCCAGTTACTAGTATTTATACTTTAAACTATAAAAGAACCTACCTTTTTACGTAAAAAAGGTACTCTTGGTCGATCTCGATATCTCAAGCCGTTACCCAAATTCTAGGACTTGATGATAAAAAGGCAGAAAAAAAACAAAATGAAAATATTGGAAACTATTAAAAATTTGTTTTAATTTACTTTAGTAAATGTTGAAAGTGTCCACCGTTTACTTCAATACATTTTCTTAAGCTTTTTAACAAATGACGTCTCACATTCAGGAAGATATTTTGATTATCTCCTATAACAATACTTTACCTTCTGGATGATATACCTCTGAACATAAGACACAATATGTGGTACATGCAAGATGGTGCCCCAGCACACTTTGCAGTTCCTGTTCGAAATCATTTAAATCAGCGTTTTCCACATCGGTGGATTGGTCGCGGTAGCCCAGATATTAACCCGTTAGATTTTTATCTGTGGGGTCACATGAAGGATTTGGTATATGGTGATGAATCCAATACACGGGAAGAACTTGAACAAAAAATTCAAGAAGCCGCCATTGTTATAGGAGATAATCAAAACATCTTTCTGAATGTGAGACGTCATTTGTTAAAAAACTTAAGAAAATGTATTGAAGTAAACGGTGGACACTTTCAACATTTACTAAAGTGAATTAAAACAAATTTTTAATAGTTTCCAATATTTTCATTTTGTTTTTTTTTCTGCCTTTTTATCATCAAGTCCTAGAATCTGGGTAACGGCTTGAGATATCGAGATCGACCAAGAGTACCTTTTTTACGTAAAAAGGTAGGTTCTTTTATAGTTTAAAGTATAAATACTAGTAACTGCACGGTTAAAAAAAATATGGATGAATTAGTTCAACATGAAGCACGTAGCAAGCGCCCTCTAGGGAGTATCTTGAAATTAACACCAAATTCGAATTTCTCACTCTCGAAAACCTAGTTTTACCGATATTGAATTCGATATCTTAAACCGTTTCAAAATTATCATCATTTTTTGAAAATTAATTTTCACTTTCAACACCCTGTATCTCTTTAACCTCTAACATTTTACTTGGGCAAATTTGGCTCAAAAGACATATTTTTATATTTACTATCTCCAGTTGCTCTATGGCCCATAAGTTACCGTACACCCTGTATACTCCAGTCAATGTAATAAACATAAATTTAAATTTATAGTGTCAAAAATATACAGTTATTGTTAAAATGTATACTGGGTTGGTACTCTTTTGTTTACAGGACTATACTACCACAAAATGATGTTAAATATATTAAAATGAATGAGGTATCCTTTTGTTATGGTTACACTCTACTGGAATTAAAATTACTCTTAAATATGCATATTATGAAATGTGGAAATGGCTAATTTTTCTATTGTTAGTCATTAATTAAAACCGTGTAAATGACGTGGATTTTTTAAACTAAACATATTACTGTATATTATCGGAAAATTTTAATTTTAATGCAGGTGCCTACAAATATAAAAATAAAATGGTACAGATGCTTTACATTTAAAGCGACCATATCTTTAGAAGTGGGGCAAGAACAGGGTGTTACAGGTCGGTATTGTCCCCCCTTCTGAGCCCAGTTTCCTCCTCCCTAAAAATGGTTGTTTTTAGTATTCTTTAAAATTAAAAGAAACAGCTTTTGTTATTAACTTCATTATTAGAAGAATATCATGATTGCCTTTTATATTTATATTATTTTGTTCTTTTTCATAATTTTGGTAAATTTTATTTATTATTATTTTTCATTTTACTATTTATGGTTCTAGTCCCAACTTTTACAATATAACTAGCAGATCTCGTCTGCTTCGCGTGGACACACTTTTATCAACTTGATGCGGTTCCTGTGGCTTAGCTTGGCTACCGACCACGCTTTGGCAAGTCCATCACTATTTTGTCAAGAAATATATTTTATTTTCTAACTTCTATAACTCGGCTGATGGTTAAAAATTTTGAAATTAATATTTTCCCTAGATATTGGAAGCATTTCTGATATTACTTAAAAATTTTAGCCTCCCACCTTATCTGGAAGTAAGTTTTATTTTCCGGATAAACACGTTTTTTTTTTATATCCTGCGTAAATATATATAGGGTATTTCTTTAAGGGTGGCCACCGCAAACTACCAAGCATAGAAACTTGGAAAAAAAATTATGATTAAAGCGGTCATGAGAAAATTCTTGAAATTATTTTTAAGTTTCTCATTTCGCCGCAAGGAAGCACAAACCCATATGGGCATAGACTATTTGCCAGTACAGTTCTTATACAGCATAGCAGCAGTGGGAGGTTTGTCCTTTAAAAAAAAAGTATCAAAATAGTGAATTTTGTTATTATGTGATTATTTTTAATAAAAATAATTTAGAACCATAGTATTTTAGCAATTAATAATTATTGAGAAAGTACAATAATTATTTTTGGACTTAGAAATTTGCATTTTTGGTACCCATCTTTTCAACCGAAACATTATTAAGTTAAAGAACTGATTGACTCCTCCTATGTAAAATGAAACGAAAAGTATACTTTGTTATTTGTCACTAATTTTTATTTAAAAAATTTTGGCGTTACGGCCATTTCGTAGTACAACTACATCTTCAAGACGCTAATCTAAACTTAACAAACTTAGGGTATAGGAGGGCTCGGAATTGTATTCGAATAATTTGAATATTCGACTATTCTAAATTCGAATTTTTTGTTAGTTAAAAAATTCGACTATTCAAATATTCGACTATTCGAATATTTGACTATTCGAATATTCGACTATTTAAATATTCGACTATTCAAATATTCGACCATTCGGATTATTCGACTATATTCGACTATATTGACTCTCTTCTACAGATATTTTCATGGCAAGTGTTCGACAGATATTGCCCGCTCGATTCCACCTAGAGTTATGCATAGCAGAAACACACGACGAACCACTGCCGCCCATCCCTATGTGGTTCAACTTAGTACACCCCGAACATCATTGTTTCAGAACTCTTTCATTTGGAGGACGTCATCTTTGTGGAACGGCCTTTCTGAGACCGTGTTTCCAACCGAATATAACCTCCAACGATTCAAGAAAAACGTGAATCGCTTTCTTCGCACACGCACCGCTCCCAGAGCGCCTTAAAGGATTTTCCTATAGTGCTTGTGCTCGATCATAAAAAAAAAAAAAAAAAAAAAAAAAAAAAATTCGAATTATTCGACTATTCGAATAACATACCAAACGACTATTCGAATACTTTATATTTTAAAAATTCCGAGACCTAGTATACAGGGTGTCCCAGAATATGTGGGCAATCTCCCGGATTCGGATAGAATATGAAAAAATAATATGACAAGTTCCCATAAAAAAATTTCCTGCAGGCCCTCCCTACTGAGATATAAGCCCCTGAAGGACGCCTCTGGAAATCGGTTTATCTTGAATAATTCTTAAAGTACTTGGTGTAATTTAATAATTTTTCAGTATGATGGTTGCTAGGTAAGTCTCCACAAAATGAACCATTTTAATTTTATTCGGCTTTCCAGGGACGGACTAGCTTTAACAGAATAATGCTTATTTCTTTTTACACCCTGTATGATAAAGGCATATCAATAATACTATTGAACAGCTAAAACCTTAAACTAAAAAAAAGGTACTCTTCATCGACATCGATAAAGTAAACCGTTTACGAGAAAAAAAATTTTGTTCCATATGCCTTTTTTTTTTATAAAATATTCGATAAATACCTTATTTTGTTGATATGGTTTAGTTAATATGTACCAATTAAAATAAACAATAATTACTTCAGTGTCAGTTGGAAATTGAGTGTGTTTAAGTTTTTGATCTTATTTTTTCTGCTTCTTTTTGGTATGGAATTTACGTTTGAGGAATATGCCGACATGCATTTAATGTATGGGCTTGCATCATGTAATGCCTTAGAAGCCCGAAGGATTTATGAAGAAAGATTTCCAAACAGAAGAAGTCCTGACAGAAAAACCTTTGAAAGAGTAGATCGTCGTTTAAGAGAGACAGGTAAAAACTAAGTTGTTTTATTTTTAATTTGTGCTTATCGGATGATAAAGATATGATTTAAAGTATTTAGGTCTTAAATAATTTTAGAAATATTTGACAAAGCCAGTCACAATTGTAGAAATCAAAACCATCGCGTTGATGGTCTTGAAGAAAACATCCTTAATGCCGTAGAATTAGATCCTGCTGCAAGTGTTCGAAAATTGGCTGCCAAATTTGATTGTTCAAAATCAATGGTCTTTAGAATCCTTAGAGAGCAACAGTTACATCCATACCACCTTCAAAAAGTCCACGCGCTTCTTCCTGAAGACTTTCCGCGAAGGATGGAATTTTGTAACTGGCTTTTAGATCGGCACAGAAACGATGCAAATTTCATTGGTTCAGTTCTCTTCACGGACGAAGCGGGGTTTTCTAAAAACGGCATCATAAGTTCTCATAGTTTACATTTATGGGCAGAGGAAAATCCCCATGCTTCTATTGTAACGCATCATCAGCACCAGTTTGAACCCATCAACGTGTGGGCCGGAATTATCAGACAGCACTTAATTGGACCATTTGTATTGCCAAGAAGGTTAAATGGAGAAAGGTATTTGGAATTTCTTCAAAACAATCTGCCAGAACTTTTAGAAGATCTACCTATGCAACTACGACATAATATGTGGTTCATGCATGATGGGGCTCCGCCACATTTTAGTCTAGTAGTTCGAGAACACCTAAACAGGGTCTTCGAAAATTAATTGATAGCAAGGGGAGGACCAGTGGCTTGGCCTCCTCGATCACCAGACCTAAATCCATTAGATTTTTTTTGTGGAGCTATCTAAAATGTTTAGTATACGCCAATCCAATACAAAATCGGGAACACTTATTGAAACTGATTAACTTCCATTGTCGCGAAATAAGGAATAATGTTGGCGCATTGTGGAGGATCCAACAATCTACAATTAAAAGATATAGGGAATGCATTGCAGTAGAAGGAGCTCATGTTGAACCGACGTACAAAATGAATCAGTAAAAATATGGTATGTATCGAATATTTTATAAAAAAAGGCATAGGTATGGAACAAAAAAATTTTTCTCGTTAACGGTTTACTTTACCGATGTCGATGAAGAGTACCTTTTTTTAGTTTAAGGTTTCAGCTGTTTAATAGTATTATTGATATGCCTCTATCATACAGGGTGTAAAAAAAATAAGCATTATTCTGTTAAAGCTAGTCCGTCCTGGAAAACTTAATAAGCCGAATAAAATTAAAATGGTTCATTTTGAGGAGACTTACCTAGCAACCATCATACTGAAAAATTATTAAATTACACCAAGTACTTTAAGAATCATTCAAGATAAACCGATTTCCAGAGGCGTCCTTCAGGGGCTTATATCTCAGTAGGGAGGGCCTGTAGGAATTTTTTTTTTGGGAACTTGTCATATTATTTTTTCATATTCTATCCGAATCCGGGAGATTGCCCACATATTCTGGGACACCCTGTATATAGGTTAACAGTTATAAAATTATTGGATCTACCTAAAGTATAATATTGTTTGGTACACAATGGTATTTTACAACATTCCTAATTATAAGGGACAGGCAGGATAATGTTTATAAAATCTAAATGGTAAACATGCCAGATGAAAATTATAATAATTTTAAAAGTGGGGAATTTCCGAAATCTAACTGTGCATTTAAAAGCTTGACATTATGGTCTTTTTTATGTTTATAAATTTCGATGTTTTCTAATATATCTAATTTTTATGACCTTTTTGTTCTGTATGTAATATTTGTAAGTTGTTAATATCTGGAAAAACGTGGCTTCTGTCTAAAAAATTATTTGCAAAATTAGATGTTCTTTTCTTTAGTCTAAAACATGCATTAATCTTAAATCTAGTTTCAAAGTTTCGTCCCGTTTGTCCTATATAACAGCTATTGCATTCATTACATTTTAGTTTATAAACTCCTGATTTCTTATATTTTCCACATTTATCTTTAACGATAAATATTAGTTTTGATAGGTTATTTTAGGATTTGAAAGCTATTGTCATCACTTCATCAGAGGATAAAATGTTTGCTATTTTTCGGAGGTTGGGCTTACATTTAAGAGTATGAATTTTTTTTAGTATTCCGTGTTTTTACGTTGGGGTATATTTGTGTCCTAGCTAGTGTCTTTTGCTTTTTTGAGATAAGGAAGTTTATTACTTTTATTGTGTAGCCATTGTTGACAGCAATAGTCCTAATGGCATCAAGCTCTATCTTTAGACTTTTTGTGCAGAGTGGTATAGATAGAGCTCTATGTACCATTGACCTATATGCTGCTATTTTATGTGTTTTTGGGTGTACTGAGTCGTGTGGTATTGTGATGTCTGTGAAAGTAGGTTTTCTATAAATGTCAAACTGTAGTTTTTTGTTATTTTAAGATCTAAAAAATTTATTGAGTCATTTCCTATTTCTAGTGTGAATTTGATTTTAGGGTGTATAGAGTTGAGGTGGTTTAACATATGTTGAAGTTCTTGTTCGGTTCCTGTGAAGCATATTAATATGTCATCAACATACCTATACCAGAAAAAATATTTTTTGATATTGCCTCCCTTTCTATCAGAAGCCAGTTCTTAATTAAATTTCTATTTCATCACTAATTTTCTTTTGATAGCATCTCGTTCAATTTTTGTTTTCGGGTAAGTATATTTTTTCCTTCCCCAGTTAGCATATTATGCAACCTAAAAATTTAAAAAACAGTCAAACATGCATGCATTATTTTAAAATTGATTTTTTTTAAATGCATGAGATAACTGAATTGCTTGGAAAAAATATTGGGAGTTTGAATTCCAGTTATTGGGTATTTGGAAAAAGTGTTTCTTATTTTTAGATGGATAAAGATATTACCAAGGAGATTTTCGATAAATTTCCATGTGAAAAAAAGTACTATAAAATATATGACCTTTAGTAGTTATAATTAAAAAATTCACGGTCCTTTACAAAGATGCAACCGGGGAGGACATTGAAAATGCCGAAGCAGAGTGCAACGCTTGTGACTATTATTGTGAGATTTGACATCTGCAAAAACTCATAGATTTGAATGTAATATTTAGTTGATCAAAGTTTTATTGATTTGTAATATAAAAAATAGTAAAATAGAGGGTATAAAACAGGGTTGGTACATATCATGTTTATATAAATATTCAAATATTCGATATCTATACCTACATATACCGGAAATTAATATATCAAGTTTGGATATTTATTTATATTTTTAAACTATTTCATCTGTTTTGTACTTAAAAAATTTGATATAATTTTAATATTCAAAATTACTTAATTTAATAAGTTATCAACATTTAAATTTGTATTTTAATTCTATTCTATTTAATGATAGTTGCTATAACAATATCAAGTTCTATTAATACCTTGTGTAGGGATGTTAAATGTAGGTAAAAAATACTAGTTTATGAATATGAACACATCATATATTTTTGCATTTAACTATGATTCAACTAAAAATAAAAATTGAGAACGGAACAACAGCGAAAAGAAAACTAAAATATTATTTCTAACATAAAACTATAAAACGCGTAAAAAAGGCTGGCTGGGAACAAGTAAGTTTATCCCAGGTTTTAATCAGTCTGAGTAATGGTTGGTCGGAATATAGATTTGAATGTAATATTTAGTTGATCAAATTTTTATAAATCCGACTTTCAAAATTTAATAAATCGAACCGTTTTCAAATTACGTTTTTTTTTTCGAAAACAAACATTCACTTTTAACACCCTGTATATCTAGAACGAGTAACATTTCTAAAAAACTTAAATGACGTAATTGATCTAGTTTGATGTCTAGTATCTCCAGTTACTCTATGGCCCATAAGTTATGGGACATCCTGTATATCAGGGTATTTATCACTGATATTATACAGGGTGTTAATTAATTAAGTTCGTAAACTTTAAGTAATTAATCCTTGATCGATTCTAAGACCAAAAGTTCATATAATTATAGGTCCGCAAGAGCTCCGTTTTGTAGATACAGAGTGTTCAACTTTTTTAAAATATTTACTTTTTTCTAAAATATTATTGAATGGTAACAGCTACTTCATTGAAGCTTGTGACACACAAATAGATATTTAGAGGCTACATTTTGCAAGTATTAATATATTTTTAATTCAACCGCGAGCGTAGATATGGGTAACGGTATTAAGACTTTCAAGCAAAAAATGGCACGCCACTGATTGTTTTAAACTTTTAAAGCATTATCTAGTAAGCCAGGCATAAAAGTGTTTCTTGATAATTTTTGATTGGGCGTATCTTTTTCAAGAAAATTTCCTTATTAGATTTTCATGCACGCCTCTGGAGAAATTTAATTGGGAATCAAAATTGCTCAGATCTCAACAAAAATAAAGTACCAGATGCATCTTATAAAAATAAATTTAATAACTTATGAAATCCTTTCGGGAACCGTTTGATTTCCAGAATAAAAGAACATTATTTTCTTTTTTAAATTATTTTATTAATAATTTTAACATATGAAAACTAAAATATTTCTTAAAATTGGCTAGAAACTAAGTATTTTCTTTTTAGTTGCTAAGCAATGATTCGCACTTAAATTTGTCCATAGGCGTACATAAAAACCTAATAAGTAAATTTTCTCGAAAAGGGCTAATCTAATCAAAAATTATAAAGATACACTTTTTGTGTACATACTAAGCAAAAGCAAAAATTATTTCTTACATTGGTTTCTGATATACAGGGTGCCAAAGTTTTTTTTGGTTTTATTATTATTCCTTTAGAATTTTTAGGAATGATTAATTCAAATTTTACACAAATAATAGATTTACCAGAATCGACGAACTAATGTTTTTAATATTTGAAATAATCTAGAAGTACCTCCTTTTCTTGTGGTCATGAATCCTTTATGCCCCCCCACCCCCAATTTACTTAAAACGACGTCACTGGTTAAGTTTAAGAACAAAATCTAATTCATCATTTTATTCTTCAACGTTTACCATTACTTGTCGTAAAGTTTTTCACTATCTTTTACGGCCTAGAAGTGATTTTGAGAACAATTAAATTAAATAATGCATTGTTAGTATTAGATAATTTGCAAGTGGTAAAAGTATTGTTGGACACATATGATAAAAATAATCCAATATTAACAATACATTCTTTAATTGTTCTCAAAATAACTTCTAGGCCGTAAGAGATAGTGAAAAACTTTAAGATAAGTAAAAGTTGAAAAATAAATTGTTAAATCATATTTTGTTCTTAAACTTAGCCATTGACGTCGTAGTAAATTGTGGGGCGTAAAGGGGTCATGACCCCAAAAAAACGAGGACTCTGTAGATTATTTTAAATAATAGTCACGTTCGTTCGGAGACAGTCAGTGGTAAATCTATTATTTGTGCAAAATTTAAATTAATTCATCCTTAAACTTCTTAAGAAATATTAAAATAACAAAAAAAAAGGTTTAGCACCCTGTATATCGGAAACCCAAACAAACTCGTTTTTCAAAATTAATAATTTGTTCGTGTGCTTTACCCCACCCAGCACCCCAATTCGCTCCACGGGTCCCGAAAGTTTGTTATTTTTAATAAATAGTTTTGTTCTCAAATTGACACCTGTTTAAATTACATATAGTGTGCTTTGTATTTCTACACTCGTGTTGATTTTTTTTTTCAACACGCGTGTGATAGTTAGCACTTTCTAGCCAAGTTAACCGTGCTGTTATTATCATTTTCGTAGGTGGTCGTAGGAAAAAGAAAAATCAAACTTACGTTGGTCGTATTTTACGTGTTTCTGCGGATCGCAAATATAATAATGAACAAAACAATAACAAACAATAAGCAAAACAAAAAAAAAATGGAACATACCGGGTGTCCACGGAAGGTGGCTCGCCCCTCTAACTTTTTTGTTTTTCCAGATAATGTAATAAAATTCGGGGGATTTGTATACGACATAAAACTGCATTTTTTGACAGGTGACTCAACATTATGGAACTTCCGGTTTAACCGGAAGTGACATAAACTTTCGATTTTTAAATGGGACAACTGGTATATTTTTACTTTTTTTGACTCCATATGACATTCTTAATACAACGATGTGTCACTTGTCACTTTTTGTCACCAAGAAAATATTTTTTTTCCAAATTTATTGTTTTATCTAGAGGGCTATGAATACCTTAAAATCACTTATTTCAGTTCTTTAATGTTGGGAAAAATACAATTTTACTATTTTTGGTCCAATGCTATCTGCTATGTAAAATTTAATCTTTAAAGTTGTATAACTCATTTTTTTTAAATAGCAACATGGTGGCTCGTCGGGTTAAGAAAAAATAGGATTTTATTACGATTATTTAGATACCATACACTATTAGGTTTTAGAAAAGCTGCCATTCAAATACTTTAAAAAGTTAACTTAGAGCTTTCCTAAGATGAAGCATCTTTTGAGAATAAATGCATCTAAATGCATCAAGTAGCCTGTGACCAGCAAAACTGATAAAACAAAATCATGCCTTAAAGAAAATTGAAATGCCAACAGCTTCTGCCAAAGTAAATTAGTTTGTTGTTTAAAAAACATGGAAAATAATAGTTTTACAAGGAGTGAAAAAGTTGATACGTTATTATTGTCATTTCGCATTTTCGGAACCATCTTTGGGTACCTAATAGTGCCGGGTTGGATGACGCCGATTAAAATATCTTTGTGCATTCTCCAAACACTAATAACATATCAACTTTTTCACCCCTTGTAAAACTATTATTTTCCATGCTTTTTAAACAAGAACCTAATTTACTTTGGCAGAAGCTGTCGACATGTCAATTTTCTTCAAGGCGTGATTTTGTTTTATCAGTTTTGCTGGTCACAGGCTACTTGATGCATTTAAATCTAAATTTATTCTCAAAAGATGCTTCATTTTAGGAAAGTTCTAAGTTAACTTTTTAAAGTTTTTTAATGGCAGCTTTTCTAAAACCTAATAGTGTATGATATCAAAATAATCGTAATAAAATAATATTTTTTCTTCAAACGTCAATAAACTTGACGTTTTTCTACTAATTTTTTGACGTTAAAGTTCTACTTTTTCGTCAAAAGGCGGTTGCTTTTGGCAACGGAAGAAAAAGTATTTACTTTTTCTTCCGTTGCCAATAGCAGCGGAAGTAAAAGTATGACTGTGTTCTCATGACTAAATATATATTAAATAATACCAGAAAGTTGTTGGCAGCAAATTGTTCGCAACATTTGCTGCAATTTTGGCAACCTCCGGGGGCGTACAGGTAAATTCTGAGTCTGACATTTTAATTTGAAGTAAATGTAGTTTTAAAAAATTCTATTTTTAAAAGGATAAAAATTAAATAAAGTTACGCAATAATGAATGCTGACACTTGTCAAATCGAATGGCACGTCGCTATCAAACAATATAATAATAAATCCATAGTAACGCTAGCCCCTTCTCAAAACTTAAAATTTTTAAATAAAACAATTAAAACATTTTGTATCTTTGTGTTTTCATATTTAAACAACGTCTGAAGAAAAAAAAGTATGTTTTATTCGGAGTAAAAGGAACTTCTTATGACTCGTCCGTAATTGCCGGACTCACTTTGTTCGTCCGGCAAACCTACAGACTCGTCAGAAAAGTATCGCTTTTACTCCTAATAAAACAATATACTATTTTCTTAACCCGACGAGCCACCATGTTGCCATTTAAAAAAAAATTAGTTATACAACTTTAAAGATTAAATTTTACATAGCAGATAGCATTGGACCAAAAATAGTAAAATTGTATTTTTCCCAAGATTAAAGAACTGAAATAAGTGATTTTAAGGTATTCATAGCCCTCTAGATAAAACAATAAATTTGGAAAAAAAATATTTTCTTGGTGACAAAAACTGACAAGTACATTGTTGTATTTAGAATGTCATATGGAGTCAAAAAAAGTACAAATATACCAGGTGTTCCATTTAAAAATCGAAAGTTTATGTCACTTCCGGTTAATCCGGAAGTTCCATAATGTTGAGTCACCTGTCAAAAAATGCAGTTTTATGTCGTATACAAATCCCCCGAATTTTATTTCATTATCTTGAAAAACAAAAAAGTTAGAGGGGCGAGCCACCTTCCGTGGACACCTGGTATAGGATTCATTAACTAACGATCGAATATCGAATCATCAACTCAGAATCGCTCATTGCTTCGTCTACGTTAGTGGATTTTCGCTCGATCCTCCTGTCGCGGTCGGACGGCTAGACTCAAGTAATTTTAACTCGGTGTCGTTAGACTGTGGTGTGACGTCAGGGATAAATGTCCGCCACATAATTTCGAATTGTGTACCTCTACTATACATGCTCGTGCGATAATATAAACATTTTCAATGTTAAAAAAAACGAAAAAACTCTTTTAACTAGGAGCCATCATATAAATAACAAAAATTCTAAAAACAGACATGCAACTTGCCATATTATAACAATTTAAATTTCTTTTAGCCAATACCAATCGTAAAGATATACTTAGATAATTGAATAGGTTGATAATTTATTAGGTATATTTATGTATAAAATACTGTAATTTTATCGATTTCAATATCGATACTAAAACATTATCTATTTTTAATAAATTACCATTATCTCACTTTATAATCGACAGTGAAGAAAATAAACGCAAACGCAAAAGCTTTAAACTAAATTGTTTGGTACAAGAACGCATGCTAGGTTCGTTAAATGAGAATTTCAAAATTTGTTTATAGTTAATTCGTGCGTTACTGTTCCCAGCCATTCTATTTTATTAAATAATTCTTACATATACCCCATTCTATAGGTATCACTTGAAAAATAATAACAAATTCATTAATCTTTACTCTTTAAAGAATACACTAAATATAACGGTAGACATTGTTCGTTCTTTAAATTCAATATAATAGGCAACATTGGGCATACGTTTTTTAATTCGTTCTTTCGGTTAAAAAAATTATTATTTTTGGCGTAGTGATCGCACTGTTCGGATAAATAATTACCGAATTTTTAAACTTTAATCAAATATTTATAATATTTTATTATTTAATTAGGAGTTGAATACAAAAGTGATTGATAACTGTCCATAAAAACTTATAGATAAGTAAAATATGACTAACCCAAAAGATGGCCACAGATTAATTGTTTTAATGTTAACTTATAAGTGCATTGAAACCAAGCTAATCGAATATTAAAATATTAGCAAGGTATGAAATTGAATGCTTCAACATTTAATAAAGAAAATTGTGATATATTAGGCTATGTGGATGCCGACTGGGCTGGTGATCATATTTAAAAATCCAAACAAATGATTCTGTTTTGTGCTATTAAATTCATTTTTTTTTATCGAGGAGAATCTTCTAAAAAGACCCTGTGAGGAAGGTACTATCGGATTCAACCCCCTGATGGAGGCAGCCTACCGACTAAACTCCCCGTGTTTCTGCGGTTTCCGTGCCATAGGCGTATAAACCTTCAGACCACACGTCTTAGTATTTCAGCTCTGCACGCCTAATGCGTGCTTTGCGTCATACCTCGCCAAGGCTTTGTTACCGGTACCGGTGTACTAAGCTAGCTTTATCTTCTAACTAGGTAGTGGGCTTACTGTGTTAGTGTTTTTGTTTGTGTTTGCGATGTTTGTGCTCAGATGAGATGTTATGTGCCCACGGATTGGGGACCCCGCTATTTCAGGGAGAAAACCAACAGCGCAGGTCTGAGCAGTAGTAAACTATTGCTTACTGTGTTAGTGTTTGCGATGTTTGTGCTCAGATGAGATGTTATGTGCCCACGCATCTCCGCAACGGGGACCCCGCTGTTTCAGGGAGAGAACCAACAGCGCTTGTCTGGGCAGAAGTAAGCTTTGTGGGGTGTAGATTGTTACTAGCTAAGAACTTACTTGTGTTAGTGTAGGTGTGTGTATTGGTGCAGTATTGTGTGTAGTAAGTTCTTGTGTGGTAGGTACATTTTTTTGTAGGCTTTTTGTAGACTTTTTGTTTACTAACTACTTAAACTAGATATGGCAGCGTCTAGTTTAACGACTCCTTGCTAAGTTTGATATTTCTTGTTTCCTTCTTCTTTCTATATTCAAGCAGCAATTTCCTTTAAGCTATTAGAAAAGCTGGTTCCTTGGGCGCTTATAGTATACCCTCATTCTTTCCTCGTCCTGCACTGGATCATATAGTCCACTAATCTTCTTAATTCTTCATTGGGATGAGTTCCTACTTTTTCAAAAAGTTTGGCTACTTTCCTTTTTATGAATGTTGTTATTGTTTCCCATTCAAGATCTCTATGGATTTGTGCATTTCTTACAAACCATGGTGCTGCTACTGCTTTTCATACATAATTATTTTCTGTGGCCTCCAGCCGTTTTATATATGTATTTGCTGCATAGCCCCATGCTGCTGAGCCGTAGGTTAGCTGTGGTCTAGCTACTGCTTTTATTATTTGGAGCTAGGTTTTGAGCCCCATTGTGCTCTTTGGACCTATCAGTGGGTACAGTCTGCCCATACCTGCCTTTGTCTTTTTAATTACTTTCTTGATGTGCTTTTCCCATGTTAGACCGGAGTCTAAGGTTATTCCTAAGTAATTAGCTTCCTTGGTCCATGCGACCTCCTCTTCATCTATAATTATATTCATAGGTGGAATAGATCGAAATTCAGTTGTTTCATGGGAAAATAAAAAACAGAAAACTATGGCAGTACAGAGGCAAAGTACATGGCTCTTTCTGATACTTCAAAGGAAGCTATAAATCGCAAAGTTTGTTTTAGAGATAACCTATGTTTTTAAAGCTATTTTATAATTCAATCAATTTTTCATAAATATAAGTATATAGAGGTTCACAATTTTGTCAGGAAGGCTGTAGCCAATGGGAAAATTGATTTAAAATATTTACAGACAGTTGATATGACCGCTGATTTACTAACTAAAGGCTTATGTTCTTAGAAGCTTTAAATTATTACTTGCTTTGTGTATAATAAGATTTGATAGAAGTTGAAATATCGATATTTATCTACTTAGGTAGGTATTTTCTATTTTTTGTATTAGTGGAAAAGTGTTACTTTTAAGCACATTAAATTTATAGTAGCGCAACATGTTATTTGCACTTATAAGTTAATAATATTCTTCATGTCAATGCTTAAAAGGATAGTCGATGAAGTGCAGACTCAGAGTTTGGGTTTAAGGTTTTTTGCAGCAGCGGCATACACGCGAATACTTTTTATCTTGCAAAGAAAGTAAATAGTAAAATAGCACATGCCATACTATAAAATTTAACGTAACTTGGATATATTACAAGGTCAATACCATCAACCATCGAAAATAAAATAAAAAGTCCATAAATAGCTTGTATAGGTAACCGACGCCGACAGCGATACCTATATATGCAGAACTAAGGTATAACCTGTTTTAGTCGATAATAACCGCAATATTTTTTATGAATGTCCAAGAACGAATTGAAATTTTGTTTATCATACGTTAATTTTTTATCCATCAGAAACTATTAATTAGTGGCGTAATAATACCGCCACAGAAACAGACCTGCTCTGTTTAAAAGTTTGGGTGACTTTGTGTGACTGTAGGATTTGGACTTATTGAACTAAGACTCATAAAATACCAAGGGCTCGCGGCCGGACCCCGTGGGGGTTCTCTTCAAAAATATTGAACACCGATAGTTACGCTACTGCTATTAATAGTTGTTTCTAAGACCAGCTTCCTTAATATCACAGTTATTATTACGTAAATGAATAAGGTGAGAAAGGAAAACTTACTAATTAATAGGTAAATCATGGATTAACTTAAAATATTTGTAATTTAGCCTATGCTTAAAAGTATTAGCTAAGTCCTCAATTGCTTTTTATGTTATTAAAACGACCTGACAGCTTGGAGTCGAGTTTTACAGACTGTGACCTTCCTGTTAGGTAACTTTTAATTAGTTGACAAGCACTATTCTCAAAACCAAGAAATTTTAAAATAGACAGAAGAATGATGGTTCAATCTGTGAAAAGCTTTAGATTAGTCGAGCAGAATCAAAGCAGTGAGTTCACCGCGATCAGCTGCCTCCAGAATATCATCAGTGACCTTTAAAAGAGCTGTGGTGCAGCTATGATCTTTACGAAATCCAGACTGGACATTTGGTAATTATCTGTATGTTTGAATATGTTTACGAATCTAACTTTCCAGGACTCTTTCCAATACCTTCGACAGAGTAGGAAGTATGCTTATAGGTTTAGGTTAGGTTAGGTTAGGTTAGGTTAGGTTAGGTTAGGTTAGGTTAGGTTAGGTTAGGTTAGGTTAGGTTAGGTTAGGTTAGGTTAGGTTAGGTTAGGTTAGGTTAGGTTAGGTTAGGTTAGGTTAGGTTAGGTTAGGTTAGGTTAGGTTAGGTTAGGTTAGGTTAGGTTAGGTTAGGTTAGGTTAGGTTAGGTTAGGTTAGGTTAGGTTAGGTTAGGTTAGGTTAGGTTAGGTTAGGTTAGGTTAGGTTAGGTTAGGTTAGGTTAGGTTAGGTTAGGTTAGGTTAGGTTAGGTTAGGTTAGGTTAGGTTAGGTTAGGTTAGGTTAGGTTAGGTTAGGTTAGGTTAGGTTAGGTTAGGTTAGGTTAGGTTAGGTTAGGTTAGGTTAGGTTAGGTTAGGTTAGGTTAGGTTAGGTTAGGTTAGGTTAGGTTAGGTTAGGTTAGGTTAGGTTAGGTTAGGTTAGGTTAGGTTAGGTTAGGTTAGGTTAGGTTAGGTTAGGTTAGGTTAGGTTAGGTTAGGTTAGGTTAGGTTAGGTTAGGTTAGGTTAGGTTAGGTTAGGTTAGGTTAGGTTAGGTTAGGTTAGGTTAGGTTAGGTTAGGTTAGGTTAGGTTAGGTTAGGTTAGGTTAGGTTAGGTTAGGTTAGGTTAGGTTAGGTTAGGTTAGGTTAGGTTAGGTTAGGTTAGGTTAGGTTAGGTTAGGTTAGGTTAGGTTAGGTTAGGTTAGGTTAGGTTAGGTTAGGTTAGGTTAGGTTAGGTTAGGTTAGGTTAGGTTAGGTTAGGTTAGGTTAGGTTAGGTTAGGTTAGGTTAGGTTAGGTTAGGTTAGGTTAGGTTAGGTTAGGTTAGGTTAGGTTAGGTTAGGTTAGGTTAGGTTAAAAGTGAGTGGGTTAAAGCTAACCCTCCACTGCGACCATGTGATCTATTGTGGCTCACACCTTGTTTATATTTCCCCCAATAGGTTTAACTTTTTAATGAAGTTAATGATGGTATTTGGAGAGACATTTTTCATGTCATCCGGCAGCAGAGTCATCTCGCCGAATAGGGCGAATCTGATTCTTCCTGGTGCGGGGCAGGCGCACATTACGTGTTCTGCAGTTTCTGCATCTTCCATGCAGAGCCGGCATTCATCAGTTGGGGCTATTCCAATCTGCAGTGGCCGGTGTACAATCCCACTAGTGCTTTAAGGCATGATCTGTTGAGCACTAGTAGTTTGTCAGTTAGTTGTTGGTTTATATGGTTGTATATAAATTCTTTTGAGTGTGTTAGACCTGGTAAATTTAACCAGTGTTTTTCCCATTTGGTTTTTGCTTCGGCTAGTATTGTTTTCCTGGCCGTAGCATCAGATATACGTATTACCGGCTCGGGTCCTGTGAATATTTGTGCTGCACCTCTCTTAGCGAGCTTGTCAGCAGCTTCATTACCCTCCAGCCCCATGTGCCCCGGTATCCATACTAGAGTTATTTTGTTGTTCAGGCTTAGTTCGGATATATAGTGTTTCGTGACAGCTCCACACCGTTTTTGAGGTACACCATCTCGATCCAAGAGCTTTTCATGCAGCTTGACTGTCGGAGAATATCTTGATTGATCTATGTGCATACCGTCGGTCTATCAGCAGTCTTGCACACATTTCAATTGCATGAACCTCTGCTTGAAATATGGTTCTCATAGTTCCCAGGCTGATAGTAATTTCTATTTTTGGGTTTTTGCCATAAATTCCGCCTCCAATACCTTCTTTAGTTTTGGAGCCGTCTGTAAATATGCCAAATTCCGCCTTTATCAAGTCAGCACTGATCTTGACCCATTCCTCCCTTCTTGGGTGGATGATTTTATAAGGCGGTTCGTTAATGGATTTTCTTGTCATTATGTCAGAGGGCATATTTAACATGCCCCACAGGCTAGCGTGCCTTCCAACATGATGGTGCCCTCCATGATGCATGACTGCGGCTTATTAGTAGCTGCTTGATATAGTCTATAGGTGGCCCATTTAGCCTCCTTCTCCAGATATAATATATGAAGTGGTATAAGTCCTAACAGGACTTCCATGGATGCCGTTGGTGTGGTGCAAATAGCTCCAGTGATCGCAAGGCACTTATAGGTATAAGGTCATTTAACTAATGAGTCCCCAATGGGGGGTAGGAACTTTGGGTATCGGAAGAAGAAAAAAGCTTTTTCAGATCTCCAGAAATATGGATGTTTCTATGCAGGAATGAGGAATATGTAAAATAAACTAGAGAATGTGCGGACATCATTGGCATAGCATAGATAATCCGATTCCGTCAGTACCTATTGCTTGAGATTTCATAGAGAATAGAGCTGTTTGAACCTCTTCAAGAGTAGCAAGTCTGAATTAAAATATGCCAGTATTTTGCTTTTTATTTTGTGAATAAAAGTTTAATATATCAGGATCAGGGGTTGAGAATGACGCAGCATTTGTGAAGAAGTGATTAATATCATCCACATTACCAATATGTTCAGGAATGGGCTTCACACCTCTTGAGTAAACACCAAGTTCCCTAAGCAGCTACCAGTTATTTTTTTGGGTATTTCCAATTAAGTTAGACTCAAGATAAGCTCTTTTTCCATTCAGAATCGCGTTAGTAGTTTGATTGCGCAGCTGCCGATACAGTTCCCAGTTTTCTGGCGTTTCTCTTTGTTTAAACTTAGGTAAAGCCCTATAACGAAGATTCATAAGAAACTTGATATTTGCAGTGATCCAGGGAGCTTTCTTTTTTGTTATGCGCTCATTTCTGACAGGAGCATGTTCGTCAAATAGATCCAGAATATATAAATTAAATATTTTAAGCTTTTCATTAACATCCCGTAAATGTAGCAAATTGTGAAAAATTATATTCAGAAGGTCTCTATGGAACGCCGCCTGTTCAAAATGTTTGTAGTCCCTGTAAGTAATGAAAGTAGGTTTAGGTTTTAAGATTTTTAGATGTAATTGGCACTTAATAAGAAAGTGATCAGATGCATCAAAAGTAGGGTCAATAGGATATCGGCAAAAGATGAGATCAATGAGGGTTGCACCATTAAGACCTCACCTGAAAGGCTCATTTATGACCTGTGTTAAACTATTAACGTGAAACAGGGAAACGAACTGTTGAGTATACGCAGAGTCAAGATTAAGTAGGTACGTTAGGCAGACAAGATTCGTACACATTAGTAAACTTTTAGAAATATTGCAGTCAAACTCATCCAAAAATTGATTCATGGTTACATTGTCAGGGGGTCTAGATAACAGTTACAATTGTTTTTACAGAGTTAACTGTAAATTCGATCCATACCTGTTCAGCAATATCAGATTTAACATCATTGAAAATTGAGAATTTAATTGAATTACGTATGTACAGGGCAAGGACTTTAACTGGAATAAATTCGATATTATTAAAATCACTGAAGTTGCGCCTACAAAATTTGGTATGTTGGGGTTGTTTGCCTTTTGAAGTTCATAAGTAGAAAATTCCTCACTGCTAAGTCCAGAGCAATCCTTATAAAACCATTGATTACAATCTCCAGCGCATTGAATCTTATTATGCAACTTTGTAATGTTATGCTTGCATTGAGGGCAAACCGATGTTTTTTTTCTTATTTTCATTTGACATCGCTACAAATGGTTATCTAGTCCAACTCTGGTACGGCGAAGTTTCAAGTGGCAAAAAACGATTGCTTATACTATCATCAAGGAGTAAGAATCAGAATATCGAGTACAGCTGATACCTTCAGCTTTAATCTTCAGTTAAATTTAACTTATGCCGATCCATAGTTCGAAAAACAGAAGCTTCCAGGCTGAATTAGGATCTTTCAAAATATATTATAGCCTGCCTTGGCCCACTATAAAAGCACTAAACATAACTCTACCTTAAACACAAACGGTTTACTGCAGAAAACAGGTCAGAAAACAGTGCCCAAATAAAACACGTGTGCACCACTCAACTGCCGCGGACGTATAATATAATCATCCGAGTGTACCTATTATGGTCCATTTTACGCAAGTCAAATACTATATATGCTTTATCTACAACCATCCATTGTCTTTCATTTTCATTATTTTCAATATCCATTAATAGCTGTTGTTATAAAAACTCTTTTTCACAAGATAAAACATTAGTAATGATAATATGCTAATTAAAAAACTCTCAGTTAAAGTGCTAAATTTTTATTTTAAATGTTCATTAAAAAAACTGTACAAATTAAGCGACAAACAGGAAATCCCACTAAAATAATCGCAGATACCTATGGAAAAAACAATCGGTATTTCGTCCTAACCATTTATCACCAAATTCCCCATTTAACCATTCAGAAACAATTCTAGCAGAATGAGCGGGACAATCATCATGTACAAACCGTAATTTGTGGCGATCCACATGCAGAAATCATACCGCAAGTCATAGTCTCGTCTTTGAAACGTTCAAATAAACATTGGCTTAAAGGCATGGTATTTTTGTTCCTTAAGAATCTTCTTCGTTTTTTTTTTTATTTTTTTTATTTTTGAACAAATATATATTACAGTAAATTTCATACTATTACAATTTAGATTACACCCTCTAAACAGTGCAGGAACGCTCTGGTTTCGAGATTTCTTGCTTTTAAAGCAACAGTGTAAAATTATACAAATTACAATAAGACAAAAAACAAAGAAAAATCAAACCAAAAGTTTCTACCGCCCATGGCTATAATGCAATTTAAGATTCCTAATAAACCTAGTTTCATTCTTAATATCTTTAATATTTACAGGTAATTTATTATATACCGCGGATGCCTGAGAAATGGGATTACATAAGCCTTTATTTGTATTTACATTGTTTAAGTAAATTTTCTCACACGATCTAGTACTATACATATGTATATTACTATTGTATAAAACATTTATATTGGATTTTTGTCTGTTATTTAAAATCCTATACATAAGTTTACCTTGTTCGAACTCCATTAGCCTTCGCAATCAAATGTACCCAACTCCCCATAGTTCTGTATGGGTTAATCGGTCATATCGAAAAAGATTCTTTAAAATTTTATTTTGTAAAATTTGCATATTACCAAAAACTGTCGCACCACATGTACCCCACACAGGAATTAAGTACCTGAAATGCGAGAGGCAAAACGCACTATAGACAGTCATTTTTTTAGTTTTTTTGTTAATATAGTCTCGTATTCTAAATATTGCACTAATCATAGCCGATATTTTATTACTTAAATAGCTAACATGCTCCTTCCAGTTCAGATTATGGTCTATAATTAATCCTAGATATTTAATTTTTTTTACCTGTTCGATCTCCTTATTATCTATTACTATGTCGTATAGAACTTTGTTATTTAGGTACTGAATTTTTTTTAAATTTCGAATTCTTACAGCTATAATCCTAGATACAAGAAAAGCTTAAAAAAAACTTGCAATTTACCTGTCAAAATGACAGCTGTCGTATATAACTTTGTTATTTAGGAACTGAACAATTTTTCACTTTAGGATTTTTACAGCGATAACCCTCGCTACGAAAAGGATAAAAAAAAAACTTACTCCTACCTGTCAAAATTTGACAGCTATCGTATAAAACATTCTTATTTAGGTACCTGAAAATTTTTTAATTTCGAATTCTTACAGCTATAACCCTCGCTACGAAAAAGCTAAAAAAAATGACACTTACCTGTCAAAGTGACAGCTCTCGTATAATTAAACGAACGAACTAGAACAGTGCCGTGCCCGAAGGGCTCGGCACAATAATATTTCTACAAATTTATTAGCTGATAATTGATAGCTTCCATGTAAGAATAATTTTTTGCTTATGTTTTAATCGATTAAATACTTACATATTTTTATAGAGCAAATATGGAAAGTATATCCCACATTGCACAAAGGTGTGCGAGTTTAAAGAGCACCTATACGGCGCCGTCTCAGAAAACTACCTATCTATACGAGAAAACGGAAATTTTGCACCATTGTGTAGTTTTGGTCAGTTGTTATAATGACAATTTGGCGATATGTTTTCCCTTCACGTTCCGCAGGAAGGTGAGGCAAAAAAAGCAATAGTAAATAGAAAAAAAGGAAAGAAAAGTATTTTTTATTGTAAATTTTTGTAAATTTTTTTTTAGTACTAGAAAAAGGAAAGTATTTTTTTATTGTAAATTTTTGTAAATCTTTTTAGTACTAATATTAGATGCACTCTCGGCTGACGATTAGCGATATGTACCCAGTCTAGTATTATATACGTCTCTTCCGCGCGGAATCTCGAAAACCCCGATAGCCTCTTGAAAATTTTCGTCTATATAAGACATTTTCACATTTGCGATTTTTTTTCTCGGAAACAGTTAGAGTGGGACAATTGAAACTTTTTGGGTTTAGAGAGGAATAGTGGGGGTACGTTGTGTGAAAATTTCGAATATACAGGGTGTCCCGAAAAAAAGTTATTAAACCCCAAAGTCGAAAAATATCGGTTTATCGTTGAAATTCGATACAGGTCGTAAAAATAAGTTTTCTTGATTTAAACTTTTTCGACGCGTAGACGACCGTCGGCTACAGAAGCCTATTGTTTGCCAAGGTGATCGGAAGTTGGGAACTCAATTTTTTGATTTTTTTTTAAATCAATGTAGGGGCATCTTGGATCGTTAATAAATCGAATTGGGTGCGTCCCACATATTTTTGATTTGGAAATTCGTTTAGGTCATCTCAAACACTACTTTGTATCGAAAAAAAAACTACAATAAAAAGTATTTTTTTTGTTTCTTCATCTTTAATAAGGCAATAATATTCCATATTATTTTTAAAGTGGTCGGTGGCCTAGTGGTATACAGGGTCCTGCAATAGTGCGTCAGGCTTCCATAACTCCTATACGAATGGGGTTAGGAATTTTGTTAATATGCCGACTTAAACCGCATAGTACGGGGTACTTCCGGAAAATATTTTCTCATATACAGGGTGGCCCAAAAAAGTGTGGTCACATAAAGTTGTGATTTTTTAAATGGAACACCCTGTATATTATTAAATTTTCACATTCTACGTAAAATTATAATAATTTTTTTATAAATGCATTACTGGTCTATATTTAATAGTTTCCGAGATATCGATATTTGAAAAATGACATTTTTGAACTTTGACAGCTTTTAGCTTTCTAACTGTACGTCTTAGAGCAAAACGGCTTACATGTTCCTATCTTCGATTTTTATTATCTTTCCAATAGGGTCAACTTCCAGTCAAACCGGATGTAACGCGAAAGCAGGAAATATAGTACTTCCGGTTTGACCGGAAGTTAAAATTTCTGGGAAGATAACAAAAATCGAAGATAGGAACATGTAAGCCGTTTTGCTCTAAGACGTACAGTTAGAAAGCTAGAAGCTGTCAAAGTTCAAAAACGTCATTTTTCAAATATCGATATCTCGGAAACTCTTAAGTATAGACCAGTCATGCATTTATAAAAACATTATTATAATTTTATGTAGAATGTGAAAATTTAATAATATACAGCGTATTCCATTTAAAAAATCACAACTTTATGTGACCACACTTTTTTGGGCCACCCTGTATATGAGAAAATATTTTCCGGAAGTACCCCGTACTATGCGGTTTAAGTCGGCATATTAATAAAATTCCTAACCCCATTCGTATAGGAGCTATGGAAGCCTGACGCACTATTGCAGGACCCTGTATATTAGATTACGACTTTTGGTCACGATGATCCCGGGTTCAATTCCAGGCGCGTCTTTTTATTTTTTTAATGTTTCGTTATTTAGGTAGGTAGGTACTGAAAGTTTTTTAAATTTCGGATTCTTACAGCGACAATCCTCGGTACGAAAAAACCAACTTGGGTTGTGAAGAAACAAAATTTATTTTTTTTATCACGAATTGAAATGTTTCAAAATTAGAGGTTGCTAACAAATGGTTTTGTCAAAAGTATAAAATGAAACAAACGAACTCCAACAGTGCCGTGCCCAAAGGGCTCGGCACAATAAAATGTTCACCAATTTATCAGCTATTTATGTAAGAATAGTTAATATCATATATTTCGGTAACGAAAAGTCGTAGCGGATCGAGCGAGACGGCATTGAAAATAGGACGTCGACCACTATACGATGCCGTCTCCAAAAACTACCTATCGATCTATACGAAGAAATGGAAATTTTGCACCATTTTCTAGTTTTGGTCAGTTGTTATAATGACAATTTAGCGATATGTTTCCCCTTCACGTTCCGCAGGAAGGTGAGGCAAAAAAAGCAATGTAAATGGAGAAAAAGAAAAGAATAGTATTTTTTTTTATTGTAAATTTTTTTTAGTACTAATATTAGATGCACTCTCGGCTGACGATTAGCGATATATTAGATTACGACTTTTGGTCACGATGATCCCGGGTTCAATTCCAGGCGCGTCTTTTTATTTTTTTAATGTTTCGTTATTTAGGTAGGTAGGTACTGAAAGTTTTTTAAATTTCGGATTCTTACAGCGACAATCCTCGGTACGAAAAAACCAACTTGGGTTGTGAAGAAACAAAATTTATTTTTTTTATCACGAATTGAAATGTTTCAAAATTAGAGGTTGCTAACAAATGGTTTTGTCAAAAGTATAAAATGAAACAAACGAACTCCAACAGTGCCGTGCCCAAAGGGCTCGGCACAATAAAATGTTCACCAATTTATCAGCTATTTATGTAAGAATAGTTAATATCATATATTTCGGTAACGAAAAGTCGTAGCGGATCGAGCGAGACGGCATTGAAAATAGGACGTCGACCACTATACGATGCCGTCTCCAAAAACTACCTATCGATCTATACGAAGAAATGGAAATTTTGCACCATTTTCTAGTTTTGGTCAGTTGTTATAATGACAATTTAGCGATATGTTTCCCCTTCACGTTCCGCAGGAAGGTGAGGCAAAAAAAGCAATGTAAATGGAGAAAAAGAAAAGAATAGTATTTTTTTTTATTGTAAATTTTTTTTAGTACTAATATTAGATGCACTCTCGGCTGACGATTAGCGATATGTACCCAGTCTAGTTAATGAAACGCCACTGCTTTTTTGAGTCATTACCTGTTTTTTCCCCACTTACTTTTAAAGTAATTGTTTTTTAATAATTTTATTTTATTGTTTATTTTATTTTTAAGTGATTTAAATTTACTTTCACTTACTGGATCATTCCTTTGACACATTTTTTTATACATCTTGTCACGTTCGCCCATGAGGTTAAGCAGTTCTCTAGTTATCCAAGTGTTAGATTCTTTAACTTTCATTACCCTCGTATACTCACACTGAGCTTTACACCTCTGAATGGTTGTTAGTAATTGTTGGAAAGAGTTTATGTTGTTATCAGCAACTTGATGTGTAAAAATGTCTTTAAACCTTCTATGATTTATGCTCTTTACTTTATAGGTAGTCTTTGGTTTAAATATTCGTACTTTTTCGGCTAGAGTCATCAATATCTTTCTATGATCTGAGAGGGGATTTTCATCAATGTTAATTGCACAGTTCTGCTTGTTTTGTACACTTGAAAGTACATGGTCTATAATGCTTTTACTATTTAGTGTTACTCTAGTTGCATTTTCCGAATCTATTTTATTAACAATAATAAAGTTATTTTGGTTTATAATGTTTTTATAGTTATTAATTAAATTTAGGTCATCCCCCAATAGATTAATGTTGAAGTCACCTACTATTATATAATTTTTAGAGAATTTTGTCATAAGGTTTTCAAGGTGTTGCAAAAATTGATTGTTATCATAGGTTTATACACCAAACTGATTTTCAAATTTTTTTCTCCGATTTGAGCACATACCCAGTTGAAATTTTCTTCAGAAGGTGACTTACCAAGTTCGCTATATTTAATACCATTTTTTATAAAAATTGAAACACTCTTATCCCGACAGGAATGTACCGCATCATAACCATTTAATTGATAGCTGGTAATTTCTGTTTTACATAGCCACGTTTCTGATAAAAGTAACAAATCACAGTCATTTCTCAAAACATATCCCTGCAGTTCCTCCAACTTATTTCTCATACTTTGAATATTCATATATACTAGTCCTAGCCTATTTACATGATTACCATTATCTAGTTTTTTAAGTCTTCTTCCTCTTCAACAAGCAAAACCTTACTATTGTCACTCTGTCTGAGCATTATTTTTCCATTTGCAACCCATAGATATTTATATGCATTCTCCTTTTTAAAGTTTTGCGCAGCTTTATATATTTGAAAGTATTTTTTTGGTTAAATCATGATTTATAAATATTCTGCTTCCACCTCCAAGCACTAAACTTTCTGTATCCAAATTATATTTATTAGGTGATTTCATAAGGCTCTTTTTTATTTCCCCATTGCGAAATATTACCTTGACTGGGTTATTTTTCGAGTCATTTCTGCCGACTCGTATTGCAAAAAACTCTTCTTCTTTCAAAGGTACCTGTAGTTGGGTTCCAATTTTTTTGACTATTTCGCGAATATTTTCGTTATTATTGTACGGGACACCATGTATTATAACATTATTATTTAGTTCCTTTTGTTCCATTGTGTTCAACTGTTTTTGTATATTCTTTAGTTCATCTTTGAGTTCACTGTTTATTTTTACTTGTTGGTTATATTTCTCGAAAAGAATTTGATATTTATTATCCATGTCGTTAAGTTTATCCATCACATCTGCAATTGTGCATTGCTTTGGAGATTGTGTTGTTTTATTTTTGCACATCTCACATGTCCATTTTTCTTCGGATTTGCCGATCTTGATGTAAGTTTTCTTTGGCATATCTAAGCATACCCGGTGTTTCCACCCCAAACAGTCTTCGCACAGTAGCCCTTCTACCCGTATAATGATAAATTTCTTGGGTGGATCTTCTAGGGTTTTCAACAACGGCTTGTAGTACTTCTAGTTGATTTTCTTCAGTACATACAGTTTTGGTACGGTCATTTTTATATTTATAGTCTTAAGACACTGTCTGTTTAAAATTCTGCATACAGTTAAATAGTGAACTTATTGTTTATCTGGATGTCGTTTATTGAATATATCTCCTGCTTCACGCACTGTTTTATAGTTTTCTCCACATATTAACACTAATTCTGCCTTCTCGGCTACCGTTAACTGTATTGGAGGCATTTGAAATCAAATAACCACAATAATTATTTATGAATAAATAATGCCACCAAATTGTTATATTGTTTACTTTTAACCCTTATTTGTTTTTTTCCATAGGTATCTGCGATTATTTTAGTAGGATTTCATGTTTGTCGCTTACTTTGTACAGTTTTTTTAAAAAACATTTAAAATAAAAATTTTGCACTTTAATTGAGAGTTTTTTAATTAGCATATTATCATTACTAATGTTTTATCTTGTTAAGAAGAATTTTTAGGATATTTTACAGTTGTGTTTAATATCGTTGCAACAAACATGAAGTTTGTGATTCCTTAATAAATATAAAATGCAAGTAAATTTTACAAATATGCTTAAATTTGAACAAAGATATGTGAAATTGATTTAATTTTGATTAATTTATGAAGGTTTTTTATGGTGAATGTAAAAAAAATTTTTTTGGGAAATTATTAATGTTTTTTAGGAAAATATATTTTTTTTATTTTAGGAGGTCACGTTTTTCAATCTATGCATAACTTTTAATTCTAAACAATTTTTCTTAATAACATTTTGCTGAATTTTCTGAAATAGGTGTAGGTACTTTATTCTTGTACAAGTTTTATATTTTTTGACCTACCCTGTACGCCGTTTAACTTGCAACCATTCCAAGTACACCTGTTACGATTATCGAACATGCACCAACTTTTATGAAGCATAAAATTTTCTGAGAAATCGGTAATAAAAAAAATGCACATATGTTGCACACTTAAACAACCACACTGAGTAAATAATCTAGTACATTTTTTTTTTGAAAAAATGCTTGGACACCGGTATGAACATTTTAAGTTGTGGTCTTTTAAAAAAAAAATAATACAGTTTTTCCCATATTAGAGATATGACGATGTCGATAATTTTCTTAAATGGCAACACTAGTTTATATTAACTATTTTTAAAGTGCATATTAAGTTATACCTACTTAAGTACCAAATTTCAAATTTTTATTCCTTGTCCTTTATAAGATATTGAACAAGCAAAAATTAATTTAATTAAAAAATAAAAAACCTTTTATCCATCTTTAATACTTCTTTGTCAAGAAGTGCTCAAAATGTTGCTATCACCACTATTTGACAATGTCCTAAACGCAAGTAAAACTCTTTTGGAATATTTCTAATTACTTTTGGTCTTCTGGAGAAATTAACATACACTCATGTCTTATTCGTGCTTTTAACTCCCAAACGTTTGCCGATTTCGTCTTAAAAACATTATTTTTTTAAGTACCTCCCTAAAAAGTAGTCCAAAGGAGTGAGGTCTGAAGACCTGGGTGGCCATTCAAAGGGCCCTCTTCTATCAATGCATCCACCACAGATATTCACGGACAAAAACACCTTAAAATGTTAATACCAGTGCTCAAGCATTTTTCCAAAAAAAAAACTATACTGGATTTACTGAATGTATTCCAAGTTAGAAACTCTGCATGCTATAAAGAGACGGTCCCCGCAGTAATAGGGATAAATGATTTAACGCAATGGACTGTAGTATTAAAGATAACCGTTCTGAGCGTGATCACGTAACATAGAATGTTTTCACTAAAAAACAGTTTTAATTTTATACACAATCAAAATAATGGCTTGGCTATGATAAATCTGTTAACATGCGATTTCGAGGTGGGTCACCAGCATTAACACGTTTCTTTGTACAAAATGACTCAAATTCAAATAAGATAATTTTTTAAGGAAATGCAGTTATCTTATCAAGTTTTACTGAGAGTTGCACTTAATCTTTCTTTATCTTAAGAGCTTTTTTTTGTCTGTTATTTGTTAATTTTTAAAATGACGCCATACTACAAAATTAAACATATTTTTCCGCCTATGCATAAATGTTTATTGTCTGACGTTTCCATGATCGCTGATTGGATAACTTTAACTCATTTATTTCTTATGAATCTTTACAGTTCTTGGTAAATGATATAAGGTTTACTGTGTCACAGTTATTTTATTATAATAATCATATCATCAACACCCGCCGAATATTTTAAATTAAATCAATATACCTATATACCTATAATAATACAACAGATACTTAATACTTATTTCATACCAAACTATTTCGAAACAAAATCCAATAAAAAATTTTATTAAACAATTAAAAAGTTCAAGTCTTCAATGGCAAAATAGTTTATTTGAGCTGATAGATTTACTAGGCTATAATTAGGTATAGTTATGTATAGTAAAAATATTTCTTTAAAATTTTTTAAAAGTACATATATACTATATGTGCTTTTCAAAATTACGTACAGGTGTATTTGTACACAAAATATATTTTGTATATAAAATATAATATTAAATATCGTTTCGAATGAAAGCGTTTAACAAAATACCTAATTGCTGTGGGTGATCGCCACCCTCTTAGCAAATTAGTAAACCCATATGACCGCGAGCGAGATTCTGCGAGATTCAGATATTGTTATGTTATTTTCTTTTTCACCGCTTTTTGTTGGTATTTTTTTACAGTACAGAGAAAAAAATGTACTTAACCTATTTTTTTTTTTTTTTTTTTATGATCGAGCACAAGCACTATAGGAAAAATCCTTTAAGGCAGAGCGCCTGCCTGGGAGCGGTGCGTGTGCGAAGAAAGCGATTCACGTTTTTCTTGAATCGTTGGAGGTTATATTCGGTTGGAAACACGGTCTCAGAAAGGCCATTCCACAAAGATGACGTCCTCCAAATGAAAGAGTTCTGAAACAATGATGTTCGGGGTGTACTAATTTGAACCACATAGGGATGGGCGGCAGTGGTTCGTCGTGTGTTTCTGCTATGCATTACTCTAGGTGGCATCGAGCGGGCAATATCTGTCGAACACTTGCCATGAAAATATCTGTAGAAGAAAGTCAAATCACCAACCTGTCTTCGATGTTTTAAGCTGTCGAGGTTCTTAGTCAGCTCGTGGTCGTCGATTAGACGAACGGCTCTCCTTTGTATGGAATCCAACATACTGTTTAGAAACTTCCGTTCTGGCAAGTTTGGAAAATGGCGCTTTTCTGAATTTGTTGATATAAATAAGCTGAAAGGCAAGTTTTTCCAAGTTGGGTTTGGAATTAGGGTTGAAATTTTCATAGCTCTTTTTACCGATATTATTATGTATTTTTTTTAATTTCTATCACCAAATTTGAGTACCTACTTAGTTTTTTCTCCGAGTCGGTTTTAGAGAGGTTGTAAGTTAGTGGACAACTTTTATCGATTATGAAAGTTTTCTTGGTATTCTTTTCGATTAGAAGAATATCCGTGCGGTTCTGGTCTACTGTTCTATTAGTTATTATTGGCCTGTCCCAGTATAACAGATATTCAGGAGATTCAAAAACTGCTTCGGGCGAGTATTGATAGTATGGTGGGAGGTTTTCTTTTAGCCTAGTTTATTGGCCAGTTCTTTGTGGATTATCTGTGCCACCTAATTATGCCTTCCCAGATAAGTGTTGGATGCCATAGCACCCCAACCCGCCGTAATATGTTCTATTGTTTCTCCAGAGCAATTATTGCATTTTCTGCTTTTGAAGGTTACCTTTTCATAGTTTCTAGTTCGTATTACTTGGTCCTGGATAGAAATTATAAATACTTCTGTTTCAGCATGTAGCTGCCTTTTTCTAACCAATTCAGTGACATTTATCTATCTATATGTGGATTTTGAAGTGAAGTAGGGCATTTGTTATGTAGAGCTTTCTCTTGCCAAGTTACAAGCTGTAAGTTTAGGGCTGTATATCCAGCGTCTGCTTCTACCAATTTTTGTAGGAATTCCCAATTCGATTCTTGGAAGTATTTTCTCATTCATCATTCTATTGTGACTTGCATAAGTTATAAATATTAACGTGACCTTTGCTTCCCCTTCTAGTTTTAACTAGATTCTTTCAAGTGCAGAGCGTGGTTGGTGGAATCTGAATTTTGTCAGCAGCCTGCGCTTAAGTCTATCTACTTCGTGCAAATCGGTGTACTTAAGAATTTCGAATAAGTAGGTAAGTATTGATATTGCCCAGGATGGCAGTATAGTAAAGTTGCCAGAAGTCAGATCAGTATTAAAAAGTTTTGTTAGTCTGCTTTTATATTTGTTTTTAAACTTCCTTTTTGGGCTACTGTGGTTTATTTGTTGACGGTTTTTGGAGATGCCTAAGTATTTATATATTTTGTCCTTATCTAGTAGGTATATCTATGCCTTCAAGCAGTCCATGATTTTTATCAGGTTTTCCTCTTGCGACGTTCAAGATTGCTTACTTCTAATCTAAAAGACAGTTTAATGTCGTCGCTAAATATCTCAGTTACTTGAATTAGGGACTGTAAATGAGTTTTGCTTTCGGCGTATAGTTTGATGTCGTCCATAAATAAAAGGTTAAAAATTTTCTGTTAAATTGGGACGATATCCATAGTTTATCGATTTCATCAGTAGTAAGGACTGTTCATAGCCAAAATAAAACAAAAGGGGGCTTAACGAGTCGCCTTAAAATATAACTTTTGATATATTTACATTTCCTAGCTTCTCTTGTTCAATATGCAGGTTAGTGTTCCATTGGTCCATTAATTGTGCCTAACATGGTACGTATTAGGGGATATATTTTTAAAGATTTGCAAACATTTTTTTTTAGCCAGTCGTGATAAACGGAATCAAATGCTGTGCTATAATTAATGTAGCACATACTGAGATTTCGCCTTTAAACTTGTGCCTGTTTTATAATAACGGCATCGATTTTGACCTGTTCCTTTTAACCCAAAGCTTCCTAATCCAACCCTTTTGCTCATCAGCTACCAAGTTGTTATTTATGCAGTGTGTTTGTTGGCGTTTTTACAAATAATTTAAAATTATTTTTTGTATTATTTTGTTTTCAAATTTATTTTGGTCAATTTACTGAAAATAATTTGACCAGTCAATTCCTCAACCCTAGTCGCTACTTAAGAATTATATTGTCACTAAATAAATTCCATAAACCAAATTTCATGTATTACTGTCACACTGTCCAATAAGTGCTTTTTTATAAGAGTGGCAAAATAACAAATTTTTCAAAAATCGTTAAAGATTCATAAACTATTCGATTTTTTATACAAAATGTTCTTAAAATTAATTAAGCAACCCAAAAATATCATAGTATACAGGGTGTTCCTTTAAAAAAGCTACGTTTGATATTCCCTGATTATTTGGGACACCCTGCTTGTTATAAAATAATTTTAAATTATAAATTTAATGCCTACCAAAAACTTTGTTCTTGAAAAATAATAAAAAAATTGGGTAGAGAGTGGGCCATCCGGTATATTGGCATACAATTATAATTCTCGATTATAATACTTAATTTCTTTTTAAAAAATTTTATTTTAAACTTAAAAGGAATACAACTTTGCGTTTACGCGTGATGCGTGTACAAAATATAACTAACAACTAGTAAAGAGTCTATGTCGAAATAGTCCTCGATTGTTGGGCGTCTTCTGCTTAAATAGGTCGAGATAAGAAAGCTTAATGGGCCTCCATTAGTGTTGATAGGGAAAGTGACCATCACATAATTCCTCCATCACCAAATGAAACTTAAGGGGGTTACACTTGAGTTTCGACTAAGGGGTGCAATTCCTGTGGTTGGCATTGCTGATTTCTTTTCTTAAATAATAATTGGAAGCGTTGTCTTTTTTTCTTAAAAAGAAGAGCTAAAATAATAATAATAATTAGTAAAATTGCAATTATTGTTGATGACCAATTGGAAATGTGGTGAACGCCAACTTCTTCTAATGGTTCTTCTTGGATTGTTTGCAATTGAAGTTCATGGAGTTTGTTTAACGATACTTTTTCAATGACCAATTTTTTCACTGGTTTAATGGATATATTTGCTAACTTTATATCTTCTAATACAAGTGGATGTCCAATGAGTGATCCTTTTCTATTTGTATAATTATAATGTGTTGTTTGTAATAAACAATCTGCTGGAACTGTAAACAGGTAAGTGCCCTGTAGTGACACAATGTTCGTTTGTTCGCAATTTAGCTGCAATTTTTCTTTGTCAGGAAAAATGCCTATATAATGTCCTTCGTTGATTTCTTCTATTAGGTTTTTGTTTAATTGTACAGGTACGTATTGACAATTTTTTGGTTCCCTTTGTACGGACAGCAAGGAAGTGATGCAATCTGCTTCTTGAATGGGTTGCAATTTATTTTCTTTGCACAGGTGGTTGTTTTCTGATTCTGCACATTCTTCGTCATAATATTGGTATTCTGTGTCGCTTATGGATAGGTAAGAGGAAGGTGGTAATAGGGTAGTTTTATTTTTTGTAGGAACAGAAAATAAGCGATAGTAGTCAAAGAGTTTTGAATTTACCAATGGAAAGTTAAGGGTAAATATTATTTTGTTTGAAATAAAGTAAGCATGTGCTTTTATAACATTATAATATGTATGAAAATTTTCTTCTTTGTTAAATAGTAGTTGATATTTTTTATAAAACTAAGTTCTAAATGAATTTTGTGTAAATTTTCAAGAGAAATAATTGATGGGTGTGCTATTCCTAATTTTGCAAAAGTTATGGCATTTTCTAGTTCCGTTACAAAATGTAATAATGAATCTACATTTAGTTTTAATTGGTTTAAAACATCTTTTATTTCTAAATAATGAATGAAACCGAAAGTTGTTTCGTTAACTGCGTCTTGCAATTCAGATACTTTCTGATTTATTGTTTGTTGATTACGAATAATCGACATAGTTGTGTTAATATGTGTCATTAATTGTTTAGTTACTGAAAGTTGCATATTTGTTTTCTTAATAATTTTATTCTGATTATTTTCTAATGTTTCTAAATTACGATGTATTTCTATAGCGTCATCTTGATCTAAGTTACCGGTAATAAATTTTATTACTGAACCTTATGGGTTTATAATACCTCTTTTACTTCTTTTTGTTAATTCAAGAAGGCGTATTTTACTATTAACGATTGTCATTTCGTAGTCTAAATGATTATAAAAATTTTCTAAGTTAGTTCTATAACTTACAGGGGAGGTTTCGATAGTATATCTAATATTTTTGTACATTACATTTAGAGTGTTAAGTTGATAAATGATAGGTGGAATGTTAACATAGTAGAGGAAGGTATGAGATGCTGTTTTTATTTTTGATGTTCCTAATTTAAAGGGTAATATTCCAGGATTTTCTTTAAGATCTTGGATTTTAATTTTCATTTCTACTGTCTGGAGAGTCAGGATAATCCTGCAAAAATGAGGTTTTATTTAGTTTGCGTGGTTTTTTAAATAATTTTTTATGATATGTGTTTTGAGGTGTTGTTAGTGTAATATTTGTGCTTTTTATTACATGAGTGGGGGTATATAATGCTTCTATTTTTGCTTGCCTTTTTGGTGCGTTTTTAAAAGCAATTGTACCTGGTTCTATATCAGGTGGGTCCACTCTTTCTTTATTTACCTTATCCATTAATTTAGTTTTCTTTTCATGCATGTCATTGCTTAGATTTGTGTATAAATTTTTCATTGTTTCTTTATGTTCGTTAACAAGCTGATTTACTGTTAGAAAATCATTATTAATATCTATAGGTGTTTTAGTGTCTAAGTGACCTAGTAATAAATCAATTTGTTTAAATTTGGTACTAGAATAAATAGCGTTATTATATCCTATTATTATTGAATAAAAAAGTTTTTCTTGAGGAGTTAACTTGGGTTTTGTAATTGTTAATACTCTTAAATGTTCTATTAAAGTTGAATGAAATCTTTCTACAATTGAATTACTATTTGGGTTATCGGGTAGTGTATAATGCCACTTTATGTTGTATAAATTTGAAAATTCTTTTATTACATTAGTAGTAAATTCACTACCATCGTCTGATGTAATATTTTCAGGAACTTTGTAATTAGATATAAATTGTAAAAGTCCTTGATAGACATGTAAGGCTGATAAACTGGGTAAAACATAAGCTTGACCAAATTTAGAGAAACTGTCACAAATTGTTAGTGCAATAGTATTTCCAAACTTAAATGTATCTACGTGTATAGTTTCTAATGGTTTTGTCGGGGTAGGTGTAAGTTGTAATTGTATTAAATGTGATTGTCTTTCGTATTTTGATTGTTGACACACAGAACAATTATTTATAATTTGTCGTACATCATCATGTAATTTTGGCCAATAGTATTTCAGTTTTAATTCAGAAATTGTTTCTTGAATACCACGGTGATTAGTGATACCTTCATGCTGTAATTTAATTAGGTTATTTTGTCTACTTTAATTTGTAATATCTGTTAGTAACTTATTAGTTTTTAATAGTTTATAAGTGGAATTTTTGAAAGTCTCAGAAATGAATTTACACATTTCTTTATAAAGAATGTGATTAGTATCGTTTGCAAAATAAAATACACATTATCGTTTTGGTTCGCCATATTCTTTTAAAAATGTGATTATTTGTTGTTTGAACGTTTCTAATGTTACATAAATGTACCAACGAGTTCTAATTACTGGTGTGTTAAATATCTTTTTTATTTCTTGAGATGGATTATTTTCTGTTATTCTAATAACTATTTGACACAAAAAGTAATTAAGTGGTTTTTCAGTTATATTTATAGTTTGAATAGGATTTTCTATACTTGTATGAGTTGTTTGGTTTGTCTCGATTTCGTCAGGGTCTATCTGTGCAATTATCGAATGATTATCTGGTATCTGACTAGTAGAGGGAGTACTGTCAAGGCAGGGGTTTTCATTAAAGTTTTTCATGTATTGAAAAATAGGGGGAATGGTTTCGATTGGGTAGATTTCTACACGGGACAAAGCGTCTGCGTTAGTATTACTTTTACCTTTTTTATAAATTATTTGATAATCGAATTCTTCGAGTTTTAATCGCCAACGTACAAGACGTGAATTGGGTTCTTTGAGGGACATAAGCCATTGTAATGGTTTATGATCAGTGCAAATTTTAAATTTTCTGCCAAAAAGATATGGTCGAAAGTATTTCGTTGCCCATACTATTGCTAATAGTTCTTTCTCAATGGTAGAATAATTTTGTTCTGAATCGTTTAAGGTTCTAGATGCGTATGCAATAGGTTTGTCTTGACCTATAGTACCTTGTGAAAGTACAGCGCCAATTGCGTAATTGCTTGCATCAGTAGTTAAAATAAATTCTTTCGGAAAATCAGGGTATTGAAGTATAGGGTCATTAATTAAGAGATTTTTACAATCTTGAAATGTTTTTTGATAAAGGGGATCGTTAACATCTATTTTTGCATCTTTCTTTAGGCATTTAGTATAAGGTTTAGTTATTTGTGCAAAATTATTAATGAATTTTCGGTAATAACCTACGAGGCCTAGAAATCTTTTGATTTCTTTTCTAGTTTTAGGGATAGGGAAGTTTATAATAGCTTTAATTTTATCGGGGTTTGGTTTAATACCATCCGCTGTTATAATATGACCAAGGAAAGCAACTTCTTTACGTAAAAAACTCAGATTTATCTAATTGAATTTTTAAGTTAGCTTCACGTAATTTTTCGAAAACCAATTTAATGTTAATAATATGTTCTTGCAAAGATGTTGAAAAAATAATAATATCGTCAATATATACAAAACAAATTTTATTTTGTAGTTCTTTTAGGACATTGTCTACGACTCTTTGAAATGTTGCCGGAGAATTTTTTAGTCCGAATGGCATACGAAGGTATTCGTAATGACCATTTTCTACATTAAATGCTGTTTTTGCAATATCATCAGGGTGCATTTCAATTTGGTGAAATCCGCTTGCGAGATCAAGCGTGGTAAAGTATTGAGAACGACCTAACTTGTCTAATATATCAGATATATTTGGTATGGGATATCTATCATCTACAGTTTTTTCATTAACTTTCCTATAATCTACAACAATTCGCCATTTTTTCTTGCCTGAGGCATCCGCCTTTTTAGGAACAATCCAAATAGGTGAAGACCAGGGAGAATTACTTGGATGAATAATACCTTGTTTGAGCATGCTACTTATTTGTTTTTCTACTTCTGGCTTGTGAATAAAAGGGTACCTATAAGTTTTGGTATAGACAGGTATTTCATCTGATGTTTTTATTTGATGTTTAATGTTATTTGTAAATGTCAATGTCGAATTTTCTTTGTGGAAAATATCTGAATAATTTTTACAAAGATTTTCAATATGAAATTTTTCTTCAGGGTTCATGTGATCAGTTCTTATTGATTTTGTAATGTCGGTTTTAAGTAATTAGTATGATTTTTATTGTTTGTGTTAGTTTGGTAATTATAAATTTCAAAGTCATTAGTGTTAATGGGTTCTACATTGATGGGTTCGAAAAGTGATATTTCTTGTGTGTAATTAGAATTATTTTGGATTTCTATTGATGCGTAATTGTTATTTACAGTAGTTAAACCTTCTCTAATTAAACATTCATTAGCTAATTTTGTTGTTGGTATTATGATATTACCTTGTTTAACATTAACAGGTATTTTTAATGTTTCTATTGTATAAGGATTAACTTGTGTATAAAATAACAGTTTTTGTTGTGATTCATAATGCTGTAATGTAATTTGCATGTTAGGTGTTTTAATAACAGAGTTTGGAATATCAATTTGGATATTTAGTGATTTTAATGTTTCGTAACCTATTAAACCATCAAAGAAATGGTGAAATTTAAATAAATAAAATTTTATTTGTTTTTCTGTATTAAATTCTGAAAAGGCGGGGATTTCTGCGCAAGAGTTACGGGTTGTAGTTTGAAATATGGATGAAATGGTAAATGATTCATTTTTTATAAATTCAGGGAAGTAATTTTCTGCAATTTCGGGGTTAAGAAATGATTTTGTAGCGCCTGTGTCAATTAATAATTTTAATGGGGGATTAGAGATTATTATACAGTACATGTACCGGGTGTCCCACCTAAGGAGGTAATCGGCTATATCTCAGAAAGTAATCACACTAGAACTTTGGGAAAAAAAATATGTCAATAAAAGCGGCCAAGAGAAATTGCTGGAAATTATTGTCAAGTTCGAAAAATGACCGCTAGGGGGCGTAAGAGAACTTTTAAGATAGAAATGCCGATTTTCTCTTGATTTTTCCTAATAAAAATATGTTAAAAATATAAGCATTGTATTCTTCATAAAATTATGCAACTTTAAGTTAGGAATCGTTTTTTTCTATTTTCAATATTAAAGTGGTGGGAGAAGGTCAAACTTTTTTACTTTCAAACGCTGATATCTCTGCTTTGGATGAACCGATTTTACTCAACTTGGTCTTGAAAAAAAGCCCTTCTTTTACTCTACACGTAGATCTATTACCTATATCATGTTTATTCTGATGGTGGCCACTAGATGGCGTTTTTCCGTAATTTCTCAATGAATAAGGATTTTCTCAAAAAAATCAAATGTTATGATATGACTTTTTCATCATATTATATTTTAGCCTTATAAAGGCTATTAAATAGTGAAATAAAAAATCCAGGTCCGTATTTAAAATAAAAAAGTTGATAATGGTCGCTCGAATCCGAAACGTCGGATTAAAAAACTAACCCCATCAGCTTGTAGAGGAGGAAAAGTTACTATAATAAACTGAAAACCGCAACGTGATATCTTTTGTTAAACTAGAGAAATTAGGGATAATAATAATTAATATGGAAAAATAGGTCATTTTCCAAAACATTAATTAATCAATTAAAACTCTGGTTTAATGACGTCCAAGATGCTCGAACTGTCTCCCATCATTTTTTTTTAATTTTGATTTTTCTTAATACAAATATTATGTTAAAAATATAAGCATTGTATTCATAAAATTGTGCAAATTTTTGATAGGAATGTTTTTTTTTTCAATATAAGTGGTGGGGGAAGGTCAAACTTTTTTCTTTCAAACGCTGATATCTCTGCCTTGGATAAACCAAAACAAGAATTCATTGAGCGAGTTGCCTTTTATCAAGTAAACTTTGGAAACAAGCAAAACACCAAGATCCAATGAGCATGTAAATTTACCTATATCAAGTTAGCTTTGGAAACAAAACAAATTTCCTAATGTCAAAAGACATTTTATGCCAAAATAATTAATAACCACATTCGCAGTTAGATTATTGATTGGGTTATTGTTATTTTGTGTCAGTAAATTGTTATAGTGTTAGTTAATTATAGTGTTAGTTGTTGTTTAGTTTATAATTTTTGAAAATGCCTTTGTCGCTTCAAGTATCGGTTGATATTATCGCAGTTTATTTTGAGTGTTTTCAAAATGCGACTGTTGCTGCAAGGATATACGCTCTTAGATATCCTGAAAGGCGCCGGTACGGAAGCAGAATGTTCACTTGCCTAGTCAATCGCTTCCGTACTACAGGAAGTGTTCGTCCGTTACGCCGCAGAAGGAGTCGTGCCGCCAGAACTGAGGAAAATATTATCAACGTTTTAGCGTATGTAGAGTTCAATCCTCAGCTAAGCGTTCGGCTAATTTCAGTAGATTTAGATATTACCAAGTCAACAGTATTTCGAATATTGAAGGACCACAGGTAATCATTAGATTCTTGTTATTAGTAGCTACCTAATGTAGGTATAGATATTAAACCATCTATTGATAATCGCAATGCATAAAAAACTTTATGGATGATTGATATTTTTGACATTTGATAGGAATATTAACTACTCATTATTGTTTTTGAAAGAAACAGTTGTTTTTCGCTTAGGTATTATAGCATGCCAGGTTATAATAACGCGTCCGCCTAAATAGTACTAATTAATATTTTCCGTATAGGTTACATCCCTATCATATTGTGTTGCATCAAGCTCTGACCGTCGCAGACTACGATAGAAGGCTAGATTACTGTCATTGGTTGATAAATATGATGGCAGAAAACCGAAATCTCTTATCGCGCATTCTCTGGACGGACGAAGCTACTTTCCGTAGTGACGGTGGAGTTAATACCCATAATATGCATTATTGGGCAGCAAATAATCCACGCTGGATGCAAGAAGTGCAACACCAGGGAAGGTGGAGCGTCAATGTTTGGTGCGGAATTTTGGGCAATAAAATTATAGGCCCTTTTATTTGGAATGAACCGCTTAGAGGAGAAAATTATTTGAATTTTTTACGAAATAATTTACCAGTCCTTCTGGAAGACGTACCATTGGAAACCAGAAGGACCATGTTCCTCCAACATGATGGGTGTCCAGCCCATTTCGCAGTAAACGTGCGTAGGTTTCTGGATCAGGCGTTTCCTGATAGGTGGATCGGGAGAGGTAGCTTATTTCCGTGGCCCCCGAGGTAAAGTTAACATGTTGTTCTTAGGTGGTCACCTACCTACTAATAATCACAAATTTTCCTACCTACGTTTTTGTTGCAGGTCACCGGATCTAACCTGTCTAGATTTCTATTTATGGGGTCGAATTAAGGATCTCGTTTTCACTACAAGACCTATAACAAGGGAGGATATGATTCAACGGATCTTAAACGCTGTTCGAAGCATATCAAGAGCGGAAATAGAAACAGCTGTCTTATCGACGAGGGAACGATTGGAATTATGCATTAAATATGATGGGAGACAGTTCGAGCATCTTGGACGTCATTAAACCAGAGTTTTAATTGATTAATTAATGTTTTGGAAAATGATCTATTTTTCCATATTAATTATTATTATCCCTAATTTCTCTAGTTTAACAAAAGATATCACGTTGCGGTTTTCAGTTTATTATAGTAACTTTTCCTCCTCTACAAGCTGATGGGGTTAGTTTTTTAATCCGACGTTTCGGATTCGAGCGACCATTATCAACTTTTTTATTTTAAATACGGACCTGGATTTTTTATTTCACTATTTAATAGCCTTTATAAGGCTAAAATATAATATGATGAAAAAGTCATATCATAACATTTGATTTTTTTGAGAAAATCCTTATTCATTGAGAAATTACGGAAAAACGCCATCTAGTGGCCACCATCAGAATAAACATGATATAGGTAATAGATCTACGTGTAGAGTAAAAGAAGGGCTTTTTTTCAAGACCAAGTTGAGTAAAATCGGTTCATCCAAAGCAGAGATATCAGCGTTTGAAAGTAAAAAAGTTTGACCTTCTCCCACCACTTAATTATTGAAAATAGAAAAAAACGATTCCTAACATAAAGTTGCAAAATTTTATGAAGAATACAATGCTTATATTTTTATCATATTTTTATTAAGAAAAATCAAGAGGAAATCGACATTTCTATTTTGAAAGTTCTCTTACGCCCCCTAGCGGTCATTTTTGGAACTTGAAAATAATTTCCAGCAATTTCTCTTGGCCGCTTTTATCGATATATTTTTTTTCCCAAAGTTCTAGTGTGATTACTTTCTGAGATATAGCCGATTACCTCCTTAGGTGGGACACCCGGTACAGTGATGGGCTAAAATATGGAACAAATTCATTTAAAAATCAGGTATTCATTTTTTAAAAAAACGCTCGGACACTTCGATTATAATTCTTTCTTCCGGATTTTTTGCCTCAAAAAGAAATTATACCGGGTGTGTCAAAAAGTAGATGTAGCAAAATTTTTTTGTTTTTTAAATAGAACCCCCCTATTTTTACTTATTACCCTAATTCTACGTCAAATTCTGCGCATAACTCATGTAGCATACTCTATCCTTATCTCTAACGGTTTTAGAGAAACATTACATCATCAAAAAATTCTTTAAAAAAAGGTTAAAAAATTAGTTTATTATGTGTTGAAAATGCAAACCATTAACTTCTTGACAATATGCTAATCTACTTAAAAACCCTTCTAAAACATTATTTACAGTATTTTCATTAATTTGCCTTATTTCATATCTAATTTTAAATTTTAAGTCTTCCAAATTTTGTGGTTTATCCTTATACACTTTTGATTTCAAATAACCCCAAAGAAAGAAATCCATGGGTGTAAGATCGGGCGATCTTGCTGGCCATTCTATGGGTCCTCTTCTACCTATCCATCATTCGGGAAATACAGTATTCAAATACTCTCGTACTTGTCGAGCAAAATGAGGCGGAGCACCATCCTGCTGAAACCAAATAGACGCTTCTGGTAGATGAGGCTGATTCGGATTTGGAAAATCCGCTGCTAGTGTGGGAATTAATTCATTTTGAAGAAATTGTAAATACCGGTCTCCTGTAAGATTTCCATTGAAGAAAAAAGGTCCAATAATTCTATCATTTAATATCCCTGCCCAAACATTTACTTTTTGTGGGTATTGCGTGTGCTGTTCTCTCATCCAATGGGGATTATTTGTACTCCAATACCGAAATGATGATGATGACCGATGGAAAAATAGATTTTAGTTGCAAATTTCCATCATAGTTTCACAAAACTGTAGTCGGCGGTCGGGATCATATTCGTTTAGCTCGTGCAGCAACCTAATTTTGTACGGATGGTACTTTTCTTGTTTCAATACCCGCAACACAGATCGTCGGCTAACATCATTATTAAGGGCTACTTCAGTGGATGCACTATGAGGATTATCTTCAACCTCTAACAAAATGTTCAATTGTGAGTTTTCACTAATTTTTGGACGACCTGGCCGTAGACGATACTTTACATTCCCTGTTTCCCTGAATTTCTTCTCAATTTTACTTACTGTAGATCTTGTAATCGGCCGTTCTGGATACTTAGCGTTAAACAAGTTACAAACTTCTTCTTGACTTCTTGTTTTGTCTCCACATCCAATTAAAATTAAAATTACGATTCTTTGTGTTTCATTTAAATGCACCATGATCACCGTTTTTCAAAATTATACCCAAACTAATTTTTGATTGACACATGACTTGCTATCGTAGTAACAATTCATTTAAATTTACCTGTTTACCTTTAAGTAGGTACATGTACCTTTTTTTAAAGAATTTTTTTTTATGATGTAATTTTTCTCTAAAACCATTAGAGATAAGGATAGAGTATGCTACATGAATTATGCGCAGAATTTGACGTAGAATTAGGGTAATAAGTAAAAATAGGGGGGTTCTATTTAAAAAACAAAAAAATTTTGCTACATCTACTTTTTGACACACCCGGTATAATTTCTTTTTGAGGCAAAAAATCCGGAAGAAAGAATTATAATCGACGTGTCCGAGCGTTTTTTCAAAAAATGAATACCTGATTTTTAAATGAATTTGTTCCATATTTTAGCCCATCACTGTATATGGTAAATCGTTTTTGTCATAAATAGAATGTAATTCTATGGGTCTGTTGGTGGTGTTTCGACATCTTGAAAATTTTGTTCGGAAGAATTTTGATTTTCAGGACAATAGTTGGTATAATCTACGGGTTCAATTTCAGGGGGGTATTTATAGTAGTCATTATTCTGTTCAGAATGATAATAATTTTCATGTTCTTGATTTTCATCGAAGGGTTCTATATTAAAAAGTTCTTCGCTAATTATGTCAGGATGAGGACGGAAATTTTTGAAAATGTTAGATGGTGGTTTATTTTGTCTTGCAAAGCCAGTGCCATGCGAAATTCCGCTCATAGGTGTGGGTCTAGGATGATTAATATTTTGGTTTCGTGGTTTCCATGCATTAGGAGGATTTCCAAATACTTGTTTATTAGTAAAGAATCTCTGAAGTGCAATGGGTCTCGGGTTAATATTTATTGGCTGACTAGGAAATTGGGGTTGAGTTCTAAATTTATTATGATGTGAATTATTTTGCATTTAGGTGGGATACTGATAGTTGTTGACTTTTGAGTAGTTTTTATATTATTTTCGGTTACAATAAATTGACGTGCTGTAGCCAAGTTATTTGGTCTCATTGCTCGAATTATAGAGCCTAGGGGTTCTTTTAAAACGGATAAAAATACATTTAAACAATGGGTCTTGTAAAATGTTTTCCTAGCAATTTTGTTAGCATCTACTTGTTCGTGAGTATCAATGTAATTATGTAAAGCATTTAAATTGGACATAACACGTTGCAAAAAATGTAATGGTGGTTCACTATTATTTTGTTTCAATGAGCACAAATCAGAAAGAAGACCACTTTCGTCTCGGTGGTCGCCAAAATGAGCAATTAAGGCAGTTTTTACTGATGCCCAATCTTTAGAAATAGAAGTTCTGTAAACTTCTTTTGCAAAACCTACAAGTTTAGCGTAAATGCCATAAATTAACAATACATTTTGAGCACAATTAATGTTAGCTGGGGTGACATCCCAATAAGTATTTATTAACATATTGGCTGTATCAATAAATGCTGAAAGTTCTAAAGGATTACCATCGAATTGTGGTACAATGTTAAATAATTTTGTATCAAAAGCTGGTGGAGCCATATTATTAGAAATATTACTTATTTTCTTACAATTATTCTCTATAAAATTATTTTCCATAAAATTATTACTTTTAAATTTTTGTAGTGTGCGCTTTTCACAATTTAACTTTAAATTAGAAAATTTATTTAAAAACTCTAAATCTAACTCGCCCCTATTTTCTGCAATAGAATCAGATGGGGAGGGACTTTCGTACATAGACAGGATAAAAATAGGAATAAGCGACACTTACATTAATATTATCATCATGTCCAGGATAGCCTATCTTGGTTTCTGCGATAGACAACTCTTGAAGGTCTGGGAAGGTTCTTTGAACAAACAGTTGAAACTGACGTTTTTTTCGCGATGAAAAACTTTCAAAATCTGCACGACTGCGCCAATTATAATTCTCGATTATAATAATTTCTTTTTAAAATTTTTTATTTTAAACTTAAAACGAATACAACTTTGCGTTAACGCGTGATGCGTGTACAAAATATAACTAACAACTAGTAAAGAGTCTATGTCGAAATAGTCCTCGATTGTTGGGCGTCTTCTGCTTAAATAGGTCGAGATAAGAAAGCTTAATGGGCCTCCATTAGTGTTGATAGGGAAAGTGACCATCACATAATTATACTGTATATACCTGGCAACAAAATGGAACTATGTACTTGTTTAATTAAAACATCTGCTTCTTTATCGGTGTTATATGTACTCAAGTGACCTTAAAATCGTTTACGTAGTAATTCATGTGTATTTTTTTTTAACTATACCTACCTAACATGGAGTATTTATTTCAAGGATAAACACCAAAATCGTAATACAACAAGGTACTGATTTTTTGAGATTTAACTGGTAATACATATTAAAGAATTATATTCTTTATAGAAAACGTATCTAATATGTATAAGTAATGTTACGTTGCAAGAAAATGAAGGATGTTACAAAAGCACTTCTAAAGTGGAGGCGCGATCTTTTCTTTATTATTAGTGGATTCCTTATTTTAAAAATATTTCTCATTTCTAAAAAAATATTTAGTAGATAATTATATAATAAAAAAAGATCATTAACCTAACATATAACTTGTTGTAATCAGTTGTTTTATTTAATGTTAGAAGAGTTAAGGCCAAAAAGCTAAATACGGCTTACTGTGGTACTGTGGAACAAAAACAGTGACAGTATCAATTTAAAAAAAAGTAATTGTAAGGTGTAAAGAATATTGGTAATTTAATATATAACGTACTATATAGCTGAGTTTTATAATTACCTATAAGGAATAGTAAAAAAATAGTTTTTTGAATAAAAAGTAAAACATAGGTTCCTAATAATATTTACAAAGTTGCATTCAAATCTGTTCCTTGATTTTGGTTTGGTTTGGTATTGGTATTTTTTTAGCTTAAACCTCAATACGATTAAACTTTATACATTTATTATACCTTACTTGATTATTACTCTTTTTTTTTGTTTCACTAATAGAGGAGTTTTTTTTTTATTAAGTTACCTAATTTCTGCAGATTTCTAGCATTATTTTAAATTTTGAAGTGTCGACCTATTAAACAAAAAGTATTAGGTAATATAACTAATGCAATTAAACTGTAGTAAGTTTTAGGCTACAGAAAACAGTAACAATTTTTGTCAACTATGGGACCCGGTTTTTCCAATACTATATGTCATTTGACGCTTGTACCTTATTTAGGCACAATGATTTCTTTTAATTACAAAATTCAAATATTTTCTTGGTTATGGTATGACATCTAGAAAACTTTTTACTCTTCGCTAATTCTTGAGAACTAATTGTTTTATTTTTTACAGATTCAAGCCACATAGTAGACTGCAAGTTAAAATTAATATTAGGTTTAATATGGACCCTTATCTTACATTATTCCATATCGCTGCCCGTGTGGGAAGGAGAAGACGACATAAATAATGGAGGAACAGAATCGACACCAAAACAAAGGTAATCATTATTTACTTACTAAATGTTTTTCCTACTTTTTCAAATACATAGGTCTTATAGATACTTATACATTATACCTAATAAGGGCCGAAGGTCAGCTTGGAGTATAAAAGCTGGAGCTAAGACACTCACTCTGCTCTTTACCTTAAGCATGTAAAACACATAGGCAATAACAAAAAAAAAAGAAAGGTAGAGTGTCTATATATTATAAATTATTACAGTATATAAGAGTATAATATTATGGGTGATATTAAGCAGTCAAAAAAGAAAAGGTATTACTCAAATAATAGAAGAAATTTATTATTGAAGAATAAACTAAAAATTCCCGAAAAATGGCGTAAGGGAAAAAGGTAAAGTACCTATATCTACCTACATAAGGTTCATTTTTTTTTTATTCGAAATTTTATTTAAATATTGTCCTGAGATTTATTTTCTATGAAATAGCTATTATGTTTATTTAAAAATATTATGACTTAAAAAATATTTTTACATAATAGCGTTATATTAAAATATTAAAGTAAAAAATTACAAAGGGATGGTTATTTAAAATAACTCTGTGTGGCTATAAAAAAAGTCAGATTATTATTTTTTAATTAAATTTCGATAATTCTGACTTCATTATTGAGTTTCTGGATAAAACTTTGTATTGCATTTGTGCTTTAGTTGCGCTTTGTCCAGTTAAAAAAATTTAAAATAAATTTTCTGGCGTGAATAAAATAAATCCTAAACACTTATATAATAAATAACCATTATATTATATTGATTATTTACAATTGACTTTTTAATGCATAGTATTACATAAAAATGTTGTATAAAATAATTCTTTATCCAGCTTATATTATAGCCAAGACGGCCCAGTAGGTACCCGGCTTTTATTGATAAAATGGGATGCAAATTAGTGACACCCAATAAAATATTTTTAAACTAGCACTTTCCCACCCTTAATATCATACTAGGAAAATTTATTAAAATGTATTGCATTACAAGTAATTAAGTTCTGCTTTTGTGCTACCATATAAAATTGTATGAGTTGAATAACATAACAGTACAATAGCATATTTTGTTATAATCATAACTATGTCATAATTTTAAGGTATTTCTGTTTATTATTCCTTTTGAAAATGTTTTCTTAATAATCGTTGTGACACTTAAAAAATATTATTATTCACGTTAGATCATCTACCAATCAATGTCTACCAATTAATTTATCAATACAGATTACAATAGATATAATATAATGTAATATAAGTAATAAAAAATTAATTTAAAATTATAAGTGGGCGGATAATAATGAAAAATAATTATTATGTAATTTGAAATGTCATATACTTATCTTAAATTAATTTTTAATGACCAAAGAATTCGATCTTTCTATTGGCTGGCCTCCGTTTATACCGAAAATACAATTTTTTTGCGTTCGTGGTATAACATATATTATGAATGGCGCTTACTTCTAAAAAATAGCATATTAGGAAGAAGCTCTTTAAAAATTACCAAAATAAAATTTGTGTGAAGTAAAAAAAATACCAAAAATCACGCAAATTATTGTTTTAAGACGGATTTTCGGCGACAACGGGCCAATAGGTTAATCCCAATGAACCTCAGCAAACTTACATGAGAATACGTGTCCCTCTTTTTAGCCATTTTTTAGACCACACTTTCTCTTTTTTTCTTATTTTTTTTTATCCGAAGCGATTACTAGGCCAGAAAGCGCTAGAGCGTCGTCATTATTAATTATTATACATATTGTGGTGGCTGTCTAAGACTGAAAGGTTTGGTAGATTTACCTGAATGTGTGGAGGTTTGACAGTCTATAGTCTATCCGGCGACCGTCCTTAAGTCAGACTGTTGAGTCTCGACTGACAAGCCTGCCGGAACATATGTGGCCGCCTTAATAGAATGTTGGAAAGTCATAAATAGGAAGTTTTAGAGAAGAACTACTTCTATTATGACTATCTTACTTTTAATAACGTCATCCGCAAATTAAAATATTTCGTTTTTTAAATTTAGACTTAATGGTTATAAAGTTAGTAAAGTTATTTAAACGTTAAATAATTCTTTTTATTTAAAAAGATAAGAAAAAAAGACTCGGAAAAGTTAATAGCAAATCAAAAAAACGACAATAAACAAAAAGTTATTTTATAAAAAAAACAATAAAACGGACAAAATAAAATAAAAATTTATATTAAAGTAAAAGCCCAATTTAAAAATCTCATTGCAGAAAATATTGCTAAAACAAAGACTAACTTTTTTTTTATGGCAAATCCAGTACAGCCTTTTTTTTGGGAAAAAATTCTTGGACACGGGTATTAACATTTTAAGTTGTGGTGTGGGGGGGGGGGGGGAATCATGTCCTTTTAATAGATTAAAATTGTCATTTAAAAAATACTATTTATTTTCCTGGAAGGCAGATGGGAAGACAGATCATATTAAACTAATTTTTACTCGTATACTTCTGCCATTGTTTAAAAACTTTCGGTACATCTTTAGTAGATCTCTTAAAAGGTCCAACATGCCCTTGTGAATAATTACTCGTTATGTTATATACAGGGTGTCCCACTTATAATGGAAACAAGCTTATAATTTCGGTATTTTTTAATTGATTGTTTCGAATTTTGGTATGGTTACGTATGATCCTAGGGTGCAATTTTCCATTGCCTAAAATTTTAGGTAACCCATTAGAGTCCGGATTTATAGGGGTTTTAAAATAATAATTTAAGGAGTAAAGTACCTTTAGCGATTATTTTATATCAGAACTAATATCAGAAGTCAATTTGGCATCCATCAAAACGACCATATACAAAGTTTTAATAAATTGAAACAACCATTGGCGTGCGTATGACCAAATTTATGTTTATTTTTTTGCAAAAATATTGACATCTAAAATAAGAAATAAGTAATTACCAAAAATGTTGACCATTTAACGGCTTCATCTAAAAAAATTAGGTACATACGGTAGAAGCAGTGGCGTACTGTATTTTCTGCTATAAAATTAAAATTTTGTACATAGTACATCTAATAATTTATTCTTGCAATGTAAAAAATTAAAAAAGAATCAAACAGGCATAAATAAGAAAATTTAAATCAGTCGGCCATGTAAACAAAATATTATTTATATGTCAACGGGAAAATCATTGGTATGTCAAAGGTAAATTATTAATATTCGTGCTGTATGAAAAATAGCAGATATGCGTTTGAGTTTGGCTGAGAAAGTAGAAATAGTGAGATTAGTAGGAGACAATGCGCGAAATTGTAGAGAGGCCGCCCAAGAATTCAATCGAATACACCCTAATCGCTTTATATCGCATAGTACAGTTTCTAAAGTGAATCAAATGTTCAAACAACGTGGTTTGGTAGTGCACGAAAAGGTAAAACGTCCAAGAAATCATCCACAGGATGAATGAATTTTAAATCATTTCCGGGTAAATCCAAAATCAAGCTTAAGAAGCTTTGATATTAGGCGAAAAAGTTCTGCGTCAAGATGTTTAAAGAGAAATGGTATTAATCCATTAAACCAAGATTTTTGACGCACGTTGCAACCAGGTGATAACGAAAGAAGAATGGAGTACTGCATAACAATGCAGGCAAAATTTTATGAAGACAATGGTATTTTTGGAAAAATTTTGTTGACCGACAAGGCAACATTGGCCTCAAATGGGTCAGTGTTATCTCAAAATATTAGATTTTGGAGTAAGGAAAATTCAAATTGGGTTATTAATTGTGAAAGTCAATACTCTGCCCGTATAAATGTGTGTTTTTTTTTTTATACAACTTTAAATGGAAAGATTTCTGGAGTTCTTGCAACATGATTTTTGGTTTGCCGTTAGAATATAGGGAGAATTTGTATGTTCAGTTAGATGGCGCTCCAATTCATAATTTTGGACCTGTAAGAGGATGGCTTAATGAAAATTTTGAAAATAAATGGATTGGTCGCAAAAGTCCCTTTGTAGCTTGGCCGCCATTTTATTCACGCCAGAAAATTTATTTCCAATTTTTTTAACTGGACAAAACGCAACTAAAACACAAATGCAACTTAAATAACGCGAACACCCAAACTTGTTTAAAAAAAATTTTTATTGATTTAAAATTACAAGTTTATAAAAATCGACCGAACTGATCTGAATCTAGCCAAAGAATGATATTTAATTTAACAATAAAATTAGAGTTTGGCTTGGAACATAGATTAGAGCTTCTCGGAATGATGGTCCTGGGAATATGCTGCATCTGTGGTTTCATTGGGGATTCTGTGCATGTAACTGCTCCCATCCTAAGCTGACTAAATCGGGGATGGATTTTGAAATTTATCGATTTCTCCGGTTTTTCCGGATTGATTGGGTTTCTTTTTAAACCATCAGATAATGTAATGTTTTTTCTTGTAAATGATCCATGCTAATAGGACCAGAATAAAGAACGTCAATAGGCTGAATGTGATTGGGCTCTCGATCGATCGATTGATTGGATTCTCGTATTGGCGATAGTTGATTGGTCAGGTCTTTTAGTCTGTAGATTTCTTCAAAATTTATTTCGGTGTAATTTGGTGTTCGATACAACTGTTTTGTGTCCATAGTGGCTATTTCAACGGTCGGTAGTATTAATGGTCTTCGTCCTTGCTGTAATGTGACATTATGGATGAATTTCTTGTTTTTGGCTTGAATACTACAAGGATTCGGAATTTTGATCAATGTTGGGTTTTCAATTTATAAATATTGATCACTTTTATATTGGGCAAAAATTCTTTCCTTTTGTAGGTAGGACAAGACTTTCTTCCGGTGTAACTTGCTCAAAAATTGACTTTGTCGTTTTTATTTCTAAAATTTGGCAACCATTAGTGCAGGTGTTTTCCATTAGTTGAAGCGTACAACTGTCTGGTGGGTAGAATTTCTCTATGCAGTAATAGGTATCCTCCAATGATGGATAGGTATTGTATTCGAACTTCTTTAAGAGCTTGTGCTAAATAAGAGTATTTTGTGATAAATACTTTGCTTTTTTGGGTCACAGGATATAAATGGGAAAAGGTATAGGTTTCAGGCTTAATTATAGGTACATGTATAGCAAAAATTAATTTTGTTTTCGAAAATGTAACTGGAGTACTCAAAATTTGATAATACGATAAAATATTTTTGAAATTTGGAATTTGGTTTTCGTTGTATATCGTTTTTAAATATGTAATCATATTTGTTCTAATTCATGACTAGATATTATAGAGTTATCTAGTATATTTAACTTAGCAAACATTATTGCATTTTCTAAATTGTCAATAAAAGTAATTAGATTTTGGCAATCTAGATTTATCTGAGATAAGACACCTTGAAAAGTTATGTAATAATTAAGGTTATTAAAAGAGTTTTGTACATACTGCTGCTTGAAAGATACTTAAGCTGTATTCCAGTTCTTTCTGATTTTTATTGAGAATCGATATCGTTTTGTTGTAATTATCAATCAAATTTTTCGATAAGGATATTTGTAAATTAAGTTATTTTCTATATTTTTCTGATTTTGAGCTAAGTTTAAGATCGCCTCGTCGTAACGTTTACCATCGTCAGCATCTAACGTGCCAAAAAGCCATTTGTGTGTTTTACCGATTATATTAATTAAACCTCGTTTATTGCGTATGTTTGGGTGGAGATTTTCGAGTTTTTCTTGTGTAGTTTGAATAAGAAACTCGGTGCGTAAGAGAAGACTTTCCGCTAGGCATTGATAAGATATTGGGTTATTGGGTTTTTTAGCTGTAATATTGCCTTTTATTAAAAATGCGTTATTATTGGGTGTAAATCTATATAATGCAAAAAGGTGTGTTTATTATAAATAATTTTTGCATTGCCAAGTTGGACGGGTAAAATGGGATTTTTTATTGTTGTTACTTGTATGTCTCTCTGTTCACTGTTGGCTGGAAGTATCTGAAGGACCGGAAGCAGTGTTAAAAGTACTAACTTTATTGTTTACCTGCAAAGAGGGTTTTTGTTTAATTTTTGGTTTTCTAGCAGAGCTTTTATGTAATTAATTTGTGTGTTATTAATTTAGTATGACTCTGTCCTTTTATTGATGACTTTTTAAATTTGGGTAATGCTTTATTTCGAGCTTCGGTCTTAATATAACCTACTTTTTCTTAGTCGAAGTCGGGTGGTTCGCAGCGATTTTCGTTTCTTTGTGATATTATTTTTTCCTTAGTTTCCGCGTTCCGTTCTTGATTTTTTTTGTAAACTTCATTAGCCGTTTCTTTATGTTTGTGTACATAATTTGATATAATTATTTGGTCATTAATATCAAACGGGTCGGTACTATTTATATGCCCTTTAACTATTTAAAAAGGTGTAAATTTCGTTAGGCTATGTATATAATTATTATAGCCTAATATAGCTCGTTTTGTTTGTTTGAAGGTTGTAGACAATGATGTATCTTGAGTAATAGATGTGTTTTGGACTTCCATTGCCTTTAGTTTTTCATATCACAACGTTTCAACTGGTAAGTATCTCCACTCGTCTTCACACGACTGGAGATACTTACCAGTTGAAACGTTGTGATATGAAAAACTAAAGGCAATGGAAGTCCAAAACACATCTATTACTCATAGCTCGTTTTATTAGTTGTTCAGGGGTAAAAGTACTAGCTTTCTCCTTTATGCACCGATAGTGTTCGGGTTTGTTGAATTTTTCTACGGGGGAGTTTGAATTAATATTTTTGGGGGTGGTATAATGTAATTTGATTTTATATATCTTGCAGAAATCTTCGATTTCTTTGTTTTTAAACTCAGTGCCTGAGTCAGCTGTTATTTTTTGTGGTAATCCATGGTGTGATATAAAATTTAGAAGGGTTTCTATTACCATGGGTCCTGTTAGGCTTTTTAAAGAATATACTTAAACGTAATATTTTTTTAATATGAATTTCAAATTTAAACTCCTCCCTCCTGGATTTAATTTGCTACAATGCAGGTAATGTTCAGGATGTTGGGGTGAAGGATATCGATATTTCTGATCACCTCTTGGTTTACTGTAACCTTACTTTCATCAATAATAATCGTAGTGATCCTGTTTACTTGTATAGAGCGCTGGGTCAAATAAATATGAATGACTTTCAGGGCGACTTGGAACGAGCTCCTTGGCATGTTATATATCAGACTGACAATATTGATGATAAAGTCAAATTTTTAACTGACACTATTTTGGGTATTTTTAATACCCACGCGCCTATTAAAGAAAGTAAAAACACAAAAAAACCGTACTGTCCTTGGATCACCGATAATGTTAAGCTAATGAAACGTTTGAGAAATCAGGCTCTAAAGCGCTACAGACAAAGGTTGTGGAACATTGGGAGTATTACAAGCAACTAAGAAATCTCACAACTTCAGCCATCCGATCGGAAAAAAAGCGTACCTTAATCATAAATTCCAACATTGCACTACAAAAGAAATGTGGCGTGAGCTCAAAAAATTAAATACTTTGAATTCAAAAAATAAAAAAAATCCCGAGGGATTAAAAAAACTAAACGAACTTAATAACTAGTTTACGAAACTTGTAAATAATAATAGTAACCCTAAACGCGAACTTTTAAATTTCTATGAAAACAGTAGACTTTTTGACAACCAGTTTACTTTTCAGCCAGTGGCGGAGAACGAAGTCTCTAATTTAATTATCCAAATTAAATCTGAAGCCTTTGGAGCCGATAACTTAAACATAGATCTCATTTTATTATGCTGTCCGTTCATCATAACTCATGTAACCCACATAATTAACTGTTGTATTGATAGGTCCTATTTTCCGAAAAGTTGGAAATTTGCACATGTTGTCCCATTACCCAAAGTAAGCAATCCCACAGAGTACGGACAGCTGCTGTCAATCTCGACATTACCGACATTTTCTAAAATCTTAGAGAAAATTATGGAGCAACAGATCAACTCTTATGTATTTCAACACAATATTATACCAAAAATACAGTCTGGATTTCGGGGGGATTACAGCTGTGCCACTGCACTTTCCGATATTCTGGATGACGTAGTGATGGCACACTATAAAAGTGAGGCTACAATACTTATTCTTCTTGATTTCACCCAAGCCTTTGATATGCTGAACCATGACATTTTAACTGCTATCTTAGCCTACATTGGCTTTACTCCAAACTCGATTACTTCGCTGGCTTCTTTTTTGTCCGACAGGGCTCAGAGAATTGTTCTTGATGGTAAAAAATCAGACCCCATAAATGTTAACACAGGTGTTCCACAGGGGAGCATACTGGGTCCTCTTCTCTTCAGCATTTTTACCTCAAACTTTATCAAATAATATTTAAAATACTCAAAGTATCATTTATATGCGGATGATACGCAAATTTACTTATCATTTAGGCTCAATGAGGTCCACACTGCCATCACTAAACTAAATGAGGATTTAAATGGGCTCTTGGACGTAACGTCCGATCATCTACTTAAAATTAATCCCACTAAATCCATAGCTCTACTATTTTGTAACGAAAACCATAGAAATGCCTTGTTAAACGTAATAAATTTAAAAATCGGTTCCGAAGTTATTCCCTTTAAAGAACATACAAAGTTAAAAATGATTTACTCTCACAGACAGTATCTTTCTCAAAAAACGAAAATGGAACTATGCGATTCATTAGTCCTGTCCCATTGCAACTTTTTGGACAACGTTTATGGCCCCTTTTTAAACTCGGTTGACAACAGGCGGTTACAGAAACTTTAAAATTCTTGTATAGGACTGGTGTGTGGAATAAGACGTAGGCAAATGGTATCACATAAACTTCGCAAGCTGGGCTGGCTAAATATGTTTAATAGACGAATTCTCCACTCATTGTGCCTGTATTATAAAGTAATTCAATTTAAAAGCCCTCCTTATCTCTACAACAAGCTTAAATTCCGGACGGACGTACATAATCTAAACATACGTAAGAAACATCTTTTGACCATACCAGCTCACAATAAAGAAATGTTTAAAATATCCTTTTCCTACAATAAAGCTCAAGTTAAGTTTAAAAAACAGAGAAAACTATTTTTAAAAACAATTTTATTTTACTTTGGAAAATACAGCGTCTGACTTTAACGAGCTCAAGTCAAAGAATCTTTATTTAAAAAATTACATTAACATTATTGTAAAAAGTAGCATCATCAAGAGATAAGGCTTCTCGGAAAGGTTGGCCTGGGAATCGTCTAGTTCATCGTTTTCTTAGTATGTAACTCCTCCCTCCTTAAGCTGAGAAGATACTGGAGGTATTCTGCGAGTTATTGGTATTTTCGGTTCTGGTATCGATTTCTTGCAATTTGGTATTGATTTTGGTTTTGGAACAAATTTTGGAAAATAGTCTAAGTTGCAGTAGAGGGAGATGATTCCTTCTGCATCAGATTCCGGAGGTCCCTTCTGCGCAGGCGCCAGCAGTGCGCAGGCGCGCGTCATATGTCAAACGTCAATTGTTAGATGACGTACGTCATCTGCCAACTGTCAGACGTCATATTGGTGGGCGCTAGCTACATTGGGCCTTAGCTACTTGGGCGTTAGTTAATTTAGGCAATAATATTCTATATATGGAATGTGTTCAGGATGACGTCATATTACGAATAAAAAAAGATGGCGGATGCCATCTGTCAATTAAGACAGCTCAAGGTCACCTGCCACTTGTTAAATGATAAAAGGAATTAAAAACGAGGTTATGTGTGTAGGATGACGTAACAAGTTATTTTAAATAATCCCGAGACCTTCAGGTCGAGGTGTACTAGAGACATATATTCGCCTACGGCTCGTTAAGCTTGCTAGAGATAATGTAACATGTAAGCCGTATTTAGGATGACGTAACAAGTTATTATGAAATATCCCGAGACCACAGGTCGAGGTGTACTAAAGACATATATTCGCCTACGGCTCGTTAAGGTTGTTAGGAATAATATAGCATGTGGTTCGTATTAAGGGTGAATAGCAAGTTATTTTAAAAAATCCCGAGACTGCAGGTCGAGGTGTACTAAAGATATATACTCGCCTACGGCTCGTTAAGCTTGCTAGGAATAATATAGCATGTGGTTCGTATTTAGGGTGAATAGCAAGTTATTTCAAAAAATCCCGAGACTGCAGGTCGAGGTGTACTAAAGATATATACTCGCCTACGGCTCGTTAAGCTTGCTAGGAATAATATAGCATGTGGTTCGTATTTAGGGTGAATAGCAAGTTATTTAAAAAAATCCCGAGACCGCAGGTCGAGGTCTACTAAAGATATATCCTCGCCTACGGCTCGTTAAGGCTGCTAGGAATAATATAGCATGTGAATCGTATTTAGGGTGACGTAACAAGTTATTTAGAAAAAATCCCGAGACCGCAGGTCGAGGTGTACTAAGGACATATATTCGCCTACGGCTCGCTAAGGTTGTTAGGGATAATGCAACATGTGAATCGTATTTAGGGTGGCATAACAAGTTGTTTAGAAAAAATCCCGAGACCGCAGGTTGAGGTGTATTAAAAATATATGCTCACCTACGGCTCGCTATGGTTGTTGGGGAAAGCGCAACATGTGGTTCGTATTAAGGTTGACGTAACAAGTTATTTAGAAAAAATCCCGAGACCGCAGGTCGAGGTGTACTAAGGACATATATTCGCCTACGGCTCGCTAAGGTTGTTAGAGATAATGCAACATGTGAATCGTATTTAGGGCGACGTAACAAGTTGTTTAGAAAAAATCCCGAGACCGCAGGTTGAGGTGTATTAAAAATATATGCTCACCTACGGCTCGCTATGGTTGTTGGGGAAAGCGCAACATGTGGTTCGTATTAAGGTTGACGTAACAAGTTATTATGAAAAATCCCAAGACCCGCGGCTCGAGGGGCACTAGGGATATATCCTTGCCTGCGACTCGTTAAAGTTGTTAAGGATAATATATAACATGTGGTTCGTATTTAGAATGACGCAAAAAATCATAAGTAAAAACCCGAAATCGATCGGTCAACTGGTTCAGGAGATATAATTTTTTGAGATTAGCGTCTTTATGTCTAAAGATGAAGAGGCGAAATTTGGTAGACGGGTATAAGATGGGTATACCTATCGAATAATAAAGGAATATTTCAAAAATCTCAAGTAATAACAAAACTATACGTATTAAACCATTAGGGTCTTAACACAACCGAAACAAAATTCTTACTATGCAAAGTCCATTGGGAATGTTATTAAATATATCTAACCTTCCTGTATACATGATTATGGCCCTCGACACGAGGCAAGGTCAGTCTGTCTGGAATTAATAATGTTTAGATACGCATAATAACCAGCCAAAAACCTCTATGAACTGTTCATGATCGAGTAAAAAACATCTAATAAGTCGCTAAAGTATTCCAAAAATAGCCTTTGAGCTCATAAAACGACTATTTAACAACTCTTATATAAAATAACCAGCTAAACCCTCTCTGATAGGATAAAAAACATCTAATTAACTACCAAAGTACCCAAAAAATGATCGTAGAGCCCATAAAACGTCTATGTAACAGCTCCTATTCCATAATAAGTGGCCAAAAAACAGCTTTGAACTAGTCTTAATCGGATAAATACATCTAATAAACTATCAAAGTATATACATAATAATACAAACCATAATAAGTAGTCAAAAACCTCTATAAACTGTTCATAATCGAGTAAAAAACATCTAATAATCCACTAAAGTATCCAAAAAATAGCCTTCGAACCCATAAAAAGTCTATTTAACAGCTCCTATACAAAATAATCAGCTAAAACCTCTCTGATAGAGTAAAAATATCTAAAAATCCATTAAAGTACCTAAAAATTACCTTCAAACCTATAAAAACCCCTATTTAACAGTTTCCTATACATAATAAACAACCAATCAACTCTCAGATAGGGTAAAAGCCACTAAAGTACTAAAAAAATTAGATAATACATTCTTAGTCATAGCTATTTCTATTATTATTATTCATATATCTAAAAATGAGGCATCTGATTAATATCCAATATCATTACCAGCTAGTAGCAGCAATATCAATAGGCTAGTACCTAGTTAGCAACTTATCTATGTAAGTAAAACGCAAGAGCGGCTTATGCGAATATCTGATCAGGATCAATATGTATAATGAACAGCTATGAACGGCTAGGAACAACAAATAGGACATTATTCAACCACTAACCAACCACTAAACAGCCTTTAAACCCATAAAAACGTCTATTTAGCTGCTCTTAAACCAGGCAAAAAAAAACATCTAATAAACATCTAAGAACCTAATAGGTAGCTGAAGCAGCAAAAGTTCGTTTTCACACCTCGCCTACGGCTCATCGGGACTATCATCGGACTATAGTAGACACCTTAAGTCGCTAGAAAAAACCAAGGATGATCATTCGAGCGAGCAATGTTAAAGATATGAAACCATAAATCCCAAAACGTGATATTCGAGACATACCAGATAAACGTTTCAGTAAAATTAAGAGGAGGGTGGGAGGTTATCATAGACGCAGAATATATAAAGTTTAATATAGTGAACTAAACCAAATTCATAAAGATTAAGTGCTAAGGAATGACTAAGTGGAAATTAAGCGGGCGAATATAAAAATAACCTACTACTTGGGAACATGTAGTTCCAAGTGATCATGAAAATAAATCTAAAAATCTATCATATATGGTTGTTTATTTAACAATATGTATATCAATAGCAAAAAGACTTGGTTATATACTCTCTCTTAAGGAGTAGACCTATTAAAGATCATCACAACGAATAATATAACCATAAACGACAGGTTCTAGATTAAAAAATTATCCATTATTCTGACGTTCATTAACAGCTAATGTAGAACGCTGTAATATAGTAGATCATAAGGATTCGAATGTGAACGGGTAATTACGTTAAAAGGTGCAGGATAAAAGATTCGTCTTGCAAAAATCTAACGAGGAAGTATGGGTAAGTTATATGTTGATTACTAAAATTTAGCTGCTAAAATCAAAAACACACAAAATTATTATATATTATAATACATTATTGCAGTGTCTGCCAAATGACTAAAAATTCAATTAAAACAAACTACGATTGTATAGAGATAATAGAAAAAGAGGTAGATAGACGTTGTATACTATTACGATCATGATGATTAAAAATCAATAACTTACATCCGAACCAGCTACATGCAGTCACCTATGATAGCCCTCCTTGCATGAAAATACTAAAATTATCCGCTTCAACAGCAAAAAAAAAAAAAACACCCTAGGATCTGGGAAAAAATTAATAGCTAAAGGACTCGATGAAACAATAAAAAATGAAGAGTATATCTAATTTACAAATCAGCAAGAAATAATAGATATTTAATTTAAATAGACTTAAATCAGTATGCCTGAAGTAGAAAAAATTAGAGGCAGGACCTTATTAAGGCTTCCAGCTGTAAACTGGAAATATTTGGTAAAAAAATTATACAATATTATATAAACACTACTAATTTTGTTTTCCTGTTTTTACACATAATTAAAAATGTAGTTGTAATAGATTATTTAATAAAAACTATGTTAAAAGTTGATATTTGCCTACGACTTGTTACAGTATTAGATAATACTTGTTGATGGGTTAAGATGTAACGTATCATCATGTGGTTTGGGAGATATAGTCCTGCTATTAGATTCTTATGCAGAAAGGTGGTAAGCTAATATTGGACAAATGGGTAGATAATGAAAGACCTCCAGTAAAAAGATAATCTCAAACTATAAATGAGTTAGAGACTTAAAATCATAGGTATTGCGTTTAAATCATGGTATATACGAACAGGATTCCTATGGTTAGAGATCGCTTATAACCGAAAAACTATACCAAAAGTTCGATTCCGCTACTAAACGAGAGAAAAAATAGATAAAAGTTCCGGGTATATCATAGATCTATAGTAGAATGCTTTGTAATACGCCTTAAGTCGTTAGAAAAAACCCGAGATCCTTAGAACAGGTTAAAGATATAAAGCTCTAAAAACCCTAAAACAAGTTATTTAACTCATGCTAGATAGATGTTTCAGTAAAATTAAGAGGAGGGCAAGGGTCATCATAGACGCAGAATATATAAAGTTTAATATAGTGAACTAACCCAAACTCCCTAAGATTGTGTGCTAAGGAATAATAAAAAAATAATAACCTACTAGGGAACATATAGTTCTAGGTGGTCGTATACAAAACATAGAGGTTGGACTCGCAACACCTCATGAAAATAAATCTAAAATCGGTTATACATGGGTGCCTATATAACACTATGTTTATCAATAGCAAAAATACTTAGTTCTATACTAAATTAGGGGTTATAATTCTTAAAAGCAATTTTGTCAGTTCTGAAATTGTGTGCATTATTGAAGAGTAGACTTATTAAAGATCCTATATACACCAAAAGTATATAAACTAAACTAATAAAGGTAGCAAAGGGACAAGTGCTAGTCACGCGAATAAATAATATAAAAACAGTCGGGCATAGGCTCTAGGTTAAAAATTATCCATTAATCTGATCTCGGAACCATTAGCGCTCCTTAACAACCAATGTAGAACGTGGTAATACAGCGATTCGGAAGGATTCGATTATGATTGGGTGTAATTACATCAAAAGGTGCAGGACGAAAGATTCGACTTGCTAAAATCTGACACAAAAGTTGAGTACTAAAATTTAACTGTTAAGATCAAAAACACACACGCTATATAAAATTATTACGTAATACATTATTATAGTGTCTGTCAAATGACTAAAAAATGTAATTAGAACAAGCTACGATTATATAGAGCTGACAGAAAAGAGGTAGATAGACTTTGTCCACTATTACGATTATAAAGCGGAGAAATCAATAACTAACATATGAATCAGTTACATACAATCACCTATGATTGTCCCTTGTATGAAAAAGGAAATTATCTGCTTCAACAGTAAAAAAAACCTCAAGATCTGAAAAAATCAATAGCTAAAGGACTCGATGAAGACACAGAACAACTAAACAAAACAACAGAAATGAGGGTTACCTAATTGGCAAATAAGCAAGAAATAATAGGTCTTCAATTTAAATAGACTTAAATCGAAAAAACATTACAGCGAACAAATACCTGTTTGGGTAGGTCCTTATCCACCAAAAATACCCCCGCTATGCTGAAAAATAAGAATAAATTAGAAAAACCTAGAAATTTAGGGTAATAGCTAAAAATACCTTAAGATCTGAAAAAATTAATAGCTAAAGGACTACGTACAGAGATACATGAAGTAGAGTCCAAGAAAAGCAACTAAATACAACAAAAATGAATGCTACCTAATTGGCAAATAAGCAAGAAATAATAGGCCTTCAATTTAAAATAGACTTAAATCGAAAGACATTGCAAATAACAAACAGCTGTTGGTAGGTTCTTAACCATCAAAAATACCCCTCAGCCATGCCTAAAAAAATAAGAATAGGAAGGAAAAATACATAGAAATTAAGGGTAATATAAGGATCCTATACATTCAAAAAAGTATATATTATGTATGATTAACCTATAATATTAGGTATACCAAAGGATAACACTATACCTAACAGGACCCAAATTGAGGTTAAAAAAATAAAGGCATATAAAGTATTTAAATAACCGAATGATTATCCGAATAAAATTCTCGTTTCAAATGTTATATTAGTTACATGAGATGAGATTAATTATTCTATAAATATGTGGACTTCCGAGTGATCATACTCATCTAATCGAATGAAAAATAAAGTAATTAATTAGATAAATGACTTCTTAACGGAGCTTCAATATTAGTGGATAGATATTATCTAAACTATAAAAACAATTGTAAAAGAGTTGTAAAAATTATTTACCAAGACATAAATTTTAAAACAGACGAGAGAGGGAAGGGGAAGGGATATAGTAAACGGTTACAGGTTTAAAAGCTCCATCAACTAGCAAAAAATATTTAAAAACATTAAGCCATAAATGTATTAGATTGTACAAACCATTAAAGTCTTAATAGCAGGGATAGTTAATATTTTTGCAATAGGAAGATATTGAAAAAATACCTTTGGAAACGATTTAAGCCATTAAAATAATACAGGCAATAACAATGGGAGGTACATAAAATACAGTTTTAAACGGGAAATTCGATTATATACATATAGAAACTAATGTGTTAAGCATCAAAAACTAACTAAACTGTTTATATAATACAATATTGTCAATATGAATATGTTTAAGATCTTCAAAACGAGGATAGGAGGTAAAATTATATCAAAAATACGGATAAATAGAGCAAATAAGGCAAAAAAAATAATAAACTAGAAATCTAACTGAACATAAAAAGTGTTTAAAAATTAAAATATATAGCAATTTTATTAAGTATTAAAAATATACCCTAATAATATTTGTTTATACAGCTAAGTAGAAAACTATTGAAACATTAAGGAAAAAGGAGTGATGACTATAGGTATAAAATTTAACAACTATTGGTAATAATTGATAACTATTGGCTTGTGAAAAATTAGACAATAAGTTATAGTACTTGTAGCCACAATCAATCGATAACTATGAATAGAGAGGCAGTTTGAGAAACTTTTATAGGATTTAGACTAGATTCAACATAGTGTTCAAAATAGTAGGATTATAGCATCTAGACCTGGTTCATCATATTTAGTTATTTATTATATTATTATACACAACACTAACCCAACACAGACCCTCCATACACCCTCCCTAAACCCTCCATACACCCTCCCTAAACCCTCCAAGAACCCACCATACACCCTCCCTAAACCCTCCAAGAACCCTCCATACACCCTCCCTAAACCCTCCATACACCCTCCCTAAACCCTCCAAGAACCCACCATACACCCTCCCTAAACCCTCCAAGAACCCTCCATACACCCTCCCCAAACCCTCCAGGCACCCTACAGATACCAAACTTTCGGGGTTACTCGGGTTTATTAGGATTCTAGGAATTTATTTTGTTCGACGTAATATTTAAAAAATTATTAAAGCCACGGCGGCCTTCTCCCAAAATTTGCTACAAATTTCGTGAGCCTTTGGCCGCCGTGGCTTTAATAATTTTTTAAATATTACGTCGAACAAAATAAATTCCTAGAATCCTAATAAACCCGAGTAACCCCGAAAGTTTGGTATGTGTAGGGTGCCTGGAGGGTTTGGGGAGGGTGTATGGAGGGTTCTTGGAGGGTTTAGGGAGGGTGTATGGTGGGTTCTTGGAGGGTTTAGGGAGGGTGTATGGAGGGTTTAGGGAGGGTGTATGGAGGGTTCTTGGAGGGTTTAGGGAGGGTGTATGGTGGGTTCTTGGAGGGTTTAGGGAGGGTGTATGGAGGGTTTAGGGAGGGTGTATGGAGGGTCTGTGTTGGGTTAGTGTTGTGTATAATAATATAATAAATAACTAAATATGATGAACCAGGTCTAGATGCTATAATCCTACTATTTTGAACACTATGTTGAATCTAGTCTAAATCCTATAAAAGTTTCTCAAACTGCCTCTCTATTCATAGTTATCGATTGATTGTGGCTACAAGTACTATAACTTATTGTCTAATTTTTCACAAGCCAATAGTTATCAATTATTACCAATAGTTGTTAAATTTTATACCTATAGTCATCACTCCTTTTTCCTTAATGTTTCAATAGTTTTCTACTTAGCTGTATAAACAAATATTATTAGGGTCTATTTTTAATACTTAATAAAATTGCTATATATTTTAATTTTTAAACACTTTTTATGTTCAGTTAGATTTCTAGTTTATTATTTTTTTTGCCTTATTTGCTCTATTTATCCGTATTTTTGATATAATTTTACCTCCTATCCTCGTTTTGAAGATCTTAAACATATTCATATTGACAATATTGTATTATATAAACAGTTTAGTTAGTTTTTGATGCTTAACACATTAGTTTCTATATGTATATAATCGAATTTCCCGTTTAAAACTGTATTTTATGTACCTCCCATTGTTATTGCCTGTATTATTTTAATGGCTTAAATCGTTTCCAAAGGTATTTTTTCAATATCTTCCTATTGCAAAAATATTTACTATCCCTGCTATTAAGACTTTAATGGTTTGTACAATCTAATACATTTATGGCTTAATGTTTTTAAATATTTTTTGCTAGTTGATGGAGCTTTTAAACCTGTAACCGTTTACTATATCCCTTCCCCTTCCCTCTCTCGTCTGTTTTAAAATTTATGTCTTGGTAAATAATTTTTACAACTCTTTTACAATTATTTTTATAGTTTAGATAATATCTATCCACTAATATTGAAGCTCCGTTAAGAAGTCATTTATCTAATTAATTACTTTATTTTTCATTCGATTAGATGAGTATGATCACTCGGAAGTCCACATATTTATAGAATAATTAATCTCATCTCATGTAACTAATATAACATTTGAAACGAGAATTTTATTCGGATAATCATTCGGTTATTTAAATACTTTATATGCCCTTATTTTTTTAACCTCAATTTGGGTCCTGTTAGGTATAGTGTTATCCTTTGGTATACCTAATATTATAGGTTAATCATACATAATATATACTTTTTTGAATGTATAGGATCCTTATATTACCCTTAATTTCTATGTATTTTTCCTTCCTATTCTTATTTTTTTAGGCATGGCTGAGGGGTATTTTTGATGGTTAAGAACCTACCAACAGCTGTTTGTTATTTGCAATGTCTTTCGATTTAAGTCTATTTTAAATTGAAGGCCTATTATTTCTTGCTTATTTGCCAATTAGGTAGCATTCATTTTTGTTGTATTTAGTTGCTTTTCTTGGACTCTACCTTATGTATCTCTGTACGTAGTCCTTTAGCTATTAATTTTTTCAGATCTTAAGGTATTTTTAGCTATTACCCTAAATTTCTAGGTTTTTCTAATTTATTCTTATTTTTCAGCATAGCGGGGGTATTTTTGGTGGATAAGGACCTACCCAAACAGGTATTTGTTCGCTGTAATGTTTTTTCGATTTAAGTCTATTTAAATTGAAGACCTATTATTTCTTGCTTATTTGCCAATTAGGTAACCCTCATTTCTGTTGTTTTGTTTAGTTGTTCTGTGTCTTCATCGAGTCCTTTAGCTATTGATTTTTTCAGATCTTGAGGTTTTTTTTACTGTTGAAGCAGATAATTTCCTTTTTCATACAAGGGACAATCATAGGTGATTGTATGTAACTGATTCATATGTTAGTTATTGATTTCTCCGCTTTATAATCGTAATAGTGGACAAAGTCTATCTACCTCTTTTCTGTCAGCTCTATATAATCGTAGCTTGTTCTAATTACATTTTTTAGTCATTTGACAGACACTATAATAATGTATTACGTAATAATTTTATATAGCGTGTGTGTTTTTGATCTTAACAGTTAAATTTTAGTACTCAACTTTTGTGTCAGATTTTAGCAAGTCGAATCTTTCGTCCTGCACCTTTTGATGTAATTACACCCAATCATAATCGAATCCTTCCGAATCGCTGTATTACCACGTTCTACATTGGTTGTTAAGGAGCGCTAATGGTTCCGAGATCAGATTAATGGATAATTTTTAACCTAGAGCCTATGCCCGACTGTTTTTATATTATTTATTCGCGTGACTAGCACTTGTCCCTTTGCTACCTTTATTAGTTTAGTTTATATACTTTTGGTGTATATAGGATCTTTAATAAGTCTACTCTTCAATAATGCACACAATTTCAGAACTGACAAAATTGCTTTTAAGAATTATAACCCCTAATTTAGTATAGAACTAAGTATTTTTGCTATTGATAAACATAGTGTTATATAGGCACCCATGTATAACCGATTTTAGATTTATTTTCATGAGGTGTTGCGAGTCCAACCTCTATGTTTTGTATACGACCACCTAGAACTATATGTTCCCTAGTAGGTTATTATTTTTTTATTATTCCTTAGCACACAATCTTAGGGAGTTTGGGTTAGTTCACTATATTAAACTTTATATATTCTGCGTCTATGATGACCCTTGCCCTCCTCTTAATTTTACTGAAACATCTATCTAGCATGAGTTAAATAACTTGTTTTAGGGTTTTTAGAGCTTTATATCTTTAACCTGTTCTAAGGATCTCGGGTTTTTTCTAACGACTTAAGGCGTATTACAAAGCATTCTACTATAGATCTATGATATACCCGGAACTTTTATCTATTTTTTCTCTCGTTTAGTAGCGGAATCGAACTTTTGGTATAGTTTTTCGGTTATAAGCGATCTCTAACCATAGGAATCCTGTTCGTATATACCATGATTTAAACGCAATACCTATGATTTTAAGTCTCTAACTCATTTATAGTTTGAGATTATCTTTTTACTGGAGGTCTTTCATTATCTACCCATTTGTCCAATATTAGCTTACCACCTTTCTGCATAAGAATCTAATAGCAGGACTATATCTCCCAAACCACATGATGATACGTTACATCTTAACCCATCAACAAGTATTATCTAATACTGTAACAAGTCGTAGGCAAATATCAACTTTTAACATAGTTTTTATTAAATAATCTATTACAACTACATTTTTAATTATGTGTAAAAACAGGAAAACAAAATTAGTAGTGTTTATATAATATTGTATAATTTTTTTACCAAATATTTCCAGTTTACAGCTGGAAGCCTTAATAAGGTCCTGCCTCTAATTTTTTCTACTTCAGGCATACTGATTTAAGTCTATTTAAATTAAATATCTATTATTTCTTGCTGATTTGTAAATTAGATATACTCTTCATTTTTTATTGTTTCATCGAGTCCTTTAGCTATTAATTTTTTCCCAGATCCTAGGGTGTTTTTTTTTTTTTTGCTGTTGAAGCGGATAATTTTAGTATTTTCATGCAAGGAGGGCTATCATAGGTGACTGCATGTAGCTGGTTCGGATGTAAGTTATTGATTTTTAATCATCATGATCGTAATAGTATACAACGTCTATCTACCTCTTTTTCTATTATCTCTATACAATCGTAGTTTGTTTTAATTGAATTTTTAGTCATTTGGCAGACACTGCAATAATGTATTATAATATATAATAATTTTGTGTGTTTTTGATTTTAGCAGCTAAATTTTAGTAATCAACATATAACTTACCCATACTTCCTCGTTAGATTTTTGCAAGTCGAATCTTTTATCCTGCACGTTTTAACGTAATTACCCGTTCACATTCGAATCCTTATGATCTACTATATTACAGCGTTCTACATTAGCTGTTAATGAACGTCAGAATAATGGATAATTTTTTAATCTAGAACCTGTCGTTTATGGTTATATTATTCGTTGTGATGATCTTTAATAGGTCTACTCCTTAAGAGAGAGTATATAACCAAGTCTTTTTGCTATTGATATACATATTGTTAAATAAACAACCATATATGATAGATTTTTAGATTTATTTTCATGATCACTTGGAACTACATGTTCCCAAGTAGTAGGTTATTTTTATATTCGCCCGCTTAATTTCCACTTAGTCATTCCTTAGCACTTAATCTTTATGAATTTGGTTTAGTTCACTATATTAAACTTTATATATTCTGCGTCTATGATAACCTCCCACCCTCCTCTTAATTTTACTGAAACGTTTATCTGGTATGTCTCGAATATCACGTTTTGGGATTTATGGTTTCATATCTTTAACATTGCTCGCTCGAATGATCATCCTTGGTTTTTTCTAGCGACTTAAGGTGTCTACTATAGTCCGATGATAGTCCCGATGAGCCGTAGGCGAGGTGTGAAAACGAACTTTTGCTGCTTCAGCTACCTATTAGGTTCTTAGATGTTTATTAGATGTTTTTTTTTTGCCTGGTTTAAGAGCAGCTAAATAGACGTTTTTATGGGTTTAAAGGCTGTTTAGTGGTTGGTTAGTGGTTGAATAATGTCCTATTTGTTGTTCCTAGCCGTTCATAGCTGTTCATTATACATATTGATCCTGATCAGATATTCGCATAAGCCGCTCTTGCGTTTTACTTACATAGATAAGTTGCTAACTAGGTACTAGCCTATTGATATTGCTGCTACTAGCTGGTAATGATATTGGATATTAATCAGATGCCTCATTTTTAGATATATGAATAATAATAATAGAAATAGCTATGACTAAGAATGTATTATCTAATTTTTTTAGTACTTTAGTGGCTTTTACCCTATCTGAGAGTTGATTGGTTGTTTATTATGTATAGGAAACTGTTAAATAGGGGTTTTTATAGGTTTGAAGGTAATTTTTAGGTACTTTAATGGATTTTTAGATATTTTTACTCTATCAGAGAGGTTTTAGCTGATTATTTTGTGTAGGAGCTGTTAAATAGACTTTTTATGGGTTCGAAGGCTATTTTTTGGATACTTTAGTGGATTATTAGATGTTTTTTACTCGATTATGAACAGTTTATAGAGGTTTTTGACTACTTATTATGGTTTGTATTATTATGTATGTACTTTGATAGTTTATTAGATGTATTTATCCGATTAAGACTAGTTCAAAGCTGTTTTTTGGCCACTTATTATGGAATAGGAGCTGTTACATAGACGTTTTATGGGCTCTACGATCATTTTTTGGGTACTTTGGTAGTTAATTAGATGTTTTTTATCCTATCAGAGAGGGTTTAGCTGGTTATTTTATATAAGAGTTGTTAAATAGTCGTTTTATGAGCTCAAAGGCTATTTTTGGAATACTTTAGCGACTTATTAGATGTTTTTTACTCGATCATGAACAGTTCATAGAGGTTTTTGGCTGGTTATTATGCGTATCTAAACATTATTAATTCCAGACAGACTGACCTTGCCTCGTGTCGAGGGCCATAATCATGTAGTATACAGGAAGGTTAGATATATTTAATAACATTCCCAATGGACTTTGCATAGTAAGAATTTTGTTTCGGTTGTGTTAAGACCCTAATGGTTTAATACGTATAGTTTTGTTATTACTTGAGATTTTTGAAATATTCCTTTATTATTCGATAGGTATACCCATCTTATACCCGTCTACCAAATTTCGCCTCTTCATCTTTAGACATAAAGACGCTAATCTCAAAAAATTATATCTCCTGAACCAGTTGACCGATCGATTTCGGGTTTTTACTTATGATTTTTTGCGTCATTCTAAATACGAACCACATGTTATATATTATCCTTAACAACTTTAACGAGTCGCAGGCAAGGATATATCCCTAGTGCCCCTCGAGCTGCGGGTCTTGGGATTTTTCATAATAACTTGTTACGTCAACCTTAATACGAACCACATGTTGCGCTTTCCCCAACAACCATAGCGAGCCGTAGGTGAGCATATATTTATAATACACCTCAACCTGCGGTCTCGGGATTTTTTCTAAACAACTTGTTACGTCGCCCTAAATACGATTCACATGCTATATTATTCCTAGCAGCCTTAACGAGCCGTAGGCGAGGATATATCTTTAGTAGACCTCGACCTGCGGTCTCGGGATTTTCTTAAATAACTTGCTATTCACCCTAAATACGAACCACATGCTATATTATTCCTAGCAAGCTTAACGAGCCGTAGGCGAGTATATATCTTTAGTACACCTCGACCTGCAGTCTCGGGATTTTTTGAAATAACTTGCTATTCACCCTAAATACGAACCACATGCTATATTATTCCTAGCAAGCTTAACGAGCCGTAGGCGAGTATATATCTTTAGTACACCTCGACCTGCAGTCTCGGGATTTTTTGAAATAACTTGCTATTCACCCTTAATATGAACCACATGCTATATTATTCCTAACAACCTTAACGAGCCGTAGGCGAATATATGTCTTTAGTACACCTCGACCTGTGGTCTCGGGATATTTCATAATAACTTGTTACGTCATCCTAAATACGGCTTACATGTTACATTATCTCTAGCAAGCTTAACGAGCCGTAGGCGAATATATGTCTCTAGTACACCTCGACCTGAAGGTCTCGGGATTATTTAAAATAACTTGTTACGTCATCCTACACACATAACCTCGTTTTTAATTCCTTCTATCATTTAACAAGTGGCAGGTGACCTTGAGCTGTCTTAATTGACAGATGGCATCCGCCATCTTTTTTTATTCGTAATATGACGTCATCCTGAACACATTCCATATATAGAATATTATTGCCTAAATTAACTAACGCCCAAGTAGCTAAGGCCCAATGTAGCTAGCGCCCACCAATATGACGTCTGACAGTTGGCAGATGACGTACGTCATCTAACAATTGACGTTTGACATATGACGCGCGCCTGCGCACTGCTGGCGCCTGCGCAGAAGGGACCTCCGGAATCTGATGCAGAAGGAATCATCTCCCTCTACTAGTTGCTTTCTATATTTCCATAGTAGGTACACTGTCAACAGGACGGCTAGGCTTCCTATTAAGTAGGACATAATGTTTGATAATTGTTCTTTTTCTTCGATTGGGGTGATTGGCGATAATTGGTTGGCCATATCCTTCAATCGATAGATATCTTCGAAGTTCAGTTTTGTCAAATTGGGTGTCTTAAATGTGGTTGATAGGGTGGAATTTCCTATTTCGACATCGGGTAAGATAAGCGGTTTTCCTTGTTTAATTCTTACGTCGTTGACAAATTTCTTCGCTCCGATTTGAATTTGGCAATTTTTCGGAATTTTTACTAGCGTCGGCATATTAATTTGGAGATATTGGTCGGTAGTGCATTTAGAAAAAAGTCTTTCTGTTTTACTGGGAAGGATGAGTATTTCTTCCTGTGTAACTTGTTCGGTTATTATTTCTTGTATTTTGACTTCAAGAACAGGGCAGTTTTCTAGCGGAGAGCCTTTCAGTAGTTGAAGGGTGCAATGGTCTTGGGGTGGAGATTTTCAGTGCAGTAGTATTCTTCTTCCAGTTGGGGGCAACTAGTTTCTTCAAATTGGACCTTTTCTTCTGCTTGTGCCAAATAAGGGTATTTTGGAACGAATATTTTATGGTGTTGGGTAATAGGATAAAGGTGGTAGAAGGTAAACCTTTCTGGTATAACCACAGGGACATGAATCGCAAATATCACTTTAGCTTTTGAAAAAGTAACTTGAGTCCCTAAATATTGGTAATACGACAATATTTTCTTAAAATTTGGTATTGCTTCATTATTATAGATTGTTCTTAAATAATCTAGCATTTGTAATAATTCTGAACTTGGCACTATGGCGTTATGCAGTGCGTTTAATTTGGCAAACATAATAGCATCCTCTAGGTTGTCAATAAAGGTGATTACATTTTGACAGTCTAAATTTATTCGATAAATTAATCCTTGAAAGCTTATAATAATCATTTAGATCATTAATTGTTCGTTCTATGACATCTTTAAATACTCTTAAACCCTATTGTAATTGTTTTTGATTTGCACTAAGAATCGATATTGTTCTATCATAGTTATTATTGATGATATGAATAAACCTCTCTTGTTCTTTACGTGTGGGTAGAGATTCTCGGGTATATTTTGTGTAGGTGTAGGTATTCCGTTCTAAGAATTGCGCTTTCTGATAACCCGTGATAAGAAATTGGATTTGTCGCGTTTTCGTGTTTTTGTGTTTTAAGTGGTTTCTAATTGTAAAGAAATATTTTTCTATATTTACAAGTTGTACTAAAATAGATTCTAAGTCTACGTAATGCAAAAATGTATGTTTGTTATATATAAGGTTTGAGTTTCCTAAGTCGGGAGAATAAAATTTTTAATGGTTGTCAGGTGTATGTCATTGGGGTTGCAGTATATTTGAATTACTTGGAGTGTCGTGGTTAAAATTAGGATTGTCATTTTCATTGTTTATTTGAAAATTCGATCATTGTTTAATTCGGGGTTTTCTAGCGCTGTTTTTATGGTACGCGCCTTTTTGTGTAAGTAGTACTATTTTATCGGTTCGACTTTTAATCGCAAAATTTTTTTTAAATTTCGGCAGGTCTTTTAGTATTTCAAATGGGGTATATTTGGTTACATTATGGATTGAGTTATTGTATGCAATTATTACGCGTTTCATAAGTTGCGTGGGTGTAAAATTTTTATTTTCCTCTTTTAGACATCGGTAGTGTTCGATTAATGTTGAATGAAATCGTTCAACTGGGGAGTTCGAATTACTATTTTTTTGGGGTTGTGAAGTGGAGCTCGATTTTGTAGAGTTTTCAAAAATCTTCTACTTCTTTATTTTTGAATTATGTACCACAATCGGTTGTAATTTTAAGAGGTAAACCGTGGTGCGTAATAAAATTTAGTAGGTTTTCTAGTATTTCTGGTCCTGTTAAACTATTTATGTGATAGGCTTGTCCGTATCGAGAAAATGTATCTATTACCGTTAAAAAAGGTTTCGTTTAGTATTTTGAATGTGTCCATGTGGACTTACTCGAGGGGTTTTAAGCTTGTCGGGGTTAGGTTAAATTTAATTGCTGGGGGATTTCTATCTTACTTGTTGGTTAGACATGTTTCGCAGTTGTTTATGTAATTTTCGATGTCTTCTGACATTTTTGCCCGATAATATTTTTGCGAAAAGGCTAGTTTGGTTTCGTTAATGCCTCTATGACACGTTTTAGTTGTGTAATACATCTCGAGTTTTTCTTTTTGGTCGTTAAGTGTTTCGACGTCTTCCAAAAATTTTGAACATTGAATTAGTTTGTAAGAAGAATTTCGAAAAAAGTTTTGAACTGTAGTAATGAATATTTTGGCTATTCCTGGGTCCCAAATATATATAGCAAACGTTTGTTTGGGGTCAACAAATTCTTTTAAAATCTTTATTATATGTTCGCGTGGGTCTCGTTTTGTTATTGTGACGTATAGGCGTGTGTTTTCAAAGATTTTATTAAATTTACATTGTATTTTGTCTATATCACCAGCAGTTATAACGATTTGATTTTTATAAACATTTAAACTTCGTTCGGATATAGGTATATTTATTATCGGGTGTTCTAGTGACGTATGTACCGTTTCATTATCGTCTTCCTTGTTTTTTTCAGGGGGTCGAATTTGCATGTCGGATATTATATTGATCTTTGGTATGTTCGCATCTGTTTGTCTTTCTTCGCATGTCTCGAAAATTTCATTTATAATCGATTCGTCTAGTTGTGGGATATCCTCTTGGTTTTGTAGGTATTCGTTTATCATGTTGTCTATGTCACCGGGGTTATTGTCCGTCGACATTGTCTCTAAGGCGTTAAGGTTATTGTCTATTGGGTATCTAGACAGGGCGTCTGCTGCCTGGTTTAGTTTACCTTTTTTGTATTGAATTATGTAATCGAATTCTTCTAATTTGAGGCGCCACCGCACGAGTCTTGAATGGGGTTCTTTTAGGGAAAATAACCACTGTAAGGGTTTGTGGTCAGTCAGTATGGTAAATTTATGTCCGAATAGGTACGGGCGAAAATATTTACAACTCCAGACTATCGCTAGAAGTTCCTTTTCTATCGTGGAGTAGTTTATCTCGGCGGGATTTAAAGTTCGCGACGCGTAGCAGATAGGGTGTCCATTTTGGGATAAAATTGATCCTATAGCGTAAGCTGAGGCATCTGTGGTTACTTCATAAGGTTTAGAAAAGTCCGGGTAGGATAACACTGGTATATCAGTATAAACCCGCTGGCTAGATCAAGGGTTGAAAAATATTGCGCTCTGCCGAGTTTATCTAATATATCGTTAATATTGGGGATGGGGTACCTATCATCGATTGTTTTTTCGTTAATTTTACGAAAATCGCATACTACCCTCCATTTTTGTTTAAGGGAAGCATCTATTTTCTTGGGTACCACCCAAATAGGCGAGGACCAGGGGCTAGAAGATGGGCGTATGATTCCCTTTTCTAGCATTTCATTTATTTGTCGTTGCACCTCGTCTTTGTGTACAAAAGGGTAGCGATAAGATTTTGTGTGGATGGGGATGTCATCCGTGGTTCGAATTACATGTTTAATTTTTGAAGTGAATGATAATTTATCGCCGGGTTTATGAAAAATATCAGAGTATTCTTTACATAGTTTTATTATGGCTTTTTCCTCTTCGACGTTTAAGTGGTCCGTGCGAATTAAATCTCGAATATTTGGTTCTATATTTGTATTTTGGTCATTTTGAATGTTTTGGGTCAAATTTTCATAGGAAAATATTTCATATGAATTCTGCTCGAATAAATCAACAGGTATTGGTTTAGTTAATGTCACGGAAATCGTTTTGTCGGATTTATTTTGTATTTCTACAGGGGCGTAACCGTTTTTTGCACGGGTTAGTATTTGTGGTAGAAAGAGTGTGTCGATTTTACCGGGTCTTGTCAAAATGTCTCCTTCTAGTACGTTGACAGGAACGTTTTTTACTATTTTTTCGTTTGGATTTACTGAAAATGAAAAACTTGATTCGTGATTTTGGCGATAAAGAAATGGTATAACAAGTTTGGGTCCAATCAGTCTCTTATTACATAGGTCGATATTGAGTTGCATATTAATTAGGTCAGTTAGGCCTAATATTCCATCGAAGTAGTCATGGAAGTCGAAAAGAATGAAATTTATTTTATAATTTGTACAGAATTCTGCGAAAGCCGGTATTGATGCCTGAAATTGTGTTACTTGACTTCCTAAGGCTGTTTTTATCATATTGTTAGAGTGGTATATACAATTAGCATAAAACTGTTCCGCAACCGATGGCTTTAAAATAGACCGTAAGCTACCGGTGTCGATTAAAAGCTTTAAGTTTGGGTTTTTAATTTTGACGTACGGAAGTGCGTTGGTAGATGATATATTGATTTCGATCATATCTGTTCTTTTGTTGGGCCCGTTTCGTGAAAATTTTGGTTATGCATTTCGTTACTTTTCTCTGAAATTTCATTTTGGATAGATGGTCGTTCGTGTGTAATAGTTTGTTCATTTTCGTGAATGGGGTATTGGTTGCACCCTGTATATGGGGTGTCGTCGTAACTTTGGCCAGGTAATGTTTGTTCAGGGGTGGTTTGATAGTATTGGTAGTTAGCAGCATAACTACCATACATGTCGAGATTGTTATCGTATGTATTTTCACCCTGTATATAGTCATTTCCTTCTTCACTAAAATAAAGTTCTTGAAAGGTAAAGGTTGGTTTTTGATTTGGGTATTGATTTCTAAAATAACTCTGTTGATTATTGTATGAATTTTGGCGATTTGTATTTACCGTGGGATTTCTAGAGGTTGTTGACATTGGTTCTGGGCGAGGCAAATTTTTGGGTGAAATTTGGTTAGGTCGAAAAACATTTTGTGGTTTCCCAAAAACTTGGCTATTCGTGGGGTAATTTCGCGGGGGTAAATACCGGGGTTGTATATTTATGGGTTGACTCGGGAAATAAGGTCTCTGAAAATGGTTTTGCGCATTCATATTCGGTGTGTTAATCGGTAATGCGGGGAAATTATTATACATTTGATTTTGATTCTGAAAATTTTGAAACTGTCTTGGTTTTTGTATGGGCCAATTGTTAGTTTTTTGCATTTTTTGAATTTCGCTAAAACTATCATATAGTTTTTCAAAATTTTCAAATTCACTTACATAAGCCATAGCATCTTCAAGGGTTGCTGTTTTTTTTATGTGCATGTTATTTTTTAATATGCGGGTGCACCCTGCAATAAATGTATTTAAAGCTGTGCTTTCATGATATTTAATATGACACAATTTTTCGGGTTCACCTAACTGGTTATTATTGCTTATTCTTTGAATAACGTTACTACGTAGTAGTTGTAGTCTATTGCCAAAATTTAGAATATGTTCTCCCTTAAGGGGTTTAGTACGGGTTAGTTCCTGAACTAAGCAATCTAAATCTCTCCTATCAGAAAAAGCCTGGGTTAACGCTGCGCGTAACTTTTCCCAGTCATCTAATTCCATTCGATTTGCAATCATGTTTTCCGCTCTACCTGTCAGTTTATCATTTATGCACTCAAGTACATGAGCATTTAAATCGTCATCGTTAAACGGTTTATATTTGGCGACTAGGTCGTCGCATCTTTTTAAAAACTTATTTAAATGATTACTATTGCCATCAAAGGGTTTTATATTTTCGATTTTTGATTTAAAAAGGTCCCAATTTACAGCTAGTGGGCCTTGTGCCGTTTGTACCGCGGGTGTCACTTGTGACTTACTCATTTTGTTTAGAATAATGTATTTCAAAAGCTAGATTGAATAAACAATATATAATTCTATTTTGCCAGTAATAGGCCTACAAAAATAATGTGTTTGCTGCTTAAAATTACCTTTTGTCTTCAATAGACTGCCTAAATCTACTTTTGTCTACAATAGACTGCTTAAAATTATTTTTGTCTTCAATAGACTGCCTAAAATTATTTTGTCTCCAATAGACTGCCTAAAATTATTTTTGTCTCCAATAGACTGCCTAAAAGCTAAGTGATATGCGCAATGCACAGAACTATGATTATCCCTAAAATACCTTAAACAGAGGATAAAAGGGGCGAAAAGGAAATTTGCACTTACGTAGTGTTTTCCTCTCCCGATTCTTGATTGGCCGTGGTTGCTTGGTTGTCTGCTTGGTGGCTGACTGTCTGACGTGGCTTCTCCGGGGTGGTTCTTTTGGATAGCACTTAAGGGTTGAAACCGCAATCGACGCGTACGATCGATATCCGTTCGATTAAACGCGTTGACGCACTATCCTACCGACTGCGCCAGTTAAGTTTAAAAAACAGAGAAAACTATTTTTAAAAACAATTTTATTTTACTTTGGAAAATACAGCGTCTGACTTTAACGAGCTCAAGTCAAAGAATCTTTATTTAAAAAATTACATTAACATTATTGTAAAAAGTAGCATCATCAAGAGATAAGGCTTCTCGGAAAGGTTGGCCTGGGAATCGTCTAGTTCATCGTTTTCTTAGTATGTAACTCTCATCTTATAAACAAATATAAAATAACAGATTTCTTACAAAGTGTTTTAAGTTTAAAAAAAAAAATTAAGGTTGTATTGCTTGACAAACAATAAATTCATTTCTATGCGCACAGCGACATTACTTTTCGTCTCTCTCTCTCGCTCTCTCTAGCTCTCGTTCTATGTCCCTTTCTTTCCCTCTCTCTCTCTTTCAATTACTCAATCTTCCTCTCTTTCGGTTTTTAAATGCCATTACAATAACAGTTCTATAAATACCCTTTTTCTTGCTACCTACCTATATTTTAATGAGATAATATCTCATGTCTTTAGTTTTTTTTCCTACAATGGTGTATTATCTACATAGAGGAATTATTGCTGGTACATTTTATTTATATGATTAGGTATTTTTTTTTCTTAATTTTTTATAGGGCTTCAACAGCACCTTCCCTCGGGAGAGATGCTGCAAGCGGGCCTATTATTCCATTAATTGTAAATAGTACCTATACATGTATTTGTAATTTAGTTGTTTATTTTTGGAATATTAAATGTATTATTATTATTATTATTATTATTATTGTTATTATTATTATTATTAATATTTAGTAGTCTGCTACAACAGACATTTTAAAAATTAAAATAAAAATGGTCTTACCCACAAAGCTACAACGAGGAACAATTTTTCGAGGAATTTAATCAAATAAGTTTTAAATAAAATACGTCCTAAGTAGTATAGGGCTATATTTTAATATTTTTATTATTATTTATTTTATTAAAATTGAATTTAAATTTAAAATTACAAAATTTGAAAAAATGGTTAAAATTATTTATGAACCAATTAAAAATAATTAAAACACTGTGATTTAATAAAGTCTATCAATTAACTATACTTAAAAGGAAAATGATCTTTTCAGATAACTATAAGTGTGGTCGGCATAGAATGCGCAACAAAGTACCTGTAGATTCTGGACATAAAGATAATTGATTTTTGCCCTTATAATTTTTTTGTTAAAATATTGCTTGTCTAAGATATGCAACTTTAAATTTCCTTTTTTTGATATGGGCTGCTTTTTAGGACAAGCCACAACACACATACACAATTTGTACAATGATTATATTATGTAATTTTTTTCTTGTAAATAGCCAAATTTTTGTAAATCGGTCATAGAATAATGTTCTAGGAGTAGAGGAGGCACTACCTACAACCGATGGTTTATTTTTTAAGCTTTGATTTTTGACTTGGCTGATATTTTTTAGATTAATGAACTGGATACAAACAAGAATACCAGAATTGCCAATAAAAAATTTTACAACAGACTGGAACGACGGAAAAGCTGTTGGTGCATTGGTTGATTCGGTAGCACCGGGACTGTGTCCTGACTGGCCGGTAAGCATGATTTAAATAAGTAATCTAGGGAAGACTCGGGCAAGAAGAACCACTTAATTTTAAATGCCTGCCAAAATGTTCCGATTGTTCTAATATTTTCAGAAAAATTAAATAATTTAAAGCATATCTTTAGAAACAAAACTTATTTGAGGCGTGCCTTTCCAAAACGTTGTAAGTGCCAGTTTGCTTCAAATTGACTTTTTATGTTATTTAAGTTGTAAGTGCCATGCTTTACACTCCCACAAAGCACTATGTGTGTGCAGTTAAAAATCACGTTTTATTTAAGTTGTAAGTGCCATGCTTTACACTCCCACAAAGCACTTTGTGTGTGCAGTTAAAAATCAGTTTTTTGCTTCTCCTGTAAAATTGTAAAAATAGCACTTACAACGTTTTGGAAAGGCACGCCACATTTATTAAAAACACAAAAGAAAATATATTTTCCTTTCAAAAACAACATAAACCAAAACTCTGCGTTTGGTTCCTTTTGCCCAGACCCGCTGGCATAAAAAACCTTTGTCTTGGGCAAAATGAACCAACATATAAAATGCCTTTGGGCAACACAAACCTTAAAAAATAATATTATTATTTCGTGTCTTTTAATGAGCTTAAAACCAAAATACAGGTTTAAATCGGCCAAGCACTTTTTTAGAAGAGTTTTTTATAAAGTGTTTTCGCAAAGTTGGATATGGGATGTGAAACTCCAATGCTGCCCCTCGAATCGATAATTTTTTATCCACTATAGACGTTAACGCCCGGGCCATCAAACCATATTTCTGAAAAAAAAGATAACAAAAATTATTATCAATTCCATTAAGGACTTAGAATAAATAAAACGGGCAAAAAGAACCAGTTCCTTTTGCCCGGTTCTTTTTGCCCTATTTGTAAGTTAAAATATATCAATCCGTTTAAAAATAAATGAATTTCAGATACCGCGGAAGTATTTTGAGGTTAAGTAAGGCAAAAGATCCTTTTTCCATATATTCAATCATGATGTTACACATTTTTACTATTTAGAAATAGTTTCAAAACTCCTGAACCCTGTTAAATGATTCAGGACGTACATATTTCTATATTCATTCTAAAATATGAATAAAACAACTTACCGTAATATATTTCACAACAAACACTGCAGGAATGCGGCGACTATCAAAACTAGATGACAAAATTAGTGCGGCAAATTTAAATTTTAAAATATTTGATTGATTCCTTTTGCCCATATCGTTCTTCTTGCCCGAGTCTCCTCTATATTATATTACTAGATTATAATATTAATATTATTAGTATTGTATTATAATATTATATTATAATATTATTATTATTGTTATTCTCCTTTTTTTTACAGTAAAGAGGAAAAAATTATCCTAACGTACTCTTCAAAAATTTTCTTGATATGTGGCAAGTTTGAATAATTACGCTTTTTTAAATTTGTTGGTACAAATAGCCTGAAAGGCCTAATTTTTTCTAAGTTTGGCTTACGCTATTTCAATATAGCTCCTTCCACCGTTATTATAATTGGAATAATGTCTATTATTTTAAGCTTACATATATTATTGATCTCTATCGCCAAATATGACTACTTGGTTTTCTTCTCCGATTCGGTTTTAAAGACGTTGTCTGTTAGCGGGCAACCTATATAGACTGTGAAAGCTTTCTTGTTATTCTTTGCGATTAGAAGGATATCTGGATGGTTGTGGTCTACGCTTACACTGAGGAAAATCACTAAATACAAGTATTTTTTTGAATATATGTGTATTACCACAAGAAAAAATCCATTTATCCCTAAAATATTTCGTTTAGTCGCAATCAAGGACGTTTTTTTGACAACAATATTGTTACGTGTGCTCAATGCTTTTTTATGGTAACAGAATATCATAATATAACCATAACAATATGTATCGAATAAAGTGTTTTTAAAAAGTATGTTTTTATTCCTATGAGGTTATCTTATTACCACAAAAATAAAAATAAAAACTAACCAATCTTTTATACCTATCTAAAATATACCTTTTAGGAACTAAACAGTTGCTTTTTTAAAACATGGTGAAATCGTTTTGGTTCATTTTAATGCCATTTGCAGTGTTGTTAGTTTGTTTAGTGGTTGGTGGATTATAGTTTATAGTGGATGTTTGATGGCCATTGATTTGATAAATTTTTTATTTTCTAATAATTTCATATAGGGTGGTGTACTTTTAGTGGAACGTTATATAATAGATGTTGTGGCGGTGTGTCCCCAAATTCAGGTAGGTACAATTATTTTACCAAATTTATTACTTAATAAGTAACTCATGCTTATAACATTACTCTACTTAGGTAGGACCTACAAAAAATCGTTGACTTAGGTGAGTCTTCAAATTTTGTTAGGCAAGAAATTAATTTTTTTAGAAATACAATACAAATTTAGGGGATAGAAGCGGAAAACAATCTGAGTTTTTGAGATATTTCTTCCCCGTTCTAAATTTTGCAATGCAAAATCGCATTTGTTAGGTTTTCTGATACCTATTAACTAAAAAAATGGCCAAAAAGGGTCATATTCCTAGTAGTTTGATACTTTCAGATCAGTCAGATCCCCCCGTTATTAAACAAAGTTTAACATACAATTTTTATCAAAAATACTGCCCTAATAAGTGCAGAACGGAAACTTAATGGCGGCCATGATCGGAATGAATTAAAAAATATAAGTAATAAATATAATTATTGGTAAAATAATTGTACCTACCTACCTGAATTTGGAGACACACCGCCACAACACTTATTGTATAACGTTGCACTAAAAGTATACCACCATATATAGAATTATTAAAATATAAAAATTTTATCAAATCAATAGCCAAAAACATCCACTATAAACTAATCCACCAACCACAGCCATTTTGACGAAGGAGCTAAAAAAAGGAATTTAGTAGTAGCTAGGTGGACTAGCTACAATAAAAATAAAATTATTTTATAGCTGGCTGATTATTTTTAGGAGTAAAAACCGATACTTTTCTAACTACACGACCTCAATTAATCACAGAACATTTTTGTTTACCACTGCATTATATATTTTTTATGGCAATAGAGTTGTCTTTTAACAGCAAAAGAATAATATTTAAAAAACGACCATGTTGAGGTTAAAAAGTCATTTCAAAAAAAATAACCTTGTAGCGATAACAGAGTTGTTTTTTCGGCGCCTATTTAATGCAGATTTCTTGCAACTGCGAATGGATTTCTAGCTACGGCTAATAGAGTTTTCTCTCAGTGTATATTGGTTAATATTGGCCTCTCCCAGTATAATAGATATTCAAGAACTGGTTCGGGTGAGTATTGATACATTGATAGTATGGCGGGAGGTTTCCTATTAAGCTTAAATTAAGAGCCAGAGCCAAGATCTTTGGCACCTGATTATTCCTCCCCAGATAAGAGTTGGGTGCCATAGCACCACAATCCGCCGCAATATGTTCTATCGTATCTTCAGGGCAATTGCATTTTCTGCACACATCTCCCACATTTCTTTTCATAATGACCTTTTTATCACTTTTTGATCGAATTACACGGTCTTGGAAAGAAATTATAAACCATTCTGTTTCAACGTGTAGCTGGCTTTTTTCTCACCAATTCAGTGACATTTTTCTATCTATGTCTGAATTTATGAATTTTGAAGGGCAGTATTGATGGCAGTAATAAGGTTACTAGCATTCAGATAAGTATTAAAACGCTTTGTAAGTCTGCTTTAGTGGTGTAGCCACGGTTTGGGGAGTGACTTTGTGATTTTTTTGGGTAGTCTGTGATTTGTTAAGTATTTAAGTAGTAAAGGGGTGCCAGGCCAACAGAGCGGGGGACAATGACCTGTCTTCGAGCTTTTATATTATTTTTACTCCCTTTTTAGGTTCGTGTGGTTAATTTCGTGGTTTTGTGAATTACCCACGTATTTATATGTTTTGTCCTCATCTAGTATATCTATGCCATCAAGCGGTCCATGATTTTCTTCAGTTTTTTCTTGTACAACATTCAAGATTGCGCACTTGTCTAATCCAAACGAAATTTTGATGTCGTCGCTAAATGTCTTAGTTACTAGAATTAGGGACTGTAAATGAGTTAATCTTGTAAATTCCGACATTATATTTCCTTAAGTCTTCTTTTGTTAAAAACAAAAGCTCGTACTAGCGCCGCTATTTTAAATACCAAATAAAACGTAATGAACGCACAGCTATTGCTTTTTTGTCAGGGCCAGAATCCAATACAGAATAAATATTATTTGATCTCGTGATTCACGGTTAAACCGTTGCTAATGTTAATAACTACAATTCAAAAATTCAAACCCTAAAGCGATACGCGATTTCATAATAAAAGTTAAATTAACATCCCCAAATAAAATCCGGCAATAGCTAAACCTGTTTTAAAACCGAATCAAAAGAAATACCTATAACATTGTTTTTTTCTAATTTTTATATTAGAGTTTCATATTATACGCACCGTACGGTTTTATATTACGCCTCGTAGAGTTTCATATCACGCTGCGTAAGGTTTTATATCACACGTCTTAGGAATTTTATAGCACGCATTGCAGGACACTGAAATCAGTACATAATTTTTTTATTACGAGTATGATTTTTCATCCTATAACAATAATTGGGTTTTCGCCTGTATTGATTATAATGGGTGATCGTTTCCAACGTTCAAATACCAGACGACGCGATCAAGGTTTCTGAGCAATAATAGTTTAATCCCTTTGATCTACGTGGTATATCAATAGTATATTAACGTACACGTTTTATAAAGCATCATTTTATGCACGCGTCCATGTTAAAGAACGAGCCGTTTGTGGCGAGTTTTATAACGGGACAAGTGTGTAAAACTGCTTTATATAACACGTACGTTATACTATTTTTTCTAATTTGTAGTTTTTTCAATAAAAAACACATATTTAAAAAGAAAATGAATCCTTTAAATTTTGTAAATTTTTATGTCTAAATTTTAAGTTGGTAATACTATTTTTTATCATAGTAGCCTCTGAACAACAAAAATTATTTTGCGAACTGTCATTTTTTGATTTATTGACCCATTTTCACCACGAGATTCTAAAGTTATTTTAGCGATATGAGATTTGAAATTGGACGGAATACATTGTGTGATCCTTGTACATTCGGTACATATACAGAGCGTTTGGAAATTCGGGCGATTTTGTTACTTTTTTTCGAATTTCAAAAGACGTGATTTTACGTCACGGCAATGCAATTTAGTATAGGGAAGATGGAAAATTCAAATAAAGTTGAAGATGGAAAATTCACATAAAGTTGAAGTTAAAATCGGCATTGGAAGGATAGTAGATTGAATTTTGGATAGGATTTGGCAGAACATAAAATGATAGCTTGAAGCATCTACAAATGATTGATTTATAGATTTATGCAACCAACATACTTGACTGTTATCCACACAGAATAAAAAATTAGGTTATCAAGCTATTTTTCCTCTGCGAAAAATAGGTTTTCTCGTAAATCACAAAGGCCGCGCAAGTCAATGAAATAAAACATTTAAATGTTACCAACATCTAATAAAGAAAAAACGCGTATCGAAATAAACTGCTGGCCACTCGAACTTACCGATAGAGATTTTTAGGCAAAATTTAAAGTTTAATATTTTCAACAGGAATGTAAATTTTTCAACGCCGATTGCAGATTTTGAAAGCTGGTTTTTTTCGGATTAAGCTGCATGACGTATATTTATTGTAGGACCATAGGTTTATTATATACGGGGTGATCAATAATGTCATGCAAAAAATCAAAAAGTTTGTATGAGTGAAATTTCCAAAATAAATTTTTTTGGTCGTTGCAATAGGGTCCGTTACTTAGGTAACATCAATATCTCTAGACGTTTTTGTCAGTTTTTGGATTAAGGACGTTAGGTCTTGTACACACTACTAAACATAAAATGTGGGTAGCAAAATTTTTAAAATGCTATAACTTGACATTGGATGGACGGTTCTTGATGATTTTTGCGGATTTGGAATCCTTATTGCACGTAGATTTTCTACGATCTAAATATTTTATTTGAGGGTGGAAATTTACACATTATACCGGGTCGAAAATATGTACCCCGATGCCCATATTTATGATCGACTGTAATTTCTACGCGACGCGTCAATTTCAAAGTAGGCATTGCAAAAACAAATTTGTTGCTATGGAATTAAAAATAGTTAACATTATTTTAAAAATAACCTGACACATTTCAATGTTATAATTTTGTAAATTTTAATTAATATGAGGCGTTTAACCACGACAGAAAGAGAAAATTGCATTCGACTTCTCAACGAAGGAATGCTAAAAAAGCAAATTGCGCGCATTTACAATGTCAGCCAAAAGACAATTTATAATTTAAACCGTCGCGTCGAAACTACTGGTGATCATAATTATGGGCATGGGGGTGGACATACAAAAAAAATAAACCAAAGAACCCAAAGAATTTTAATTCGAGAAACTATGGTGAATAGAACAAAGAACTCTAGGAAACTAAATGACTCTTTAAGGCAACAAACTGGGGTGAGAGTTTCGAACAGAACAGTAAGAAGAACATTGAATAAAAACAACTTAAGGTGAGAATTTATTTTTACAAAAACAACATAATGCCAAACATTTTAAATTTTAGAGCCCGTCGCAGAGCAAAATGTGTGTTGTTATTACGATACCATAGAGCGAATAGGCGGGCATGGGCAAATCGGCATGCGAATTGGGGTAATGCAGAGTGGAGCCATTGTTTATTTTCTGACGAAACAAGATTTAATTTGATTCACTCCGATGGCCGAATATTAGTTTGGAGAGGGCCAAATCAGCGGTATTTGGAGGAAAACATGGCCCCTCAAGAGGCATTTGGTGGCGGAGGTGTAACAGTATGGGGAGGTATCATAAGAAATGGTAAAACCGAGCTATTCATTACCAACCAAACTGTTAACGCTACTGTTTATCAGGAGGAAATTTTGCAACCTATTGTTGTTCCTTTTGCTCGAAATTACGGTCCAGAATTTCTATTGGTGGATGACAACGCTCCACCTCATAGAGCGCGAAGGATCACAGAGTTTTTGCAGGCACAGAACATCAATAGGATGGACTGGCCTGCAAAGTCTCCGGATCTTAATGTCATCGAACACGTTTGGTCTTATTTAAAACTTAAAGTAAGATCGCGTGATGTACCCCCTGCAACCTTTGCAACGCTTAATGAGGCCATTCGTGAAGAATGGGAGAATATTCCACAAGATTTTATAAATAATCTTGTGGATACTCTACCAAACAGATGTCGGGAAGTAATACGTCGAGCAGGAGGACCAACAAAATATTAGTTCCTTTTTTTTATAATGCACCTACTTAATTTCGGGTAAATTATTACCAAAGATTAGGTATTTAAAGATAGGACACTTGGCATTTTTCCATTGATATTTGCCGGTTGCTTTTAATGACCTCGTCCTTTTAACACGCTATTGCCAACAAATACCCAATTTCATTTTAAACTCCAAAAATGCAAGGTTGTAATTCCCATCTTTGACGCAGTGGGTTGAAAACAAAAATTAATGGACAAACAATTTATGTTTTTCAGGCCATTTTTTTTATTAACTAAAAATTACCAATATCAATTATCACTAGGTATCCTTTTCCATACATACCTAATCTTTGTTATTACAGTATATCAGATTTTTTTAGGGATTGCAGTAACCTTTAAATTAGGCTTAGAATTAGAAATTTTGTAAGGATTGACTTTGGGCCGTTGTTAACCAATCTTGTATATTGTAGAATATAATGTAATAAACTTGTTCTTGTCGCTATGTTTTTGTCTATTTTCGACCCGGTATAATGTGTAAATTTCCACCCTCAAATAAAATATTTAGATCGTAGAAAATCTACGTGAAATAAGGATTCCAAATCCGCAAAAATCATCAAGAACCGTCCATCCAATGTCAAGTTATAGCATTTTAAAAATTTTGCTACCCACATTTTATGTTTAGTAGTGTGTACAAGACCTAACGTCCTTAATCCAAAAACTGACAAAAACGTCTAGAGATATTGATGTTACCTAAGTAACGGACCCTATTGCAACGACCAAAAAAAATTATTTTGGAAATTTCACTCATACAAACTTTTTGATTTTTTGCATGACATTATTGATCACCCCGTATATAATAAACCTATGGTCCTACAATAAATATACGTCATGCAGCTTAATCCGAAAAAAACCAGCTTTCAAAATCTGCAATCGGCGTTGAAAAATTTACATTCCTGTTGAAAATATTAAACTTTAAATTTTGCCTAAAAATCTCTATCGGTAAGTTCGAGTGGCCAGCAGTTTAGACTTGTTATGATACTGTGATGGATACTTTCGGCACATCCTGTATTTTTAATTTATTCATAAAGCCGGACATTACAAAAGTATCCAACTCAGCATTTCACCATAAGTTTATATTTTAAGTTAATTATTGTTATAGTAATTAATAATAAATAAGCAATAACATATTTGTGCTGACCAACGGGGGCAACCCAGGTCAGAATGGGTCTTTTGATATAATGAATGTACAATAGATAGAGAATAAAGAAACACTTAAAACAAGCAACACCGTTTTCCTGTTTCCCCCCATGTAACATGACTTCGAACCACCCTTACGAGGCTACGGCCATCACATGGCGATCCTGCTAGTTGTTGCATGGATGATGGATAGGTTTGTTTTTATGTGAAATCTTAAAGTGAAGTGCAGTGAACAACCACAAAGGGCTGAAGTTATTAGTGATGGGAAAAAATCAGTCCAAAGAAGAGGTCATAATTGCTCAGGCGGGCAATAGTGGAGGTGTCACCGAGTCCGGGAGAAAAGGACTAACATCTACCGAAACTATTGAAATTTTGCTAATCGCATTTGCCATTTTTGCAAATGTTTTATATTGTGGCTACCGAGGAAAAAAGGCGCTGGATAGGAAGATACGCAGAGAAATTGTGAGAAGTCAAGAGCTAGTTTGATGGGTACGAAATCTCCAAGGATTAACTGACTGTTCCGCAAAGGGGTCAGCAACGCTGGACAGTGCTAATGTGGCGCAATGCCGTTAGTACTCGCCGTTGGAAAATGGGGATGCCAACACGCAAGCAGTCATGACGTAAAGGATAGATAAAGCGTTCAACATAGTTTAAGCTAAGTAAATTATTTTAATGTTTAGATATAAGTGCTAGGTTACTTCTGATGAAGTATTTAAAAGATATGTTCGAAAATTTAAAAGGTTTTTATAGAAATCTTAAAAAATAATCTAAAGAGCGTAGGGAAAGCTTAGATAGGATTTAATGTTTAAATTTAACTATAGGACAGTTGGAAGACAAGTTTAACAAAGTGAAACATGATAAACAATTTAAAGATGAACGTCAATTAGGAGAAGCTACAGAATATTTTAAAGCTATTGAAGGAAATATTAATTTGTGTAGAAAAATATTGTTAGATAGGATAAGCGATATTGAAGTTAATAATAGTGATAACATAACATCAGATATGGGTGAAAAATTTGACATTAAAATAGCTACGTCTCTGTTACCGTGTTTGGACGGCACCGAGAGCGTATCAAAGCAACTTATCGATGCTATCGAATTATATTTCGAACTTCTCGATAATGATGGTAAAAAGTTTTTAGTAAAATATGTTTTAAAGGTTAAATTATCAGAAAGTGCAAAATTAAGATTGAGTTCAACATATGATACGGTTCAGAATTTAGCCACGGACATAAGGGCTCATTTGCTAACTGCTAAATCAGCTGCGTCTATATCCACTCAGCTTCATAATGCTAGGCAAGATAACAAAACCATAGACGAATATGCGAAATGTATCGAGAAACTCTTACTTAACCTAACTTTGGCTCAGGCCGAGGGTGATGATAGAGCTGTGCCAGTGTTACGTAGAGTAAATGAGAGGCTTGCTATTAACGCATTTTCTAATGGGTTACGTAATTATGAGGTTAGGACGATAATTAAGGCTAGAAATTATCAACAACTAAAAGATGCAATTATAGCTGCGAAGGAAGAAGAAACCGCTCGAAATTCAGGCAATAGCGGGAGTTCTAATTTATTTTACATGCGAAGTAAGAAAAACAATTTTAACCCTTCGTATAAAGGACGCAGTCCTCACTTTAATCGTGGAAATCGCGGAGGTATAGGTTACAACAATTTTAATACGAATAGAAATATAAATAGTTATAATAACAACAATAATAATAGATCACATTTCAATATGGGTCAAAACAGAGGGCACCAAGGCCAAGGTCGCGGTAATTACACGAATTCGCAGAGGCGCCCGAACAGCAACTATTATAGAGGAAATGACAGCCGTAGAGCTTACGTTGCACATACGGAAGGTACAACTGCTAATAGTGAAAATAATACTTTAAATAATAATAGGTTTTTTCGGACCTAAAAGCAGGCTCGAAAATAACATTTTTTGTGTGAATGGTTTAAATTATGTTAGAATTAGCTATGGAATGGGTGAGCTATTATTTTTGTGTGATACAGGGGCAAGTGTTAGTTGTTTCTTTCAAAAATCTTTAATAGGTACAGAAATTGTTGATACCACTAAGAAATTAAATATTAAAGGAGTAGCTGACTACTGTCGGCTCAGCAAATATTTCTTTTTTAATTAATTGTAAAAATATTACTCATGAATTTTCTATTGTTGACGATTTCGACTCTGATATACAAGGAATTTTAGGTTCAGATTTTTTTTCTAAATTTGAAGCTATTATTGATTATGAACAATTTACATTTTCATTTTGGTTAAATAATAAAAAGATACTAGTTCCCTTAGAATCTAAAGAGGATAAAAGCACTATAATACCACCTAGATGTGAAATAATTAAGTTTTGTTATACAAATAGAACGGATGAATGTATAGTTATGAATAGTGAGATTTGTGAAGGAGTGTTTGTTGCTAGTTCTATAGTAAAACCTGTTGCGAATAAAATTCCAATAAGAATATTGAATGTGAATGAGCGTGAGATAAAATTAAGAAATTTCCAACCAAAAGTTGAGAGTGCCTTAAACTATAATGTATATGATTTTAATGAAAATAATATTTCAGTTGAACGGGTAGATAAAATACTCAGTTTAATAGATTTAAAATCATTGAACAGGGAGGAAAAAATTTCAATTGAAAAAATTTGTGCTAAGTATACTGATATTTTTCATTTGGATAGTGATCCGTTGACAGTTACAAATTTATACCAACAAAAAATTAAATTATAACAAGGGGCACAACCGGTGTATGTTAAACCATATAGGCTACCGCACGCACAAAAGGCTGAAATCCACAAACAAGTCGGGAAAATGTTAAAAGATGGAATAATAGAGGAAGCAAGTTCAGAGTGGTCGTCTCCTCTATTAATCGTACCGAAAAAACCTGATAATAATGGAATTAAAAAGTTCAGAGTAGTTATTGATTATCGGTTGTTAAATAGGCAAATCGAAGATTGTAAATTTCCTTTGCCAAATATATCTGAGATATTGGATTCCTTAAGTGGATCAGTTTATTATAGTCATTTAGATTTAGCTCAAAGTTATTACCAGCTAGAATTATCTCCTGAAAGTAGACCTTGTACATCGTTTACTACTGACCGAGGTCAATATCAAATGAAAAGATTAGCTATGGGGATGAAAGTAAGTCCATCATATGTTTCTAGACTTATGACAGTAGCTATGGCTGGGCTAAACTATGAATCATGTTTTGTTTATTTAGACGATTTAATTTGTTTTGGACATTCTCTTCAAAATCACAACAAAAATGTAATTAAAATATTTGAAAGACTTCGACAAGTAAATTTAAAACTTAATCCGGGTAAATGTGAATTTTTAAAAAAGGAAATTCTTTATTTGGGACACATAATTTCTTCTGAGGGTGTGATGCCAGATCCAGAAAAAAATAGAGTACACTGAGAGAACATTCTTGCTGCGGTTATAAAAATCTTTATACCGCTTATAAAAAAGTTTACTTAAATAGGGGACAAAAGAAAAATTACCTAGGACAGTAAAATCGATTTGGCTGTAATTTCTTTGCTGGCGTAATAAAGTTACTTTATAAAAAATAATCACGTGTAACCCAAACAAATAAAATCCTGCGTTTGCAAAGTCACTTACTATCCGTTATAAAGAGACTTTGCTAGAACAACAAAGATATTTTTTCCGCCTGCCGCGTCGTTTCCATTAAAAATAAGTTACTTTTCTGTATCAGTATAACACTTTGCTGTAATGAAAAGAATTTTTATATCCTGTATAGCGTTTTGCTTCTTATAGCAAAGGTCTTTGCTGGATCAGCATTTCTTCTCTCTACTTATAGGTACCTTTTTTAGCTAAGGTAGCAAATAAACATTGCTGTCGTAGTAAAGTGGTCTCTACTGTGGCAGCCAAAATACCTATATATATGGTATGGCCCAAAAAAGAAGCCAAATATTTTGTTGCAGTTTTGATATTATTTAATGTAGGAAACATTATTCTATAATACATTTCTAATAGACAAACTTTTATTATTCAAACTTATTTAATTATTAGTAACATGTTCACTTTCGGAAGGATATGCGACGTCTAAAGCATGAAATAGCTTAAAAAGCAGCTCAAGTGCCCTGATACAAGTATCCACCGTGTACCTATACTGAACATCATCAACAACTATTACAAATGAGGGTTTCTCCAAGTTCCCAACTACAACTCCAAAGGTAAGGCCAAATTTTTTTAACTTCTCCTTCCTTTCTTCTATGCTGAACTATGCGCTCGTGTAGTTTGTTCACATTCTAAAACAAAATTAAAGATTACTTACTCTAGAAACCTTGGCTGGGTGGGGTGACATGTTGAATTTTATAAATCATAACCTCAATGTACGAAGACATTAACAACAATGTGTCAAGAATTTCGGCTGTGGGCAAATACTGCTTTGTAATTGGTAAACGGTAAACGTGATCATAAAAATTACATTGCTGGTGGCATTTATTTTAATGGGTGACTCGAAGCTTTTTGCCCAAAATCACCATTAAATTACGTTCTTTGGACTTAGAAACAAGCAATAAGTAAATACTTATGTAGGTATAGTACTTACGTTCAAAGTTTTCCATATAGATAATCTTGAAGTCCCGAATTAGATATCAAATCTTTAAAATTAAACGTATCCATTTCCAAACTGTCAACAAAACAACACTTAATTTTCTCATACAATAATAATACACTGATCGCGATCAGCTCGAACGGCAACCTGCACGCTTTCAATTTTCAACGTGAAATGAAGACGGGTGGGGGGTGGGGCGGGTGCGGGTAGGTACCGAATATGAAAATTGGCCCAGATTGAATTTAATTTGCTACCACGAAAAAATCCGATTAGAATCGAACATGTGACTAATTTCCATTTTTAATAAAAAACTTTTTTACCGTTGGAAAGATATTTTGGAGTTCCAGAAAAGATTGTTTTATAAATATCTTCTTTCAATAACAATAAGTCGCATTGCTGCCCCAACAAAGCAAATAGTAGTAACAAGAGAGGCGTTTTCATAAAGCAAATCTCAACTGTCATCATAATATAAATTTTTCTACAATAGAAAAGTGTTTTGCAACAGGTATAAAGAGTTTTCAGGTAAATCGTTTATTTTGCAATAAGAAACCAATATTACTATTGTAGGTTAAAATTTTAATGTTGCAGCCAAAATAATCTTAGCAAATAATTTCTTTCTGGAGCTTTTCTCAGTGTAATTTCACAATATCCCATACCAAAAAACGACGATGAGACAAAAAGATTTGTCGCGTTTGCTAATTATTATAGGAAGTTTATAAAAGATTTTGCGGCAATAGCATATCCTCTTAACCAATTATCCCGAAAAGGAGCAAGTTTTAACTGGACTAAAGAATGTCAGGATTCATTCGATATTTTAAGGGGGTCGCTCATGGGTCCTCCAGTTTTACAATACCCAGATTTTTCAAGCGAAAATCAATTTATACTCAGAACCGATGCCAGTGGGTTTTCTTTAGGGGCTGTTTTGTCAAATTCGAATGACAAACCAGTTGCATATGCATCACGGGCATTAAATAAAGCCGAGAAAAATTACTGTACGATTGAGAAAGAACTATTAGGTATCGTATGGAGTGCGAAACATTTTAGACCTTATTTGTATGGTAAAAAATTTAAGATATTGACAGATCATCGACCTTTAGTTTATTTGTTTAATATGACCAACCCTTCAAGTAGGCTTACTAAACTTAGATTAATTCTGGAAGAATATGATTTCGTTGTTGAGTATGTTCGAGGTTGCGATAATGTGACAGCGGATGCATTATCTCGTATAGTGATAGATAGTAATGAATTAAAGGAAATGAATACCAGACTGGATGAAAGAATAAATGTAATGACGCGAGCGCAAAAGAAAGCAAAAAATGTTTCAAAAGAAAGTGCGACTCAGAGTGCGACCGTAAATAACAGGCTTGATCACCCAGTAGTTGCGGAAGTATTAAAGCGACCGAGTAATACAGTTGAATTACGCGTAGTTGCAGAAAACGAGTTTCAAAATATAAATAATAGTCGACTACTAATAAACATTAAAAAACGTAAGAAATTTGAGAATAATGATATAATATATGATGAAGCTCCACAAACTATTTTTTTTAGACAGAATACCCGATCAGCGTTTGACTTAGGAAAATCGTTGAGGGATCTGAATAAACTATGTAAAGTTTATGATATTCCGGAATTATACGTAATGAACAATGCTAGCAATATTGAATTTATAAATATGTTAAATAAACATAAAAAAGACATAAATGATACCAATAATCATAATATTAAAATATGCGTGGTAAGAGATTTAAAACGTATTGAAAATAAAGAAGTAAAACAATTAATTTTGAACGACTTTCATACACTTCCTACAGGAGGTCATGCAGGAATAAACCGTATGTTTAATAATATTAAGCGGCAATATTTTTGGCCAGGCTTAAAAAGAGACATAGAAATTTTTGTGAAAAAATGTGACGATTGTCAAAAATGTAAATATTCTAGACTAAACAGACACCCTATGACAATAACTTCAACAGCTACGTCAGCATTTCAAAAAGTGTATTTAGATTTAGTTGGACCTTTACCAGTAGATTTACAAAATAACAAATATATTCTTACATTACAATGTGAACTTTCAAAGTTTATCGAAGCTTCCCCATACCGGATAAAGAATTGGAAACAGTAGCTCATGCTTTTGTAGAAAACTTTATTTTACGTTTCGGAATTCCTTCAGAAATAACTACAGACCAAGGACAGGAATTTATGTCAAATACGTTTAAAGAATGTTGTAAACTTCTTAAAATAAATCAATTAAATTCTACCGCGTACCACCACGAAACCCTAGGTAGTCTCGAAAACTCTCATAAGAGTCTGGGTGCATATATTCGTATGCGAGTAGCAAAAGAACCCAATAACTGGAGTTCGTGGGTAAATTTTTGGTGTTTTTCATACAATAATACAGTTCATACTTCAACACAGTATAGTCCATTTGAACTAGTATTCGGTTTACCTGGTAGAATTCCTTCTAATTTAAAAGAACAAATTGAACCAATCTACAATTTTGATGATTATCCAACAGAACTAAAATTTCGGTTACAGACAGCATGGGAAGATGCGCGAAATAATTTGATAGCTTCGAAACAAAAAAGAAAAGAACGTTTCGATACAAAATGTAAAAATATTGATTGTAAGATAGGAGACTTAGTTTTATTAGAAAATAAGAATATGGAAAGTAAAATGGATTTATTATTTATAGGTCCTTATACAATTTTAGACGTTAAAGATAAGCGTGTTAATAATAAGCGTAAAGAAGTACACAAGAATAGAGTAAAAAGGTATTACAATTAATGTTATATAGTATGTAATGTATGTAAACTATATATTTTAGTTAAGTTAATTCAACATTTTAATTAAGTATTCAAAAAAAAATATTAGTTTGTTAATATTTTTTTTTATTTTTCGGCGGGAAAGGTGTGATGGATACTTTCGGCACATCCTGTATTTTTAATTTATTCATAAAGCCGGACATTACAAAAGTATAGAACTCAGCATTTCACCATAAGTTTATATTTTAAGTTGATATAATGAATGTACAATAGATAGAGAATAAAGAAACACTTAAAACAAGCAACACCATTTTCCTGTTTCCCCCCATGTAACATGAGTTCGAACCACCCTTACGAGGCTACGGCCATCACAATACCAAATTAGAAAAAAATATTTTTAAAATTGGCAACGAGTTCTAATGACAAGAACATACTTTCAACCAGGGGGTGCGCATTCAGAATGTTTAATGGTATTACTTATTCTTACAGGTATAAAACAAAAACACAAAAACCTAAAACTGCCATTATTATTTAAAATTCATTACAAGAGCAATAACATTTCCTTTAAATAGTTCTCTCTCGGGTTCCACTTGTTCTTAAAGCTTAACATTTTAGAGAGGTCATAAATTTAAAAGTCAAGTGTAACCACAGGACTGTTATATTGTGGGTAAAATAGCACTAAGGACACGTGTGCAGGGATAAAGGGTACTGGTTCCCATTGACGGATAATGAGTGTTTTCAGCGGTCCTTAAAAACCAAACTAATTTGTAACACAAACAAAACGCCTGTTAAAATCGTGTGACACATTGACGACGGTACACCAAATTTTTCAGGTTCGGATAAAAGTATTTTATAGATTTCGGAATACCATTTTTCATTTTATTTGACCAATGTGCTTTTGATTTATAATTACCGGTAATCTTTGTACACAGATTATTATTTAAATTATTTTATGGTTAACGACATATTGTGGGCGAAGTCCTGAAATACTTCTTTCCGATTCATTCGTGCAATTGTTGGACAGTGTCAGGGGTTGCTAAGATTTGGTTAATCATTAAAATTAAACTAATTAAAATATACATGGTAGAGATTGTGGGAGTTGTCTCTAACCCGGTTTAGATTAGTAGACCTGTAGGTTTTCCAAGCACTCCTATCGTGTCGGGTCCCGGACTACTGTTCATGCTGGGGAGATCCGATGAGTTCGCCCGTGGGGGTGTGGGGATCTTTAATGTGTTTTGCGATGACCACTACTCGGATTTGGCCGTATCTCTTTATTTAGCAATCTCGACGCTTACGTTATTCTGCTTACCATTAAAGCATTGCTGTTTGGTATGGCCTCCCTTCTCTAATATCTTTCTACACGATATTTCGTTACATGTTGTAAGGGGAAAGTACGGGGCCGTTTCGCTGTTTTCTTCAACGTGGAACGGAGCGACAGCTCATCCTGGCAACCGTATAAAGGAAACCTATAGTGATAGGCTGGCTACTGCCTAGGGCGACATCTCCTCAGTCTCGTCCAGTACACGAGGTAGGGGAACCTTTGGAAATTGGGACATACTCCGGTTTTCTTTAAACAGCCAATGACGACTTCCGCGAAACCTTTCTTTCAAATTTAATTGCTTTAGCGCCCAGCCACATTTCGGGTAAAGCATGTTTTACGAAAAATGGATACGACTTAATGACTGCAGTAAAAGTACCTGGGGCGATCCCATTATTTATGACCGTTTGGTATAATTATTTGAAAGGACCGGATTGTAAGAATTATAATTATTGTAAATGTAGGGTAAAAATAAGGGTTTTACCCCTATTTTACCTTAACCCTATAATTGTATATTTAATGCTATTTTTAATGTTTAGATATTTGTTATTGCTATAATCACATATTTCATTGATATAGGATATAGGATATGAACCCATATTATAATAATAATTATTAAACATTTACTATAACAATGACAAATACCTTTACAGTTCAAGTTTAAGTTCAAATTAGTTTTAGTATTTAAAGACTGATTAGATATAGGAAACTAGTCTTAGGAGAATAATAAATAGTCATAGACTGTATATAATACAAAAATAGACTGTATCTAATACAAAATGAAGTGCTAAGTCAATATACATTTTTATACAGATCCCCTAAGTTCTCAATTCACAAGTAAACCCGATAGTTCCAGTACATGGCGATCCTGCCAGAGAACTTATGTACCTACAAGTACATAAGTTAAGTGCAAAGTGCAAGTGAAGTTGAAGTCGAAGTTGAAGTTTACAAGTATGGGCTCCAACCGGACCGGAAAAACAAAAACCTCAGCAAGAAGCAGGAACGTCTAGCCAAGGGCCCAGCAGTAGCGACAGCCACAGAGACAGCATATGGACGTAAAGGATTTCCGGTTCCTGTTAGAAGAGCTAAAAGTATTTCATAGGAATTTGAAGAAGGATCCTCTAGAAAGGCGCACTGACAAAGCTATACTTAGTAAGTTAGGAGAATTAAATAATTATGTTAGGGAATTCGAAAATCTAAAAACTGCTTTTAATAGGGACCCGAACAAAACCGAAAAATTTGCCGAAGTTAAGGAATATGTCGATCATTTAAATCAATATTTACAGGCCATTAGTGAAGTTTTGTCGGATAGGTTAAAAGAGGCCCAGGCGAAAGAAACAGAATCTGTTGAAGATAATATCCCCGATTCTGATTCTTCAGCCGAAACCATGGCGGAAAAATTCGATTTAAAAACTGCCGCGACTCTGTTACCGCGCATGGATGGTACAGAAAAAAAGACCAAAGGGTTAATTGACGGTATTGAGTTATACGACTCATTACTGAACGTTGCAGGGAAAAAGAGTTTGACGAATTACATTCTTAAAGCGCGATTAACAAGTAACGCGAAAATTCGGTTACAAAAGGAATACGCAACAAATTAAGATCTCATAGTTGCTTTAAAAACTCATTTTCTCTCCAAGCAGTCAGCGGGAACATTAGCCGCCAGATTGAACAGTGCTAAACAAGGAGGTAAATCGATTGAAGAGTTTGGTAAAAATATTGAAGATTTACTTCTGGACTTAACCATTGCATGCACAATCTGACGGGAATGGCGAAATTGTACAGGTATTAACTTCCGTTAATGAGAAAATTGCCATTAACGTGTTCGCAAACGGTCTGCAGAGTAGCGATATGCGCACTATTGTTAAAGCCCTGAACTATGATAATTTACGTGATACGATAGAGGGAGCTAAGGATGAGGAACTTGAAACGAAAGAGACGGGAACTCATCGGGTATTTCATTTTCAAAATAGGCGCACAAATAATGGTTCTCTACAACAAAATCGGGAAAATTTTAAATCTTTTTCAAATGATAATAATTATAATAACAATAACAGGCGTTATGGACAAAATTGCCAATTTCGTGGAAATTCGGGATTTCGTGGAAATTCGGGAAGATATGGACAGAGACCCACAGGCTCTACTCAGCAACAAAACTATAATAATACTTCGGGTCAATATAGGAATATTCAAAATCGTGGTCGAAATTTTCAAAAAAATAATAGGGCATATTGCATGCGGGATGAAAATACTTGCGAGGGTGACAGTACAAAATCCACATTAGCTGATCAGTTTTTTCGAGGCGAAAGAAAATTTTGAATCTGTTATTTTGAATTTAAGTGGTTTAAATTTCATCAAAGTAAATTATAATAATACAGCGCGGCCTAAGACCACTGTTGTGGAACTTGTATTCGGGAACGATAATACGGGACGTCAATTTCAGGACACCCGATCGGCGTTCGCTTCAGAGGGATCGTTGAGGGACTTGAAATCCGTATGTGATGAATTTACACTGAGCGAAATATCGAGTTGCGATAACTCAAATATGAGTTGTCCTAGCTCGACGCGTGTTGCCAATAGGGGACAGCCCAGACCTCTGAGTTACAGCAACAAAATCAAACAAATTGCATTAAATCACTGTTCATAAGTTGTAATAGCTCAGAAAATGTGTTATTTTATGCACTGGGATGGCTCACCCAACCGACTTAAATCATTGGTAAGCTAAGGCTACCGTAGCTGCGACTTGGGCTGCAGCAATTCATTGTTAAAGCTGCCAGAGACCAATAGGTGAATTGTGATTCGTTTACTACTCGGGCTAGATTAATCCATGAGTCGAGCTAGCAAAACTTGATTATTGAGTTGTTCTAGCTTACGATGATGGCTAGAATAACTCACTCGTTTGGCTGTCAGAAGATATAATCTAAATTGTGATATTTTGTTTACTGGGCTAGCCTGACTCAGAGTTAGGACTGCCACCCCCCAATTTTGGACTACCATTACCTAAATTGCTGACTATCGCAACTCAAAATATTTCTTTGATTTAACGCCTGCATATTGTGGATAATACTCTTGTTTAATTTTGTAAAAAAGAAAAAAATTGCAATGTCTTAAAAAAAGTTAGGTACCTATATCAAGTTTATCCACAATATGCAGACGTAACTTCGAAGAAGTATGCTGCACAGTACGTCCATACTTGACAAAAACATCATTTGTCCAATGTCAATAAAAATTATTAGCCAGTCGCATAGCACTGTATTTTTTTCCGTTCTGTCATTTTTCTCAGGTATGGACGCAGCCCTACAATATAATACAAAATTTGTGTTGTACCTTTGTCGACGATAGCGTTAGTTATTCTTTTTCTTAACATGCACTAGTGGTTCTGAACAAAATATAGAATGGTTAAAAATACTGATGTACTTTTTTTTTGAAAATATTAAATGATGTGTTTTAGGAGTGTATTTCGAAACTTAATTCAAACCCAGTTATTAGCTAAAGTACGTTTATTAGTGAAATAAAAAAACATTTTTACATTGAACCAACGAACTTAAAGAATTACTTCACCAACAATAATGATAAAAGTTGAACAGTAAAAAAATATTTTATACAAAAAAAATATATATAATATTTAATATAAATATAAATAAAAATAGCACTTAATAGCTTTAAATGTAGTTACTTCAATGTGGAACACATCTACAGGTCCCATTCCATTAACACTTACTTTACTTTTTCGTGTCCGGAATGAGTTTCTCGGCCCAGTAATGGGCCACGTCCAATGCTTCGGGCTTGCCCAGCCACAGGTCGTCGAGGGAACACCGTGCGGGGCAGTTCGGGAATATCAGGAGATGTTCCATGGTTTGAACTGCGTCACAGTCACACTTGTCGTCATTTGGTTGAGATAGGCCCCATTTCATCAGAACCGAACCCCTGTTCGGATGCGGTTCAGCATTCTCCATGTTTTAAAGTCGCTCGAAACGCCGCTGGACGCAACGTGCATTAAGTTACTTCTGCGCCTACGCGTGATCGAATGTATACTAAAACTAAAACAGTGGAAGGAACCGCGCCCAACCGGCGCGAGCACGAATTCGGAACTTTCCGTGGCTGTTCGGTCGGTGATTTACCCACGATATGGGTTTTTGTAGCACGTTTTATGACTTAATTTTAAACAAGTCCTGAATTATTCGAACTCAAAATAATTTACACATGATGATGAGTTAAAATAATGCACATCCGTGTAAAAAGGGCACTTTTAAATCAATTAGTAAGTTTTCCCAACCCAGAAACTGAGTTCGGGTAACGTATAAAATGGTTACAAGATGAGGGATTGTGGTAATCCCAGATGTGTTTAAAATGTTGATGAAAAATCTTTTTCTGGGTTGAGGCGAACCAAAAGAAGCTGAAAAATTGTAGCGTTTTTAAATGATTTGTGATAATTCGTAGGCTCAGCTGGCACAACATAGAGACGTGCATTAAAGTAGCTCTAATTTTGCAACTCACGACAGTGGTATATCCATTTTTGTCAGTGAATATTCGCGAATTAGTTATAATGAAAGACGAAAAGAGCGCTCAATTCTTAAAAGATATATTACGTAATATAAAATTGATAACTGAAACCGGTATAAAAAATTGTGTTATTAAAAATGTTTAGAGAATATCTGATCGCGAAACGCAACAGATAATTCTTAATGATTTTCATTTACTGCCGACAGGTCACGCAGGGATAAATAGAATGTACAACAATATTAAAAAATATTATTCGTGGATAGCTTTAAGACAAGATGTCGAAGATTTTGTCAAAAAATGTGACGACTGTCAGAGGTATAAACATTCGAAACCAAACATAGACCCAATGACCATTACAACTACTGCTACTTCAGCATTCCAGAGAATTTATTTAGATCTAGTAGGTCCTTTAGAACCCGATATAAATAATAATAAATACATTTTAACTTTACAATGCGATCTAAGTAAATTCGTGGAATATGTTATCCTATACAAAATAAGGAAGCGGAAACAGTAGCCAAAACGGTTGTTGAAAACTTTATTTTGAGATATGGAATACCGGGAGAGATAGTGCCGGATCAAGGGACAGAGTTCTTAGCTTCAACTCTTACGCAAACATGTAAATTACTTCATATCAAAAAATTAAATTCGACAGCCTATCACCATAGGTGCTTTAGAAAATTCGCACAAATCACTAGGGGCATACCTACGTATACAAACAGCGAAAAACCCAACTAATTGGACTAGTTGGATACCCTTTTGGTGTTTTTCCTATGCCGAAACTCGGTATACTCCATATGAATTAGTTTTTGGCAAAACGGTACATTTACCATCGAATTTCTCAAGGGAAGTTGACCCTCTGTATAATTTTGATAGTTATCCCTTAGAGTTAAAGTATAGACTTCAGCAAGCATGTGCTGATGCTAGAATTAACGTGATAGCGTCAAAAGACAAAAGAAAGCAGATATATGATAGGAAAAGTAGGATAGTTAATTATAAGTGTGGTGATAAAGTACTTTTAAAAAACAACAGTGCGGGAAGCAAAATGGACCCTATTTACAATGGACCGTATAAAGTGACAAATGAACAATCGCCAAATATATTAATAGAAATAGACAATAAACAAGTGTTAGTGCATAAGAATAGAATTAAGAAGTATTTTGATTAAGGTGTTTATTTTGTAATTTGGTTTAGTAAAAAAAAATTTAAATATTGGTACCATATTTAATTTTTTTTCCCTCACGCCGGAGGTGTAGGGTAAAAATAAGGGTTTTACTCCTATTTTACCTTAACCCTATAATTGTATATTTAATGTTATTTTTAATGTTTAGATATTTGTTATTGCTATAATCACATATTTCATTGATTAGGATATGAACCCATATTGCAATAATTATTATTAAACATTTACTATAACAATGACAAATACCTTTACAGTTCAAGTTTAAGTTCAAATTAGTTTTAGTATTTATAAAGACTGATTAGATAATATAGGAAACTAGTCTTAGGAGAATAAGAAATAGTCATAGACTGTATATAATACAAAATGTAGTGCTAAGTCAATATACATTTTTATACAGATCCCATAAGTTCTCAATTCACAAGTAAACCCGATAGTTCCAGTACATAAATATAGGCACATCAGGTAGGTTGGGTTGCTTAATTTATATTTAAATATTAAAATTTAAAGTTTAACTCGTTAGCGCTCAGTGTCACCTACAGGTGCAGCTAATTCAAAAATATCCTACACGGTTACTAGTGCGAATTGGGCTTTATAAATTACCTTCTTAGATAGAGGGCGCCCTGAATAACGCACAATACATTTATACTCATCGAGTGTATGATTTTCAGTTATATTTCGGCGTTCTGTGTCACCACGTGTTACGATAATGGCGCAAAATCCCGAGTTCGTCAACAAAAATCGTAATAAATATACGAGGCCGTAAGTAATAAAACCTAATATTATGTATAATTGGAAGTTAAGATATAGTACTTTTGTATAATACAAGAGTTAGCATAACAATTTTCGTAAAATACTTTTTTTGTACTTTTAAAAATTTGATGTCACCTATAGGTGACACCGGGTACATCGGTTATTTGTTTGCTTTGTTTTTAGCCTAAAATTGCACGAGAGTCACCCTATTTCCACCACAAGATTGAGAAAGTACCGATGAGGAAAGCGTGAAGTGGTCTGAAAATCTTGATGACTTTGTATCTAATTCGGGACGCGGAGATACTGAAGGAGTGATCACAAAATCTGAAAATTCAATCTTTTCAGCAGTAGTTTTCTTCTATATTTTTGTTCAGTGTTAGTGGTGGTGACCAGTGTCACCTGTAGGTGCCACCCAATTTTTTTTTGTAAACCGAATAAAAAAAAAATAATTTACATTTTCTCCTTTTTTTGGTTTAGTTTTAAAGTGTAATATTAAATATAAGCTCTGTCCTTAAAGTTGTAAAGCCATGGGCGCTGACGGGTTAAAAAAAGTGATCTTTTAGAAGTTTTAAAGACATTTTGTATAAAAAAAGTATATGTTTGTGACACATTGGCAGAAGAAATTGGACATACAGTGGCTATGGCTCCCACCCTATTATTGCATTTTTAACCCCATAGAGCATATTATGTGGCACCAGTTAAAATCACTAGTTAGGTCTGAAAATATTTCTCCGACTTTAAGTTCTAGTGTTGGAAAATTAATACGAAAATGCTTTAATGATATTCCCCTAGGTAGTTGGAAAAATTCAGTCCGTCACGTAATAACTTGTAGAAAATTCGTATATTAGTCTGGATCGTATAATTAATCCAATTATAATTAATTTTGATGAGGAAAGCGATAGCGATAGCGAAACATAACTACCTATAGAATGACAGTATAAATGTAAATAAATATGACTAGTAATATTTAAAAAAAATGTTATTTCATTTGACTACATTAATATAATCATATCATTACCTACTTGTTTTCCTTAGAAACTCATCCTTATTAAATTATATAAATTAAATATCTACATAATTATCTATAGTCCGTCACTTTATACTTCACTTGTTTATTGCCAAGCTCTTGTCGACACAATGGGACCGACCCCGGTAGTTTTACTGCAGTCATTAAGTCGTATCCATTTTTCGTGAAACATGCTTTACATAAACTTTTTTAAAATTTTTACATATTATTGAAAAGAAAGTTTTTAAGAGTTTCCTGTTTAAAATTCGTCGTCTTCTCGGTGTAGCATAAATATACACACAACGTGCGTAGCGGGTCAAATACAACGTATGGTCTTTTTTGCGATGTATTGGATCCAGGAACTAGACGGTCATCCGAGCCTCCTTAACTTTCAGATGTGTATGCTCATCAATTGAATAACTGCCTATACGAGGGTACACGGCAGCAAACGGTCCTGTATAAAAATTACAAATCCTTCTATTTTACCAATTCAGTGACATTTCGCTATCTATATGTGGATTTTGATGTGCAGTAGTATTTGCCATGTAGAGCTTTCTCTTGCCAGGTTAGATGCTGATAATTAGGTGGCGCATGTATTATGTTGGGTAGTCAATTTTGCTGTAAGTTTAGGGCTGTATATCTAGCGTCTGCTGCTACCACATTTTGTAGAATTTACCCATTCGGTTCTTGGAAGTATTTTCTCATAGAGGTCTCTTGTGACTTGCATAAGTTATAAATATTAATGAGACCTCTTCCATCCTCCTTTCGTTTTAAGTAGATTCTTTCAAGTGCAGAGCATAGGTGGTCGTATCTGAATTTTGTCAGCAGCCTGCGCGTAAGTCTATCTAGTTCATGTAAATCGGTGTTTGAATTCAGAATGAGTAGGTAAGTATTGATATTGCCCATGTGTTGATAGCTACAATTACTAGCGTTTGGATAAATATTAAAAAGTGTTGTTAGTCTGCTTTTATATTTGTTTCTTTTTAGGCTAGTGTGGTTTATTTGTTGATTTTCGGAGATGCCTAAGTAATTATCAGCTGTAGGTATTCACTAAAGGGATCTAAATTTAAAACCGTCTTAAATTGACAGTTCTAGTTTTTGATTGTCTTTAAATTCTTAATGAAAATAGATTTTGATATCTACTATTTCCTTTAGTAGAACCAAAACTATTTTGGTAAAAATATCCCGGTAAAAGTATTTATTGGTAAAACGATTAAATTACAAAAAATCAAATTAACTCGGAATTGTTATATGGCGTACTGAAACAATAACACGGTGAAAACACAACTGGGAGACTAGAAGATCTAAATATTTAAATAGACTAAATTTAAAACTCTCTATTAAATACGGGTGTTAATGTTTTGTTCTTTGCCTTTAGCAGTCTATGATTTTCGTCAGTTTTTTCTCTTACGACTTTTAAGATTGTGTAGTTGTCTAATCTAAAAGACATTTTAATGTCGTCGCTAAATGTCTTAGTTACTTGAATTAGAAGCTGTAAAAATGAGTTTTGCAAAAAAAAAACAATAGCCGCAAACAACGGTTACACAACAAAAATCATACACCAAATAATAAAGAATAAACACACAAAAACTTCTTTACAAAGAACATCCCACTCCAATTAAGGACAAATATTGCTCAATAAGATATACAGAGAACACAAGACAAAAAATCTCCAAAAAACTTAAAAACCTTAATATCATTCCCATACAAGTCAATAAAAACAACTTACACAAACACATATCCAATGCTAAAATAGAAACTAAAAACAAACTTTTACAAAGTGGGGTCTACCAAAAAATAGAATGCGACAACTGCGATGCTATCTACATTGAACAAACAGGTAGAAATTTTGACACCAGGCTTAAAGAACACAAAACATCTATTAAAAAAAAAACAAAAAAAAACAGTGTTAGCTGATCACTGCATAAAAGACAATCACTCAATCTCTAACAACATAAAACCCATATACATACACAATAAAAGCAGAAAACTAAATCTACTAGAAAAAAGCTATCAAAAAAGCCATAAAAAACAAATGTAATGTTGTTGATAATCAAACCGAAATACCTTCAGGTGCTTCCCTAATTCTTATTAGCACACTTATTTAGGACTAAATATGTATCTATACCTTTAAAAATTTAGGAAAACCCACAGTGGACTATTTAATCTCCTAATCATAATTTTAATTTTATGGCATGTTTATATTTACCATAATATATAATATAAATACCTTTGTAATGTCACGTAGAATTTAATATCTTCTTGTACTCCTTTGACAATGACCCGTAAGGGCCGACACACGTGTCAGGAAACTGAATAAATTTGTGAAACATAACAAGTAGTTATTATTTTTTCTTCCTGTGCAATGGAACAACAGTTTTACCAAGCATGTATCCCAACACAAATTAATTTTTGTTTTAGGTTGTCTCTTACGATTGTTAACGTCTGTTTTACTTCGGGACTATCTGAAAAAAATACTTTCTGCTTTGAATATATTCTTAATCTTTTTAACAACTTTGCTGCTAGAATTTCTATTCAGATATTCTCCGATTATATCACATTGTGCTCGGGTTCCACTTGTTTCTTTGTATTTTTATTGTCAGCTCTCAGGTATAATGCCTGGCCTTTGAGTTTAATTACACTTGGTTTAGTTTGTATTGTCCGTTTCAGGCTGTATAGGTACTTATTGCTGTGCTGTTACTTCTTCCGCTTGCTGAAGGTTGTGCAACATTCTGCCAACTTCACGCCGTTCTTGATCTATTTCAGCTTGGGGTAGCAGGTGGTTAGTATGAATAACGCTTCGGCGACACACTACATTTTGATTTGTCATTTTTAATTCGGGACATATTTTATTGATCTCACGGTGAAGTTTTATTCTCCAGCCATGATTATCTTCATTGTCGTTTATCAAGAGGAAAGTTTTGATAAAGTTTCTATTAATTTCACGACTCCAAATGATTCGACTGGTTTCTGTTCTTCTAGGTCGACCAGCGGTAGTTCTATTAACTCCATGGTCGGCCTGCAAGCTAATCCCCAGTGTCTTGTCCTCATCGCCGATGTTAGTTTGTGTTATAGTTCGGTTGTCGGCAGAGGCTCGTCTTAGCATCCTACCGTTAGTAATAGTAGTAGGTACTAGTCGAATTTTCGCCTACCACGGAATCCATGAAGCTGACTACTTGTGCAGTGTGGGACTATGAACTTTCGTTTCCACCCACCTGGGGGCACATAATCTCTAAATTCAACATCATATTTTTTAAAAATTGTCGTTTTACGTTTCGTTCATACATTTTTTTACACATTTCATCAGAAATGGTTTCCATTTTATTCTTCCTGCCAGGTTACTAATTTAGCCGCCCCTAACACGGGGTACAGACGCTGTTGAGAAACCGCTCCTAACATTGAGTCAGCTGTTTCTTCACTACATCAGTTCATACGCCTACCGCGATAGCCGATGATCAATGTAGGCAACTTTAAGGCAAGGACCATCTACCTCTTAAGGTGGGAGTATCAACATGCTTGCCAACCTATAACCTATTTTGCGTATATTTATTTAATTTTTCTAGCTTTTACACAAAATTTAAATAAAATCATTATTGTCTTCATATTTTATAGGTAATAATGGACATATTAAATAAATATCAAGGAATCTTATTAATATTTTAGGAGAATTGTATAGCAAAAAATAACGGGTAAGATTTTTTTTAACATTATTATGTCATTCTTTTTTCACTATACAATTCTCCCAAAATTAGCAATAACCTAAATTGATATTTTTGTAATATGTCAGATATTACCTAAATATTGTACCGACGATATTGATTTTATTTAAATGTTAGTTAATCAAATAATAAAGTAAAAAGAGCAACGCGAAATAGGTTTAAGGTTGGCAATAGATGGAATGACGTTGAGAATTCCACCTTAACCGTCTTTTACGACAAGGTTCTGGGTCTATTCTTTAGCCGGAACCCAGGCTGCTTTTTTATTATTATTTTAATTAATAATATTATTATTTGATCATACACTGAGAAAAAGTTTATTAGATCTAGGTGAAAATACACTTACTTTAATTAAAAAGTTCAATACATATAATGACTAGTGAAGGGTTCACTTGGCCTAAGTAAATGGAAAATGCTGAAATAGTTTACCTAGAACTAGTAAACACAAATAAACAGGTGTGCTTAGAAATTCGTTATCTGATCTAAACGAACTGTTTACTTGGAATAAGTAACCCATTTATTAAATTATGTACCTTTAACCAATAAACCATTTATTTAAAATAGACAAATTGTTTAGTTAGAATTAGTGAAAGGGATAAGGATAAGGGATACCCTTAAAGCGGAAATATGATCTTATAAATTCCAATTTATTAACAAATACTTCATATTAGAACACTCCATAATATTATAGTACACCGCGATGTCCAATACGGCAACACAAATATATAATAATATACAGCAACAGAGCACCAAACAATCCGACCGACTTCGCCCAGGACTAAAAGAAAATGATAAATCGTATTGCGTGCGACGCCACGAGTTTCGAGTTTCATCCTGCCGAAGTGAAGCGGGAGCGGCTAAAAGCGAACCGAACTTTGACGAAAGGCCAAACAAGTGAACTGGACACTTTATTTAAGCAACAAAGTTTACTTAGGATAATATTTTGGTTTACTTATTTAAAGTAAACTTTTTTTGCATGTCTTAATTTATCCAAAACAAGTGAACACAAGTTTAAATTAGGTGTACAGTATACTTAAAAATTATATGTTTACTAAAAACAAATAAACATTGTTTACAAATTTATTAGATCCAACTAAACCGATTGTAGCTAATTTGTTTTACTTGCTTTAAATAAACTAAATTTCTATAATAAATGAAATATTAGCCGGTGTAAGTAAACTTTTCCCAGCTACCACAGTTTACTTGGAGCTATTTTCTCAGTGTAATATTAGGAAGTGTTAAAAGTTTTCAAACGTTCAAAATAACTTTTCTGCGAGAGATAAATAATATTTTCCAATATTTGAAGGATTGGGACCCAAAAGATTCAGTTCAAAATGCATCAGAAGCCATGGGGTTGGCTGATGATTGGCTCAATGTTCCTCAGCTGATCACACCAGAAGAAATAGTCAACCCCAATATTGATGAACAGTCCATGATGACATACTTGTCACAGTATCCGAACGCCAAACTTAAGCCAGGGGCTCCTCTTAGACCTAGAACTAGTCCAAATAAGTAAGTGTTTTAAATTTAAGTAATATTTAATAACAAATTTTCTCTCGGTTAGTACTAAAACCATAAAATAAAAATATACTGATACGTACAAAAATTGTTGTATCTTTTAAACTGTAATACATTTTTCAACTAAAATAAAGATAACTAACAGGTTATTGGTAGGTAATTGCAGAAACTGTATAATACATTTTTAATATAATGGGTAAAATGGTCACAAGCCACACACTATTCTTCAGTGTATAATATTACAGTTGTTACATCTAGCATAAAACATATTTCTTTTAGCTAAATCATAAAGTCCTGTAATGGTGTAACATTTTTAGTTTTACTACTGCAATTTATTTAGTTCCGTTTTAATATTTTAAATAAATGGATACATTTTGTAAATTCTATTCTCTTTCGATGTTAATTTCCTTCCTGTATTGGTCAACATTTTTAATTTATTTTCTTTTTACCCTAAATTTTCTATCTTTTCTTATTTGAACACATCGAAACTTGTACAGAACTATACCGGGTGTCCACGGAAGGTAGCTCGCCCCTCTAACTTTTTTGTTTTTCAAGATAATGAAATAAAATTCGGGAGATTTGTATACGACATAAAACTGCAATATTTGACAGGTGACTCAACATTATGGAACTTCCGGTTTAACCGAAAGTGACATAAACTTTCGATTTTTAAATGGGACACCTGGTATATTTTTCCTTTTTTTGATTCCATATGACATTCTAAATACAACGATGTGTCACTTATCACTTTTTATCACCAAGAAAATATTTTTTTTTCCAAATTTATTGTTTTATCTAGAGGGCTATGAATACCTTAAAATCACTTATTTCAGTTCTCTAATCTTGGGAAAAATACAATTTTACTATTTTCGATCCAATGCTATGTGCTATGTAAAATTTAATCTTTAAAGTTGTATAACTCATTTTTTTTTAAATGGCAACATAGTGGCTCGTCGGGTTAAGAAAAAAGAGGATTTTATTACGATTATTTTGATACCATATACTATTAGGTTTTAGAAAAGCTGCCATTAAAAAACTTTAAAAAGTTAACTTAAAACTTTCCTAAAATGAAGCATCTTTTGAGAATAAATTTAGATTTAAATGCATCAAGTAGCCTGTGACCAGCAAAACTGATAAAACAAAATCATGCCTTGAAGAAAATTGAAATGCCAACAGCTTCTGCCAAAGTAAATTAGTTTGTTGTTTAAAAAACATGGAAAATAATAGTTTTACAAGGAGTGAAAAAGTTGAAAAAAAATATTTTCTTGGTGACAAAAAGTGACAAGTGATACATAGTTGTATTTAGAATGTCATATGGAGTCAAAAAAAGTAAAAATATACCAGGTGTCCCATTTAAAAATCGAAAGTTTACGTCACTTCCGGTTAAACCGGAAGTTCCATAATGTTGAGTCACGTGTCAAAAAATGCAGTTTTATGTCGTATACAAATCCCCCGAATTTTATTTCATTATCTTGAAAAACAAAAAAGTTAGAGGAGCGAGCCACCTTCCGTGGACACCCGGTATGCACAAACCAAGCTTATAATTAACAGGAAATGAAAGATAAAAAGAACTGTATAAGTACGTGTTCATGCAACTTATAGGAATCAATAAAAAAATTAATATAATACCAAAAAACCTTTAGACTAAATTAGTACAACAAATTTTTGATGTTGGTACCCTCTAAATTAACTAAGCACTATATTTTTGCTGTAATTTTCTAATAGCTTTGTCATTTTAAACCCAATATTGTGTATAAGTGAAGTAAGAAACCAAATTAAATGTCAAAATTTTGCTAATGCAAACGTGCCGGGTGGCCAATTAAGAGTGGACGACGGCCATATCTCAGAAACCGTTTGTAACATAGTTATATAAGTTATATTGAAAATTAATTTTTTATTCTTTGAAATATACGGTACAACTTTGATTTTATATATTATACCGTATAACTCGCAAAATACGCTAAGGGGAGAAGGAGAAACCTCTTTTGAAAGAAATATTTATAACTCCGGTCTGTCTAAACCAAATTTGACAAACTTGCTCTAGTTTAAAAGGGCTTATCATATAGTAACATTTAACATTTAGTATGCCTCTTTTTTGTTATATCCGCCTCCGCTAGAGGGGGCAATGTGCAGAACCATTACATTTTTCAATTTTTCTCAACAATATCAAATACATCAAAATACATAAATATTTATTTAGATACCTACAAAATAAATTAAAAATGAAGAAAACTGGTAAAAACCGCTTAATTTAAGCAAGCGATACAGAAAAATGGCTCACTTGCTTGGCGCTAAGCCACTCCTCAACTAAACAAATTAACACCCTTATTATGTTTCATCCTGCAAGATGAAACATCAATAGTATCAATATGGTTCCATTTGTAATTTTTGAAAATAATTAAAAATCTTTTGCGCACATACCCCCCTCTAGCAGCGACCGATATAACAAAAAATGGTCATCCATAATTTGATATGTTTCTATAGAATAAGCTATTTCAAAGCAGACCAAGTTTGTCCAATTTGGTTGAGACAAACCGAAGTTATGAGTATTTCTTTCAAAAGAGGTTCTCAGTATATTTTGCGAGTTAGAGCAAAATATAATAAATCAAAGTTGTTTATTTTTTTGATCGATAAAAAACCGATAATCTTCATTAATTTTTTTTAAAAACTTTGTGACAAACGGTTCCTGAGATATGGCATGCGTCTACTCTTATTTGGCCACCTGGTTCAACCTTTTTGGAATAAACTTACTTGCTGCTTATAGTATTTGTCTATAATGGTTAACATTTGTCGTACTTTTACCAGACGTTTTAACATTACGGTTCTTTTAACGTCGACTAATTACTAGAATCATTGGATCTATGTGATGAAGATACTTTTTTAATTTTTTTGTAGATTACAACTCTATGTAATTTATCGGTTTTCGTAACTGTTTAGTTGCTGTTAAAACAACACACCTCTTATCAATATCGCAGTACTATACAAAAGATTAACTACGCAGAGTTTACAATAGCATACAACATTTGAATTATACTACTGTGATTAATTATTAACCATTTTCTTTATTTATATGTTTAGAGTTCCTCCACCTAGGTAAGTTCTTATCAAGAAAAATTGGAAATGCCTTTATTAACATTAAAGTTTAATGGTGTTTTCTCACGAAATAGCTCTACTAACAGTTGATTCAATTTTTTAGCAGTTTATTACCGAAAAATGTTTAAACTGTCTATGCGTGTTTAAAGAAACAATTAATTTAGGTGCACGTAGTTATTATGTTAACAGAAAATTTTTGACCAATATTTTGAAAATATTTGGATAATTTATCTTGTAATTTACTTTAGGGCTTTAATTTTTTAATTTTAATCAATTTTTGAAGCCTTTATTACTATCTTCAAAAAATCACGCAGCATTACGTGCCTAGATTTCGTTGTGCGTATTAAATACAACACAAAATGTTTGGCAGCGCGCGTGAAGACAAAGTTTTTAATATTGAAAAGGTTTGATGTCTCAGCTGGGAATCGAACCCAGGACATTACGATTTTCGGACGAAATAACCTGCAGAAGAAAACGAAGTTGGGTTATGTCAAAAATACAGCTTTTGTAAACCCCCAAATTTATTTTTATTAACACATCTTTATTAGACACAAGTTGAACCGGCTATCGACCTAGGTCTTTCAGCCTTTAATTTAACAACAATAAAAAATGCAAATCACAAAAATATTCTCTTTTGAAAAACGTGAAAAGGAATGTTATATATAAAGAGAAAAAAAGAAAAAACAACACTAGTTTGTCAGTATCTCAAAAACGGTACTTTTTGGAAAATAGGCATTTATTAGAAGAGTTTTGTAGTGAATTAGCAGGATGTCTCATCCTTGCAATTTTGCGAAGACTTGTTCTTTCGGTGTTCGTGTCACCATTAAAGTCCGCAACATATGGAACTTTTTTTCATTAATCGATTTTGCTTTAAATTAGACTAAAAATTATGTATTCAACTGGCAGCATCTGTTATTCGGCACCTGTCAGAAATTACATTTTTTTAAATAAAATATTATTAGAAAACGTTGCTTCTAGTGTGTGCGTGAAGATTTTTGAAGTTATTTATGAATAGATCCAGTTTGTCTGAACGTTGTCAATATTCTTGAAACGATGCTATGCTGCAAATGTCGTTCTGGATGCATCTAATTAAAAATATCAGATACTTTTGCCAGTGAGGAATATTTTCTTCACAAATTAAGACATTTTCAATTCTTTCTTGAATGGACAACATTGGTGACAATAGTGAGAATTATCATTTTCGATAATATTCTAACTTTTGGCATTTCTTGCAATTATTTGGCATTTAAAAGCATTTCTGTTTTTTAATTATTAATAAATAAATCACCATAAGAACAAATTTCCATTAAATTGTGAACTAATCATTTCTCTGGAGATTTTATTATGAGTCTTTTCAACTTGTCAGATGTAATTGTTATTTGAGAAATGGAAGAAGTGACGTCTATCGGATAAAATTGTTAAATTATGATAACTTTACACTACCCGTGTCAAATTTTTTTGCCTCCAATTTTATATTTCTTTTTTCTTTCGAATAGTCTAATGCAAATACAAATTTCGCTATTAAAAAAAGTGTCATTTTTGACAGGTACCGAATGACAGAAGCTGACAGTTGTATACCTAATTTTTAGTCTAATTTAGGGCAAAAACGACTGCTATTATTTAGTTAGAAAAAACCTTGTTAAGAAAAGAAAGTTCTATATTATGGTGCAGACTGTAATGGTGACACTGTATATGTGAAGCATTTTTTAAATTAGTTCCTTTATTTTTTAAAAGTTTATGTAACATGTTTACTTCTGGTTATCATCTTAATCTTTATAATTGTTAGGTGTTATTTCAAATTTAGTTTGTGATTAAAATAGATCCCCAAGTAATTAATTTTCTTGCTAAACTTCATTGGTTATTTTAGAACTTTTATAAATGGCAATGTGTTTTAAATTTTATGGTTAAAGCTTATAAACTGTATTTTCTCTGGATGCACAGTTTTCATTTCTGAAACCACGTTATAACCGCAGTAAGTGCTATTTGTAGTGCTTGCTCTGCTTTTGCTGCATTTTTATGGTGAACAATTATTTAGGTATCATTGGCAAACTGTATTAAATATGGTATTTCTGGCAAAACTACATTTAGCTGCGGAAATATGTCGAAACAAAATAGATTATATAAGAAGGGTAATAGTGGTGAGCCCTGAGTGTTCTCTGCTCATGGGGGTGAATCATGGAATAACCAGCCTTAAATCCAAATTGATGTTTAGGTATTTATATCGCACTTTTGGGTTTGTTCGGGTTTGTTGGGTTTGTTGGCGTATAATTTTTCCAAAGTCTTATTTCATTACAGATAAAAGTGTAACGGCCCTTAAGTGATCAAGCTGTGGTTTTGAAGCAGTCATGACAACTCCTTTTTTCGAAGCTTCTGGAAATAAGTTATTGCTCAGACAAAAACTGTACATCTCTTTGATCTTTTTAGGGACTTCATTACTAAGTTTTCTTAAAATATTCATTTGTTCAATTGCTTATTTTGTTGTTTTAATTAAAAAAACAGCTCAAACCGATTGTTTACTATTTGAGTTTGTCTGCAATATTTTCTTGGATTTTCTTAGATAACCTCTTAAAATATGATGAAAACATTAGCTTTACCCTGGTCACTATCATATATCACGTTATCATGCTCCAGTGGTGGTATTAATAACGTAGGTGTTTTATATTTTATTAATTTCTTTCTTTTTGACCAGTAGTTTTTTCCTTGCATTCTGTTTATTGCTCTTTTGACACCATATTATTACATATCGCGCGAACACGCGATATGTTATTACATATCGCGCTACACCGCGATATGTTATACGGCGCTTCGGTGAAAATAATGTATGTATGTTGTCGCCGCCGCCGCCGCCGTGGCTTTCGACATTTTCACATTTGCGATTTTTTTTCTCGGAAACTGTTAGAGTGGGACGATTGAAACTTTTTCAGTTTAGAGAGGAATAGTGGGGGTACGTTGTGTAAAAATTTCGAATATACAGGGTGTACTGAAAAAAAGTTATTAATTTTGAAAGTCGAATAATATCCGATTCTCGTTGAAATTCGATACAGGTCATAAAAATGAATTTTTTCGATTTAAACTTTTTCGACGTGTAGACGACCGTCGGCTACAGAAGCCTATTGTTTGTGAGCGCGATCGAAAGTTTGGAAATAATTTTTTTTATTTTTTAAAAGTCAAAATTTGGTCCAAAATGGTACCTCTTGGATCGCTAATAAGTTGAATTGGGTGCATCCAATCGACATTCGGTTTGGATAATCGGTTAGGCCATCTCAAAATCTACCTTTTTCCAATATATCGTTCTATACCTAACTGGAATGGAAATTGCCGAAAATTGTAAGAAAGTGGAAATCATAAAGTTAGGCCTGATTTTTTCACGGTTTTTATTTTTTTTCGTACTGAAAACGACTTTTGATCGAAACTTTGTAAACTTTAGCGGATAGAGCTTGTCAAATTGTATTTAAGAGATATTTTTTCGTTTATTTATCTTTAATACGGAAAAAACGGCAGCTTTTTTTTTACTATATCGACTGTAGCTTATTCAATTTTTAACAAAACCGTTTTATTTTTTTCTCAAAAAATGCGCTGATTACTTCTCAACACCTTTACATATCCAAAATTATTAAAATATATTCGCAAAATTGAGAAAAGTCGCTTTTTTGGGTGCGGAAACAAGCAATCTTTACAAATTCTAACACCATTCACTTTTGACTAAGAGTGCCTTGATATTGATGTATCTAAATTAATTATTAATTCTAAAAATCCGGCTGTCAAAAATGGCGAAAAATGGGTGTTTTCAGCGTGACTTGCTAGACTAATAAGAACATTTTCAGATTTTAAATCGGGTGGAATATCTACCTTGAACCTTCTTCTAATTTTATTTACCAAAATATTTGCCCAAAATGTTTCAGAAATAGTTGTAATCTCGATTTTAAAGATGGCGTTCCGACATTGATAATCCGTCGCCACGTGGTGGGAGGCTGTTCCACATTTAGATATTCGCGAATTTTTTTCTCGGAAACGGTTAGAGCAAAACGATTAAAATTTTCTGGATGTAGAGAGGAATAGTAGGGGTACGTCTTAGAAAAATTTCAAATATACAGGGTGTACCGGAAAAAAGTTATTAAAGTCAAAGTTGAAAAATATGTTTTTTTTCGTTGTACGGCGATACAGGTGGCAAAAAGTATTTTAATCGATTTAAACTTTTTTGACGTGTAGACGACGTTGGGCTACAAAATACTGTTGTTTGCGAACGCGATCGAAAGTTGGGAAGTAATTTTTTTGATTTTTTTAAAATCAATGTAGGGTCATATTGGATCGTTAATAAATCGAATTGGGTGCGTCCGATATACTTTTGGTTTGGATATTCGTTTAGGTCATCTCAAATACTACTTTTTTCAAATATATTGGTCTATACCCAAATAGCATAGAAATGGTAGCAAATTATAAAAAATAAGAATTACTATTTAAGTATATATAATTTGACAGCTGTCGTATAGAACTTTGTCATTTTGGTACTGAAAATTAGGATTATTACAGCTTTAACCCTCGCTACGAGAAAAGTTTAAATAAATTGACACTTACCTGTCAAAATTTGACAGCTGTCGTATAGAACTTTGTTATTTAGGTAATGAAAAATTTTTTAATTTAGGATTCTTACAGCAATAACCCTCGCTACAAAAAAGCTAAAAAATAATTGACACTTACCTGTCAAAATTTGACGGCTGTCGTATGGAACTTTGTTATTTAGCTACTGAAAATTTTTTTTAAATTTCGGATTCTTACAGCTATAATCCTAGATACAAGAAAATCTTTTAAAAAAATAGACATTTACCTGTCAAAATGACAGCTGTCGTATAAAACTTTGTTATTTAGGAACTGACAAATTTTTCAATTTAGGATTCTTACAGCTATAGCCCTCGCTACGAAAAAGGTTAAAAATAATTGACACTTACCTGTCAAAATTTGACAGCTGTCGTATAAAACTTTGTTATTTAGGTACTGAAAAACTTTTTAATTTAAGATTTTTACAGCTATAACCCTCACTACGAAAAGGATAAAAAAAACTGACACTTACCTGTCAAAATTTGATCGCTATCGTATAAAACATTCTTATTTAGGTACCTGAAAATTTTTAAATTTCGAATTCTTACAGCTATAAGCTACGAAAAAGCTTAAAAAAAAGACACTTACCTGTCAAAGTGACAGCTGTCGTATAATTAAACGAACGACCTAGAACAGTGCCGTGCCCGAAGGGCTCGGCACAATAATATTTCAACAAATTCATGCTGATAATTGATAGCTTCCATGTAAAAATAATTTTTTGCTTATGCTTTAATCGATTGAATACTTACATATTTTTATAGAGCAAATATGGAAAGTATATCCCACATTGCACAAAGGTGTGCGAGTGTAAAGAGCACCTATAAATATCAATATCATATATCTCCGTAACGAAAAGTCGTAGCGAATCGAGCGAGGTGGCATTGGAAACGGGACGTCTCCGAACACTACCTATTTATACGAGAAAAAGGAAATTTTGCAACATTGTCTAGTTTTGGTCAGTTGTTATAATGACAATTTGGCGATATGTTTCCCCTTCACGTTCCGCAGGAAGGTGAGGCAAAAAAAGCAATAGTAAATAGAAAAATAGGAAAGAAAAGTATTTTTTTATTGTAAATTTTAGTAAATTTTTTTAGTACTAATATTAGATGCACTCTCGGCTGACGATTAGCGATATGTACCCAGTCTAGTTAATCTCCTTCGCGCGGAAGCGCGACAACCCCGACCACCTCTTGACAATTTCGCACTATATAGGATCGTTCGTGAGAATAATGTATGTATGTTGTCGGCGTCGTGGCAGTCGTGGCCGTCGTCTCTTTTGACATTTTCGCATTTGCGATTTTTTTTCTCGGAAACGGTTAGAGTGGGACAATTGAAACTTTTTCAGTTTAGAAAGGAATAGTGGGGGTACGTTGTGTTAACATTTTGAATATACAGGGTGTGCCGGAAAAAAGTTATTAATTTTTAAAGTCGACAATTATCGGATTCTCGTTGAAATTCGATACAGTTCGTAAAAATGAGTTTTTTTGATTTAAACTTTTTAGACGCGTAGACGACCGTGGGCTACAGAACCCTATTGTTTGTGAGCGCGATCGAAAGTTTGGAAGTAATTTTTTTGATTTTTTTTAAAGTCAAAATTTGGTCGAAAATGGTACCTCTTGGATCGCTAATAAGTCGAATTGGGTGCATCCAATCGACATGCGGTTTGGATAATCGGTTAGGCCACCTCAAAATCTACCTTTTTCCAATATATCGTTCTATACCTAACTGGAATGGAAATTGCCGAAAATTGTAAGAAAGTGGAAATCATAAAGTTAGGCCTGATTTTTTCACGGTTTTTATTTTTTTTCGTATGGAAAACGACTTTTGATCGAAACGTTGTAAACCTTAGCGGATAGAGCTCGCCAAATTGTATTTAAGAGATATTTTTTCGTTTCTTTATCTTTAATACGGAAAAAACGGTAGCTTTTTTTTTACTATATCGACTGTAGCTTATTCAATTTTTAACAAAACCGTTTTATTTTTTTCTCAAAAAATGCGCTGATTACTTCTCAACATTCCTGCATGTCGAAACTTATCAAAATATATTCGCAAATTTGAGCAAAGTCGCTTTTTTGGGTGCGGAAACAGGCACAATTTACAAATTCTAACACCATTCTCTTTTAACGAGAGTGCCTTGATATTGATGTAAATTATAATTCTAAAAATCCGGCTGTCAAAAATGGCCAAAAATGGGTGTTTTGAGCTTGACTTGCTAGACTAATAAGAACATTTCCTGATTTTAAATTGGATGGAATATCTACCTTGAACCTTCTTCTAATTTTATTGACCAATATTTTTGCCCAAAATGTTTTAGAAATAGCTGTAATCTCGATTTTAAAGATGGCGTTCCGACATTGATAATCCGTCGCCACGTGGTGGGAGGTTATTCGACATTTCGATATTCGCGAATTTTTTCTTCGGAAACGGTTAGAGCAAAACGATTCAAACTTTCTGGACGTAGAGAGGAATAGTCGGGGCACGTTCAAGGAACAATTTCCAATATACAGGGTGTACCGGAAAAAAGTTATTAAAGTCAAAGTTGAAAAATATGTTTTTTTTCGTTGTAGGGCGATACAGGTGGTAAAAATCATTTTAATCGATTTAAACTTTTTCGACGTGTACACGATTGGGCTACAAAATACTGTTGTTTGCGAACGCGATCGAAAGTTGGGAAGTCATTTTTTTGATTTTTTTAAAATCAATGTAGGGTCATATTGGATCGTTAATTAATCGAATTGGGTGCGTCCGATATACTTTTGGTTTGGATATTGGTTTAGATCATCTCAAATACTACTTTTTTCAAATATATTGTTCTATACCTAAACAGCATAGAAATGGTAGCAAATTATAAAAAATTAGAATTACTATTTAAGTATATATAATTTGACAGCTGTCGTATAGAACTTTGTTATTTTGGTACTGAAATTTTTTTAAATTTAGTTTTATTACAGCTTTAACTCTCGCTACGAAAAAAGTTGAAATAAATTGACACTTATCTGTCAACATTTGACAGTTGTCGTATAGAACTTTGTTATTTAGGTAACGAAAAATTTTTCAATTTGGGATTCTTCCAGCAATAACCCTCACGACAAAAAAGCTAAAAAAAAGTTTACACTTACCTGTCAAAATTTGACAGCTGTCGTATAAATCTCTGTTATTTAGGTGCTGAATTTTTTTAAAATTTCGTATTCTTACAGCTATAACCCTCGCTACAAAAAAGCTAAAAAAGAATTGACAATTACCTGTCAAAATTTGACAGCTGTCTTATAAAACTTTCTTATTTACGCACTGAAAATTTTTTTAATTTAGGAATTTTACAGCTATAACCCTCGCTACGAAAAAGCTAAAAAAAAATTGACACTTACCTGTCAAAATTTGACAGCTATCGTATAAAACTCTGTTATTTAGGTGCTGAATTTTTTTTAAATTTCGTATTCTTACAGCTATAACCCTCGCTACAAAAAAGCTAAAAAATAATTGACAATTACCTGTCAAAATTTGACAGCTGTCTTATAAAACTTTCTTATTTACGCACTGAAAATGTTTTCACTTTAGGATTTTTACAGCTATAACCCTCGCTACGAAAAGGATAAAAAAAACTGACTCTTACCTGTCAAAATTTGACAGCTATCGTATAAAACATTCTTATTTAGGTACCTGAAAATTTTTTAATTTCGAATTCTTACAGCTATAATCCTCGCTACGAAAAAGCCAAAAAAAAATTACACTTACCTGTCAAGGTGACAGCTGTCGTATAATTAAATGAACGAACTAGAACAGTGCAATAATATTTCTACAAATTTATTAGCTGATAATTGATAGCTTCCATGTAAGAATAATTTTTTGCTTATGTTTTAATCGATTGAATACTTCCATATTTTTATAGAGCAAATATGGAAATTATATCCCACATTGCACAAAGGTGTGCGAGTTTAAAGAGCACCTATAAATATCAATATCATATATCTCCGTAACGAAAAGTCGTAGCGAATCGAGCGAGGCGGCATTGGAAACGGGACGTCGAGCACTATACGGCGCCGTCTCAGAAAAATACCTATCTATACGAGAAAACGAAAATTTTGCATCATTGTCTAGTTTTGGTCAGTTGTTATAATGACAATTTGGCGATATGTTTCCCCTTCACGTTCCGCAGGAAGGTGAAGCAAAAAAAGCAATAGTAAATAGAGAAAAAGAAAATAAAAGTATTTTTTTATTGTAAATTTTTTTTTAGTACTAATATTAGATGCACTCTCGGCTGACGATTAGCGATATGTACCCAGTCTAGTATTATATACGTCTCTTCCGCTCGGAATCTCGAAAACCCCGATCGGCTCTTGAACAATTTCGTCTATGTAAGACATTTTCACATTTGCGATTTTTTTTCTCGGAAACGGTTAAAGTGGGACGATTGAAACTTTTTGGGTTTAGAGAGGAATAGTGGGGGTACGTTGTGTGAAAATTTCGAATATACAGGGTGTGCCGAGAAAAAGTTGTTAAACCCCAAAGTCAAAAAATATCGGTTTCTCGTTGAAATTCGATACAGGTCGTAAAAATAAGTTTTCTCGATTTAAATTTTTTCGACGCGTAGACGACCGTCGGCTACAGAAGCCTATTGTTTACCAACGTAATCGGATGTTGGGAAGTCAATTATTTGATTTTTTTTAAATCAATGTAGGGACTGTCGGATCGTTAATAAATCGAATTGGGTGCGTCCCACATATTTTTGATTTGGAGATTCGTTTATGTCATCTCAAATACTACTTTGGATCATAAAAAAAACTACAATAAAAAGTATTTTTTGGTTTCTTTATCTTTAATAAGGCAATAATATTCTATATTGTTTTTAAAGTGGTCGGTGGCCTAGTGGTATATATTAGATTACGACTTTTGGTCACGATGATCCCGGGTTCAATTCCAGGCGCGTCTTTTTATTTTTTTAATATTTCGTTATTTAGGTAGGTAGGTACTGAAAGTCTTTTAAATTTTGGATTCTTACAGCGACAATCCTCGGTACGAAAAAAATCAACTAGGTTTGTGAAGAAACTAAATTTATTTTTTATCACGAATTGAAATGTTTCAAAATTAGAGGTTGCTAACAAATGGTTTTGTCAAAAGTATAAAATAAAACGAACGAACTCCAATAGTGCCGTGCCCAAAGGGCTCGGCACAATAAAATGTTCACCAATTTATCAGCTATCTATGTAAGAATAGTTAATATCATATAGTAACGAAAAGTCGTAGCGAATCGAGAGAGACGGCATTGGAAATAGGACGTCGACCACTATACGATTCCGTCTCCAAAAACTACCTATCTATACGAGAAACCGGAAATTTTGCGCCCGTTTTTTTATTTTTTAGTTTTTGTCAGTTGTTATAATGACAATTTGGCGATATGTTTCTCCTTCACGTTCCGCAGGAAGGTGAGGTATAAAAAGCAATAGTAAATAGAGAAAAGGAAAAGAAAATTATTTTTTTAGTACCAATATTAGATGCACTCCCGGCTGACGATTAGCGATATGTACCCAGTCTAGTTATCATTTTGTTTTATTTGTCTGTATAATTGTCGCTTCCTTTTAATTAATGTAACAATATATGGCGGAAGTTCATAATTACATATCGCGCAAACACGCGATATGTTATACGGCGCTTCGGTGAAAATAATGTGCGTATGTTGTCGGCGTCGTCAGTTTCGACATTTTCACATTTGCGATTTTTTTTCTCGGAAACGGTTAGAGTGGGACGATTGAAACTTTTTGGGTTTAGAGAGGAATAGTGGGGGTACGTTGTGTAAAAATTTCGAATATACAGGGTGTGCCGGAAAAAAGTTATTAATTTTTAAAGTCGAGAAATATCGGATTCTCGTTGAAATTCGATACAGTTCGTAAAAATGAGTTTTTTTGATTTAAACTTTTTCGACGCGTAGACGACCGTGGGCTACAGAACCCTATTGTTTGTGAGCGCGATCGAAAGTTTGGAAGTAATTTTTTTGATTTTTTTAAAGTCAAAATTTGGTCGAAAATGGTACCTCTTGGATCGCTAATAAGTCGAATTGGGTGCATCCAATCGACATTCGGTTTGGATAATCGGTTAGGCCATCTCAAAATCTACCTTTTTCCATTATATCGTTCTATACCTAACTGGAATGAAAATTGCCGAAAATGGTAAGAAACTGGAAACCACAGTGTAAGGCGTGATTTTTTTCTCCGTTTTTATTCCGTTTATTTTTTTTCGTACGGAAAACGACTTTTGATTGAAACGTTGTATACTTTAGCGGATAGAGCCGTCAAATTGTATTTAAGAGATATTTTTTCGTTTTTTTATCTTTAATACGGAAAAAACGGCAGCTTATGAACTTTTTCCCGTAATTTCTGTTGGCGTTGCACTGGTTTGCTTAAATAATTCTGCAAGTGTCTATAATATATAACATTTTGAATTTTTTCTTGGTACACTATATCAACGGATAAAGAAGCTTTAATTTGTATTATAAGCGATCTTTGGGAAAACATATTTTGTGGCTCAAAAAAATTAATTTATGATTTTTTTATAGGTTCCTTCACCAGAGGTTTTACTATATCGACTGTAGCTTATTCAATTTTTAACAAAACCGTTTTATTTTTTTCTCAAAATATGCGCTGATTACTTCTCAATAATCCTGCATGTCCAAACTTATCAAAATATATTCGCAAATTTGAGCAAAGTTGCTTTTTTGGGTGCGGAAACAGGCACAATTTTCAAATTCTAACACCATTCGATTTAGAAAAAGTTGGCCATGGTTTTACCACGTGCGTTTTCCTGAACTTTAATTTTATACCATCTGTCAAAAATAGGTGAAACATGCGATTTCCAAATTGATTTTTTAGAGGAATAAGACCATTTAGGCTACGTCTTTTGTGGGAAATACCTACCTTCAACCTTTATCTTTTTCGTTTGACCAAAAATAAGGGGGAAAATATCGCATTTATCCCGTACTTGTAATAATAAAAATGGCTTGCAGGAGGCATATTAACTTCAATTTTTATAGTTTTTATAATATTTGGAGAGTATTTAATGTATAAAACACCTGTCTTGGACCTTTTTCTTTGCGGTTGACCAAAAATAATTGAAAAAAGTGTATTATTTGTGTGTATCTTCAATACTCAACGTTCTATGTAATATCGAATACGTCATTAATATCCTATTTACCACAAATCAATCTGTAAGCTTCGGTGGCGTAGTACTAAAGACTGTTGATTTTGGAGACGAAGGTCGAGGGTTCAAACCCCAATGTTTTTTTTCTTTTTTTTTTAATTTTTTTTTTAATGTCGTTATTTAGGTACTGAAAATTTTTTAAATTTTGGATTCTTAATAATAATCTATACGAAAAAGCTAAAAAAAAATTACACTTACCTGTCAAAATCTGACAGCTGTAGTATAGAACTTTGTTATTTAGGTACTGAAATTTTTTTAAATTTCGGATTCTTACAGCTATAATCCTAGATACAAGAAAAGCTTAAAAAAAACTTGATATTTACCTGTCAAAATGACAGCTGTCGTATAGAACTTTGTTATTTAGGAACTGAGAAATTTTTTAATTTAGGATTCTTACAGCTATAACCCTCGTTACAAAAAATCTAAAAAAAAATTGACACTTACCTGTCAAAATTTGACAGCTATCGTATAAAACTGTGTTATTTAGGTACTGACAAATTTTTAAATTTAGGATTCTTACAGCTATAACCCTCGTTACAAAAAATCTAAAAAAAAATTGACACTTACCTGTCAAAATTTGACAGCTATCGTATAGAACTTTGTTATTTAGGTACTGAAAATTTTTTCAATTTGGGATTCTTACAGCTATAATCCTCGTTACGAAAAAACTTTAAAAAAATTGACACTTACCTGTCAAAATTTGACAGCTGTCGTATGGAACTTTGTTATTTAATCACTGAAAAATTTTTAAATTTCGGATTTGTACAGCTATAATCCTCTATATGAAAAAAGATTAAAAAAATTTACACCCGCCTGTCATAATTTGACAGCTGTCGTATAGAACTTTGTTATTTTCGTACTGAAAATTTTTTTAATTTAGGATTATTACAGCTATAACCCTCGCTACAAAAAAGCTAAAAAATAATTGACAAATACCTTTCAAAATTTGACAGCTGTCGTATAAAACTTTGTTATTTAGGTACTGAATTTTTTTTTAATTTAAGATTTTTACAGCTATAACCCTTGCTACGAAAAAGCTAAAAAAAAATTACACTTACCTGTCAAAGTAACAGCTGTCGTATTATTAAACGAACGAACTAGAACAGTGCCGTGCCCGAAGGGCTCGGCACAATAATATTTCTACAAATTTATTAGCTGATAATTGATAGCTTTAATGTATATTTTTATAGAGCACATATGGAAAGTATATCCCACATTGCGAGTTTAAAGAGCACCTATAAATATCAATATCATAATATTAAATATCATATATCTCCGTAACGAAAAGTCGTAGCGAATCGAGCGAGGCGGCATTGGAAATGGGACGTCGAGCACTATACGGCGCCGTCTCCGAAAACTACCTATCTATACGAGAAAACGGAAATTTTGCATCATTGTATAGTTTTGGTCAGTTGTTATAATGACAAATTGGCGATATGTTTCCCCTTCACGTTCCGCAGGAAGGTGAGGCAAAAAAAGCAATAGTAAATAGAAAAAAAGGAAAGAAAAGTATTTTTTATTGTAAATTTTTGTAAATTTTTTTTTAGTACTAATATTAGATGTACTCTCGGCTGACGATTAGCGATATGTACCCAGTCTAGTTACATATCGCGCTACACCGCGATATGTTATACGGCGCTTCGGTAAAAATAATGTGCGTATGTTGTCGGCGTGGCTTTTGCTATTTTCACATTTGCGATTTTTTTTCTCGGAAACTGCTAAAGTGGGACGATTGAAACGTTTTGGGTTTAGAGAGGAATAGTGGGGGTACGTTGTGTGAAAATTTCGAATATACAGGCTGTACCGGAAAAAAGTTATTAAACGTCAAAGTCGAAAAAAGTCGGGTTTCACGCGGCCCACACCGTGGTCCCAGGAATGAACTTGATCGATTGAAACTTTTTGGACGTGTAGAGGACCGCGAGTTACAGAAGCATATTGTTTGTGAGCACGATCGAGAGATTGGAAGTAATTTTTTTGATTTTTTCAAAGTCAAAATTTGGTCGAAAATGGTACCTCTTGGATCGCTAATAAGTCGAATTGGGTGCATCCAATCGACATGCGGTTTGGATAATCGGTTAGGCTATCTCAAAATCTACCTTTTTCCAATATATCGTTCTATACCTAACTGGAATGGAAATTGCCGAAAATTGTAAGAAAGTGGAAATCATAAAGTTAGGCCTGATTTTTTCACGGTTTTTATTTTTTTTCGTACTGAAAACGACTTTTGATCGAAACGTTGTGAACTTTAGCGGATAGAGCTCGTCAAATTGTATTTAAGAGATATCTTTTCGTTTCTTTATCTTTAATACGGAAAAAACGGTAGCTTTTTTTTTACTATATCGACTGTAGCTTATTCAATTTTTAACAAAACCGTTTTATTTTTTTCTCAAAAAATGCGCTGATTACTTCGCAACACCTCTACATATTCAAAATCATTAAAATATATTCGCAAAATTGAGAAAAGTCGCTTTTTTGGGTGCGGAAACAGGCAAATTTTCAAATTCTAACACCATTCGATTTAGAAAAAGTTGGCCATGGTTTTACCACGTGCGTTTTCCTGAACTTTAACTTTTATACCATCTGTCAAAAATAGGTGAAAAATGCGATTTCCAAATTGATTTTTTAGAGGAATAAGACCATTTAGACTACGTCTTTTGTGGGAAATACCTACCTTCAACCTTTATCTTTTTCGTTTGACCAAAAATAAGGGGGAAAATATCGCATTTATCCCGTACTTGTAATAATAAAAATGGCTTGCAGGAGGCATATTAACTTCAATTTTTATAGTTTTTATAGTTTTTATAATATTTGGAGAGTATTTAATGTATGAAATACCTGTCTTGGACCGTTTTCTTTGCGGTTGACCAAAAATAATTGAAAAAAGTGTATTATTTGTGTGTATCTTCAATACTCAACGTTCTATGTAATATCGAATACGTCATTAATATCCTATTTACCACAAATCACTCTCTAAGCTTCGGTAGCGTAGTAGTAGAGGCTGTTGATTTTGGAGACGAAGGTCGTGGGTTCAAACCCCAGTGTTTTTTTTTCTTTTTTTTTCTTTTTTTTTTAATGTCGTTATTTAGGTACGGAAAATTTTTTAAATTTTGGATTCTTACAGCTATAATAATCTATACGAAAAAAGCTCAAAAAATTGACACTTACCTGTCAAAATCTGACAGCTAGCGTATAGAACTTTGTTATTTACTAACTGAAAATTTTTTAAATTTAGGATTCTTACAGCTGTAACTCTCGCTACGAAAAAGCTAAAAAAAAATTACACTTACCTGTCAAAATCTGACAGCTGTAGTATAGAACTTTCTTATTTAGGTACTGACATTTTTTTAAATTTCGGATTCTTACAGCTATAATCCTAGATACAAGAAAAGCTTAAAAAAAACTTGACATTTACCTGTCAAAATGACAGCTATCGTATAGAACTTTGTTATTTAGAAACTGAGAAATTTTTTAATTTAGGATTCTTACAGCTATAACCCTCGTTACAAAAAATCTAAAAAAAAATTGACACTTACCTGTCACAATTTGACAGCTGTCGTATAAAACTGTGTTATTTAGGTATTGACAAATTTTTAAATTTAGGATTCTTACAGCTATAACCCTTGTTACAAAAAATCTAAAAAAAAAATTGACACTTACCTGTCAAAATTTGACAGCTATCGTATAGAACTTTGTTATTTAGGGACCTGATAATTTTATAATTTCGGACTCTTACAGCTATAACTCTCGCTACGAAAAAGCTAAAAAAAAATTGACACTTAACTGTCAAAATTTGACAGCTATCGTATAGAACTTTGGTATTTGAGTACTGAAACTTTTTTCAATTTAGGATTCTTACAGCTATAACCCTCGCTACGAAAAAAGTTTAAAAAATATATACCTACCTGTCAGAATTTGACAGCTGTCGTATAGAACTTTGTTATTTAGGTACTGAAAAATGTTTCAATTTGGGATTCTTACAGCTATAATCCTCGTTACGAAAAAACTTTAAAAAAATTGACACTTGCCTGTCAAAATTTGACAGTTGTCGTATGGAACTTTGTTATTTAATCACTGAAAAAATTTTAAATTTCGGAATCCTACAGCTATAATCCTCTATATGAAAAAAGATTTAAAACATTTATACCCGCCTGTCACAATTTGACAGCTGTCGTATAGAACTTTGTTATTTTGGTACTGAAAATTTTTTTAATTTAGGATTATTACAGCTTTAACCCTCGCTACGAAAAAAGTTTAAATAAATTGACACTTACCTGTCAAAATTTGACAGCTGTCGTATAAAAGTTTGTTATTTAGGTACTAAAAAATTTTTAAATTTCGGATTCGTATAGCTATAATCCTCTATATGAAAAAGCTTTAAAAAATTTACACCCGCCTGTCATAATTTGACAGCTGTAGTATAGAACTTTGTTATTTAGGTAGGTATTGAATTTTTTTTAAATTTCAGATTCTTACAGCTATAACCCTTGCTACGAAAAAGCTAAAAAAAAATTACACTTACCTGTCAAAATTTGACAGCTGTCGTATAAAACTTTCTTATTTAGGTACCTGAAAATTTTTTAATTTCGAATTCTTACAGCTATAACCCTCGCTACGAAAAAGCTAAAAAAAATGACACTTACCTGTCAAAGTGACAGCTCTCGTATAATTAAACGAACGAACTAGAACAGTGCCGTGCCCGAAGGGCTCGGCACAATAATATTTCTACAAATTTATTAGCTGATAATTGATAGCTTCCATGTAAGAATAATTTTTTCCTTATGTTTTAATCGATTGAATACTTACATATTTTTATAGAGCAAATATGGAAAGTATATCCCACATTGCACAAAGGTGTGCGAGTTTAAAGAGCACCTATACGGCGCCGTCTCAGAAAACTACCTATCTATACGAGAAAACGGAAATTTTGCACCATTGTGTAGTTTTGGTCAGTTGTTATAATGACAATTTGGCGATATGTTTTCCCTTCACGTTCCGCAGGAAGGTGAGGCAAAAAAAGCAATAGTAAATAGAAAAAAAGAAAAGAAAAGTATTTTCTTATTGTAAATTTTTGTAAATCTTTTTAGTACTAATATTAGATGCACTCTCGGCTGACGATTAGCGATATGTACCCAGTCTAGTTACATATCGCGCTACACCGCGATATGTTATACGGCGCTTCGGTGAAAATAATGTGCGTATGTTGTCGGCGTCGTCGTCGTCAGTTTCGACATTTTCACATTTGCGATTTTTTTTCTCGAAAACGGTTAATGTGGGACGATTGAAACTTTTAGGGTTTAGAGAGGAATAGTGGGGGTACGTTCTGTAAAAATTTGGAATATACAGGGTGTGCCGGAAAAAAGTTATTAAACGTCAAAGTCGAAAAAAGTCGGGTTTCACGCGGCCCACACCGTGGTCCCAGGAATGAACTTGATCGATTGAAACTTTTTGGACGTGTAGAGGACCGCGAGTTACAGAAGCCTATTGTTTGTGAGCACGATCGAGAGATTGGAAGTAATTTTTTTGATTTTTTCAAAGTCAAAATTTGGTCGAAAATGGTACCTCTTGGATCGCTAATAAGTCGAATTGGGTGCATCCAATCGACATGCGGTTTGGATAATCGGTTAGGCCATCTCAAAATCTACCTTTTTCCAATATATCATTCTATACCTAACTGGAATGGAAATTGCCGAAAATTGTAAGAAAGTGGAAATCATAAAGTTAGGCCTGATTTTTTCACGGTTTTTATTTTTTTTCGTACTGAAAACGACTTTTAATCGAAACGTTGTAAACTTTATCGGATAGAGCTCGTCAAATTGTATTTAAGAGATATCTTTTCGTTTCTTTATCTTTAATACGGAAAAAACGGCAGCTTTTTTTTTTACTATATCGACTGTAGCTTATTCAATTTTTAACAAAACCGTTTTATTTTTTCCTCAAAAAATGCGCTGATTACTTCGCAACACCTCTACATATTCAAAATCATTAAAATATATTCGCAAAATTGAGAAAAGTCGCTTTTTTGGGTGCGGAAACAGGCACAATTTTCAAATTCTAACACCATTCGATTTAGAAAAAGTTGGCCATGGTTTTACCACGTGCGTTTTCCTGAACTTTAACTTTTATACCATCTGTCAAAAATAGGTGAAAAATGCGATTTCCAAATTGATTTTTTAGAGGAATAAGAACATTTAGACTATGTCTTTTGTGGGAAATACCTACCTTGAACCTTTATCTTTTTCGTTTGACCAAAAATAAGGGGGAAAATATCGCATTTATACGCGTACTTGTAATAATAAAAATGGCTTGCAGGAGGCATATTAACTTCAATTTTTATACTTTTTATAATATTCGGAGAGTATTTAATGTATGAAATACCTGTCTTGGACCTTTTTCTTTGCGGTTGACCAAAAATAATTGAAAAAAGTGTATTATTTGTGTGTATCTTCAATACTCAACGTTCTATGTAATATCGAATACGTCATTAATATCCTATTTACCACAAATCAATCTGCAAGCTTCGGTGGCGTAGTACTAAAGACTGTTGATTTTGGAGACGAAGGTCGAGGGTTCAAGCCCCAGTGTTTTTTTTTCTTTTTTTTTAATTTTTTTTTTAATGTCGTTATTTTAGGTATTGAAAATTTTTTAAATTTTGGATTCTTACAGCTATAATAATCTATACGAAAAAGCTAAAAAAAAATTACACTTACCTGTCAAAATCTGACAGCTGTAGTATAGAACTTTGTTATTTAGGTACTGAAATTTTTTTAAATTTCGGATTCTTACAGCTATAATCCTAGATACAAGAAAAGCTTAAAAAAAACTTGATATTTACCTGTCAAAATGACAGCTGTCGTATAGAACTTTGTTATTTAGGAACTGAGAAATTTTTTAATTTAGGATTCTTACAGCTATAACCCTCGTTACAAAAAATCTAAACAAAAATTGACACTTACCTGTCAAAATTTGACAGCTATCGTATAGAACTTTGTTATTTAGGGACCTGATAATTTTATAATCTCGGACTTTTACAGTTATAACTCTCGCTGCGAAAAAGCTAAAAAAAAATTGACACTTAACTGTCAAAATTTGACAGCTATCGTATAGAACTTTGTTATTTAGGTACTGAAAATTTTTTCAATTTGGGATTCTTACAGCTATAATCCTCGTTACGAAAAAACTTTAAAAAAATTGACACTTACCTGTCAAAATTTGACAGCTGTCGTATGGAACTTTGTTATTTAATCACTGAAAAATTTTTAAATTTCGGATTTGTACAGCTATAATCCTCTATATGAAAAAAGATTAAAAAAATTTACACCCGCCTGTCATAATTTGACAGCTGTCGTATAGAACTTTGTTATTTTGGTACTGAAAATTTTTTTAATTTAGGATTATTACAGCTATAACCCTCGCTACGAAAAAGCTAAAAAATAATTGACAATTACCTTTCAAAATTTGACAGCTGTCGTATAAAACTTTGTTATTTAGGTACTGAATTTTTTTTTAGTTTAAGATTTTTACATCTATAATGCTAGATACAAGAAAAGCTTTAAAAAAAATTACATTTACCTGTCAAAATGACAGCTGTCGTATAAAACTTTGTTATTTAGGAATTCAAAATTTTTTTTATTTAGGATTCTTACAGCTGTAATCCTAGATACAAGAAAAGGGTTAAAAAAATTGACACTTACCTGTCAAAATTTGACAGCTGTTGTATTCAACTTTGTTATTTAGGTACTGAAAATTTTTTAAATTTTGGGATCTTACAGCTATAATCCTAGATACATGAAACGCTTAAAATAAACTTGACATTTACCTGTCAAAATAACAGCTGTCGTATAGAACTTTGTTATTTACGTACTGAAAATTTTTGAATTTCAGATTCTTACAGCGTCAATCCTCAGTACGAAAAAAACGAACTTGGGTAGTGAAAAATTACACATATGTTTTTATTGCCACCTGGGTTGTGAAGAAACCACAAATTTTTTTTATCGCGAATCGTAATTCTTTACAATTAGGGCTTGCTAACAAATGGTTTTGTGAAAAGAATAAAATAAAACGAACGAACTTAAACAGTGCCGTGCCCGAAGGGCTCGGCACAATAATATTTCCACAAATTTATTAGCTGATAATGTGATTATGATAATAAAATATGGAACGTATATCCCACATTGCACAAAGGTGTGTGAGTTTAAAAAGCACCTATAAATGTCAATATCATAATATTAAATATCATATATTTCCGCAACGAAAGGTCGTAGCGAATCGAGCGAGACTGCATTGGAAATAGGACGTCGGCCACTATACGATGCCGTCTCCAAAAACTACCTATCTATACGAAAAAATGGAAATTTTGCACCATTTTCTGGTTTTGGTCAGTTGTTATAATGACAATTTGGCGATATGTTTCTCCTTCACGTTCCGCAGGAAGGTGAGGCAAAAAAAGCAATAGTAAATAGAGAAAAAGAAAAGAAAAGTATTTTTTTATTGTAAATTTTTTTTTAGTACTAATATTAGATGCACTCTCGGCTGACGATTAGCGATATGTACCCAGTCTAGTATTATATACGTCTCTTCCGCGCGGAATCTCGAAAACCCCGATCGGCTCTTGAACAATTTCGTCTATGTAAGACATTTTCACATTTGCGATTTTTTTTCTAGGAAACGGTTAGAGTGGGACGATTGAAACTTTTTGGTTTAGAGAGGAATAGTGGGGGTACGTTGTGTGAAAATTTCGAATATACAGGGTGTGCCGAAAAAAAGTTGTTAAACCCCAAAGTCAAAAAATATCGGTTTCTCGTTGAAATTCGATACAGGCCGTAAAAATAAGTTTTCTCGATTTAAATTTTTTCGACGCGTAGACGACCGTCGGCTACAGAAGCCTATTGTTTACCAACGTAATCGGATGTTGGGAAGTCAATTTTTTGATTTTTTTTAAATCAATGTAGGGACTGTTGGATCGTTAATAAATCGAATTGGGTGCGTCCCACATATTTTTGATTTGGAGATTCGTTTAGGTCATCTCAAATACTACTTTGGATAATAAAAAAAACTACAATAAAAAGTATTTTTTGGTTTCTTTATCTTTAATAAGGCAATAATATTCTATATTGTTTTTAAAGTGGTCGGTGGCCTAGTGGTATATATTAGATTACGACTTTTGGTCACGATGATCCCGGGTTCAATTCCAGGCGCGTCTTTTTATTTTTTTAATATTTCGTTATTTAGGTAGGTAGGTACTGAAAGTCTTTTAAATTTTGGATTCTTACAGCGACAATCCTCGGTACGAAAAAAATCAACTAGGTTTGTGAAGAAACTAAATTTATTTTTTATCACGAATTGAAATGTTTCAAAATTAGAGGTTGCTAACAAATGGTTTTGTCAAAAGTATAAAATGAAACGAACGAACTCCAACAGTGCCGTGCCCAAAGGGCTCGGCACAATAAAATTTTCACCAATTTATCAGCTATCTATGTAAGAATAGTTAATATCATATAGTAACGAAAAGTCGTAGCGAATCGAGCGAGACGGCATTGGAAATAGGACGTCGACCACTATACGATGCCGTTTCCAAAAACTACCTATCTATACGAGAAACCGGAAATTTTGCACCAGTTTTTTTATTTTTTAGTTTTTGTCAGTTGTTATAATGACAATTTGGCGCTATGTTTCTCCTTCACGTTCCGCAGGAAGGTGAGGTATAAAAAGCAATAGTAAATAGAGAAAAGGAAAAGAAAATTATTTTTTTAGTACTAATATTAGATGCACTCTCGGCTGACGATTAGCGATATGTACCCAGTCTAGTATTATATACGTCTCTTCAGCGCGGAATCTCGAAAACCCCGATCAGCTCTTGAACAATTTCGTCTATGTAAGACATTTTCACAGTTGCGATTTTTTTTTCTCGGAAACGGTTAGAGTGGGACGATTGAAACTTTTAGGGTTTAAATAGGAATAGTAGGGGTACGTTGTGTAAAAATTTCGAATATACAGGGTGTGCCGAAAAAAAGTTATTAAACCCCAAACTCGAAAAATATCGGATTCTCGTTGAAATTCGACGCAGGTCGTAAAAATAAGTTTTCTCGATTTAAATTTTTTCGACGCGTAGACGACCGTCGGCTACAGAAGCCTATTGTTTACCAAGGTAATCGGATGTTGGGAAGTCAATTTTTTGATTTTTTTTAAATCAATGTAGGGACATGTTGGATCGTTAATAAATCGAATTGGGTTCGTCCCACATATTTTTGATTTGGATATTCGTTTAGGTCATCTCAAATACTACTTTGGATCATAAAAAAAACTACAATAAAAATTTTTTTTTTGTTTTTTTATCTTTAATAAGGCAATAATATTCTATATTGTTTTCAAAGTGGTCGGTGGCCTAGTGGTATATATTAGATTACGACTTTTGGTCACAATGATCCCGGGTTCAATTCCAGGCGCGTCATTTTATTTTTTTAATATTTCGTTATTTAGGTAGGTAGGTACTGAAAGTCTTTTAAATTTTGGATTCTTACAGCGACAATCCTCGGTACGAAAAAAATCAACTAGGTTTGTGAAGAAACTAAATTTATTTTTTAACACGAATTGAAATGTTTCAAAATTAGAGGTTGCTAACAAATGGTTTTGTCAAAAGTATAAAATGAAATGAATGAACTCCAACAGTGCCGTGCCCAAAGGGCTCGGCACAATAAAATTTTCACCAATTTATCAGCTATCTATGTAAGAATAGTTAATATCATATATTTCAGTAACGAAAAGTCGTAGCGAATCGAGCGAGACGGCATTGAAAATAGGACGTCGACCACTATACGATGCCGTCTCCAAAAACTACCTACCTATACGAGAAACCGGAAATTTTGCACCCGTTTTTTTATTTTTTAGGTTTTGTCAGTTCTTATAATGACAATTTGGCGATATGTTTCTCCTTCACGTTCCGCAGGAAGGTGAGGTATATAAAGCAATAGTAAATAGAGAAAAGGAAAAGAAAATTATTTTTTTAGTACTAATATTAGATGCACTCTCGGCTGACGATTAGCGATATGTACCCAGTCTAGTATTATATACGGCGGCTACATTTAAAATAAGTTGTTCGTCGTCAGTTTCGACATTTTCACATTTGCGATTTCTTTTCTCGGAAACGGTAAGAGTGGGACGATTGAAACTTTTTCAGTTTAGAGAGGAATAGTGGGGGTACAATGTGTAAAAATTTTGAATATACAGGGTGTACGGGAAAAAAGTTATTAATTTTTAAAGTTGATAATTATCGGAGTCTCGTTGGCATTCGGTACAGGCCACAAAAATTAGTTTTTTCGATTTAAACTTTTTCGACGCGTAGACGACCGTAGGCTACAGACCCCTATTGTTTGTGAGCGCGATCGAAAGTTTGGAAATAATTTTTTAAATTTTTTCAAAGTTAAATATGGGACTAAACAGGCACCTATTGAATCGTTAATAAGTCGAATTTCGGTCCATCCGATCGACATTCGGTTTGGATAATCCTTTAGGGAATTATTAAAGGTTGCTAACAAATGGTTTTGTAAAAAGTATGAAATAAAATAAACGAATTGGAACAGTGCCGTGCCGGAAGGGCTCGGCAAAATAAGCTTTTAAACTAATTTATCAGCTATCAATGTAAGAATAGTTTCTTTACTTATGTTTAAATCGATTGAATACATATTTTTATAGAACAAACTTGGAAAGTATATTCCACATTGATACGTTTGCTGTGCAATTTTAAAAAAAGCCGGTGCTGATGGGTTCAATGTTAATATTAATATCATAATATTAAATATCATATATTTTCGTAACGAAAAGTCGTAGCGAATCGAGCGAGACGGAATTGGAAACGGGACATCGAGCACTATACGATGCCGTCTTTAAAAACTACCTATCTATACAAGAAAACGGAAATTTTTCACCCGTTATTTTTATTTTTTAGTTTTTGTCAGTTGTTATAATGACAATTTGGAGATATGTTTCCCCTTCACGTTCCGCAGGAAGGTGAGGCAAAAAAAGCAACAATGTATATAACTAGTAAGTAGCATCTTTATGAGATCTTCACTTTAAGTTCTTAGAAATTTTTTGTAGGTCTTATAGTTTTTGAGATATGGAATTAAAAGTGGTTTTCATGTATTTGCCAATATCTCGAAACTGATAGAACTTAGATAGAAACTCTTCAAATAAAAAAGTTGCCTTTTTCTATTGTCCAGATAAAACGTTATATTAACTTTTGTTTCAAAGGCCGTAATAAGGGACGTATTGAGGAAACTTTGAAAACCGACAAAAAAATCCGAGTTTTCTGGATATTTTTTTAAAAATTCATAGAATTGTTAATTATCATATTTTCTTCGCTATTTTCGGGTTTTACGTTATTTTTGATGGAAATGTACCGAAAAATTGACATATTTGCGAATTTTAAATTTTGGCATTTTTTCCATGCTCAGGAAAATGTTATGAAATCCATAAAAGACCATTTTCCTCGGAAACTGAAAGAGATACGGCAACAATGTATATAACTAATAAGTAGCATCCTTAAGAGATCTTTACTTTAAGTTCTCAGAAATTTTTTGTACGTCTTATAGTTTTTGAGATATGGAATTAAAAGTGGTTTTCATGTATTTGCCAATATCTCGAAACTGATAGAACTTAGATAGAAACTCTTCAAATAAAAAAGTTGCCTTTTTCTATTGTCCAGATAAAACGTTATATTAACTTTTGTTTCAAAGGCCGTAATAAGGGACGTATTGAGGAAACTTTGAAAACCGACAAAAAAATCCGAGTTTTCGGATATTTTTTTAAAAATTCATAGAATTGTTAATTATCATATTTTCTTCGCTATTTTCGGGTTTTACGTTATTTTTGATGGAAATGTACCGAAAAATTGACATATTTGCGAATTTTAAATTTTGGCATTTTTTCCATGTATATGCTCAGGAAAATGCTATGAAATCCATAAAAGACCATTTTCCTCGGAAACTGAAAGAGATACGGCAACAATGTATATAACTAATAAGTAGCATCCTTAAGAGATCTTTACTTTAAGTTCTTAGAAATTTTTTGTAGGTCTTATAGTTTTTGAGATATGGAATTAAAAGTGGTTTTCATATATTAGCCAATATCTCGAAACTGATAAAGCTTAGATAGAACCTCTTTAAATAAAAAAGTTGCCTTTTTCTATGGTCCAGATAAAAGGTTATATTGATTTCTATTCTAAAAGCGATAATAAGGGACGTATTGGCTCGGCACAATAATATTTCTACAAATTTATTAGCTGATAATTGATAGCTTCCATGTAAGAATATTTTTTTGCTTATGTTTTAATCGATTGAATACTTACATATTTTTATAGAGCAAATATGGAAAGTATATCCCACATTGCACAAAGGTGTGCGAGTTTAAAGAGCACCTATACGGCGCCGTCTCAGAAAACTACCTATCTATACGAGAAAACGGAAATTTTGCACCATTGTGTAGTTTTGGTCAGTTGTTATAATGACAATTTGGCGATATGTTTTCCCTTCACGTTCCGCAGGAAGGTGAGGCAAAAAAAGCAATAGTAAATAGAAAAAAAGAAAAGAAAAGTATTTTTTTATTGTAAATTTTTGTAAATCTTTTTAGTACTAATATTAGATGCACTCTCGGCTGACGATTAGCGATCCCAGTCTAGTTACATATCGCGCTACACCGCGATATGTTATACGGCGCTTCGGTAAAAATAATGTGCGTATGTTGTCGGCGTCGTGGTCGTCGTCGTCGTCGTCAGTTTCGACATTTTCACATTTGCGATTTTTTTTCTCGGAAACTGTTAAAGTGGGACGATTGAAACTTTTTGGGTTTAGAGAGGAATAGTGGGGGTACGTTGTGTGGAAATTTCGAATATACAGGGTGTACTGAAAAAAAGTTATTAATTTCTAAAGTCGAATATTATCGGATTCTCGTTGAAATTCGATACAGTTCGTAAAAATGAGTTTTTTTGATTTAAACTTTTTCGACGCGTAGACGACCGTGGGCTACAGAACCCTATTGTTTGTGAGCGCGATCGAAAGTTTGGAAGTAATTTTTTTGATTTTTTAAAAGTCAAAATTTGGTCGAAAATGGTACCTCTTGGATCGCTAATAAGTCGAATTGGGTGCATCCAATCGACATTCGGTTTGAATAATCGGTTAGGCCATCTCAAAATCTACCTTTTTCCAATATATCGTTCTATACCTAACTGGAATGGAAATTGCCGAAAATTGTAAGAAAGTGGAAATCATAAAGTTAGGCCGGATTTTTTCACGGTTTTTATTTTTTTTTCGTACGTAAACGACTTTTGATCGAAACGTTGTAAACTTTAGCGGATAGAGCTTGTCAAATTGTATTTAAGAGATATTTTTTCGTTTATTTATCTTTAATACGGAAAAAACGGCAGCTTTTTTTTTACTATATTGACTGTAGCTTATTCAATTTTTAACAAAACCGTTTTATTTTTTTCTCAAAAAATGCGCTGATTACTTCTCAACACCTCTACATATCCAAAATTATTAAAATATATTCGCAAAATTGAGAAAAGTCGCTTTTTTGGGTGCGGAAACAGGCAATCTTTACAAATTCTAACACCATTCACTTTTGACTAAGAGTGCCTTGATATTGATGTATCTAAATTAATTATTAATTCTAAAAATCCGGCTGTCAAAAATGGCGAAAAATGGGTGTTTTTAGCGTGACTTGCTAGAATAATAAGAACATTTCCAGATTTTAAATCGGGTGGAATATCTACCTTGAACCTTCTTCTAATTTTATTGACCAAAATATTTGCCCAAAATGTTTCAGAAATAGTTGTAATCTCGATTTTAAAGATGGCGTTCCGACATTGATAATCCGTCGCCACGTGGTGGGAAGCTGTTCCACATTTAGATATTTGCGAATTTTTCCTTCGGAAACGGTTAGAGCAAAACGACTCAAACTTTCTGGACGTAGAGAGGAATAGACAAGGCATGTTCTGGATACAATTTCCAATATACAGGGTGTGCCGGAAAAAAGTTATTCAAGTCAAAGTTTGAAAATATTTTTTTTTTCGTTATAGGGCGTTACAGGTATCAAAAATCATTTTAATCGATTTAAACTTTTTCGGGGTGTAGACGACGTTGGGCTACAAAACACTGTTGTTTGCGAACGCGATAGAAAGTTGAGAAGTCAATTTTTTTATTTTTTTAAAATTACTGTAGGGTCATATTGGATCGTTAATAAATCGAATTGGGTGCGTCCGATACACTTTTGGTTTGAATATTCGTTTAGGTCATCTCAAATACTACTTTTTTCAAATATATTGTTCTATAGGTACCTAAACAGCATAGAAATGGTAGCAAATTATAAAAAATAAGAATTACTATTTAAGTATATATAATTTGACAGCTGTCGTATAGAACTTTGTTATTTTGGTACTGACATTTTTTTAATTTAGTTTTATTACAGCTTTAACCCTCGCTACGAAAAAAGTTGAAATAAATTGACACTTACCTGTCAAAATTTGACAGCTGTCGTATAGAACTTTGTTATTTAGGTACTGAATTTTTTTTAAATTTCGAATTCTTACAGCTATAATCCTAGATACAAGAAAAGCTTAAAAAAAACTTGCAATTTACCTGTCAAAATGACAGCTGTCGTATATAACTTTGTTATTTAGGAACTGAAAAAGTTTTCATTTATGATTCTTACAGCTATAAATCTCGCTACGAAAAATCTAAAAAAAAAAATTTAACTTACCTGTCAAAATTTGACAGCTGTCGTATAGAACTTTGTTATTTAACTACTGAATTTTTTTTAAATTTTGGATTCTTACAGCTTTAATCCTAGATACAAGAAAAGCTTTAAAAAAATTGACATTTACCTGTCAAAATGACAGCTGTCGTATATAACTTTGTTATTTAGGAACTGAAAAATTTTTCATTTAGGATTCTTACAGCTATAAATCTCGCTACGAAAAATCTAAAAAAATTTTTTTAACTTATCTGTCAAAATTTGACAGCTGTCGTATAGAACTTTGTTATTTAGGTACTGAATTTTTTTTAAATTTCGAATTCTTACAGCTATAATCCTAGAAACAAGAAAAGCTTAAAAGAAACTTGCAATTTACCTGTCAAAATGACAGCTGTCGTATATAACTTTGTTATTTAGGAACTGAAAAATTTTTCGCTTTAGGACTTTTACAGCGATAACCCTCGCTACGAAAAGGATAAAAAAAAACTGACTCCTACCTGTCAAAATTTGACAGCTATCGTATAAAACATTCTTATTTAGGTACCTGAAAATTTTTTAATTTCGAATTCTTACAGCTATAACCCTCGCTACGAAAAAGCTAAAAAAAATGACACTTACCTGTCAAAGTGACAGCTCTCGTATAATTAAATGAACGAACTAGAACAGTGCCGTGCCCGAAGGGCTCGGCATAATAATATTTCTACAAATTTATTAGCTGATAATTGATAGCTTTCATGTAAGAATAATTTTTTGCTTATGTTTTAATCGATTGAATACTTACATATTTTTATAGAGCAAATATGGAAAGTATATCCCACATTGCACAAAGGTGTGCGAGTTTAAAGAGCACCTATACGGCGCCGTCTCAGAAAACTACCTACCTATACGAGAAAACGGAAATTTTGCACCATTGTGTTGTTTTAGTCAGTTGTTATAATGACAATTTGGTGATATGTTTTTCCTTCACGTTCCGCAGGAAGGTGAGGCAAAAAAAGCAATAGTAAATAGAAAAAAAGAAAAGTATTTTTTTATTGTAAATTTTTGTAAATCTTTTTAGTACTAATATAAGATGCACTCTCGGCTGACGATTAGCGATATGTACCCAGTCTAGTATTATATACGTCTCTTCCGCGCGAAATCTCGAAAACCCCGATCGGCTCTTGAACAATTTCGTCCATGTAAGACATTTTCACAGTTGCGATTTTTTTTTCTCGGAAACGGTTAGAGTGGGACGATTGAAACGTTTAAGGTTTAGATAGGAATAGTGGGGGTACGTTGTGTGAAAATTTCGAATATACAGGGTGTGCCGAAAAAAGTTATTAAACCCCAAACTCGAAAAATATCGGATTCTCGTTGAAATTCGACACAGGTCGTAAAAATAAGTTTTCTTGATTTAAACTTTTTCGGAGCGTAGACGACCGTCGGCTACAGAAGCCTATTGTTTGCTAAGGCGATCGGAAGTTGGGAAGTCAATTTTTTGATTTTTTTTAAATAAGTGTAGGAGCATGTTGGATCGTTAATAAATCGAATTGCGTGCGTCCCATATATTTTTGGTTTGGAGATTCGTTTAGGTGATCTCAAATACTACTTTTTTCAAATATATTGTTCTAATTGACACTTACCTGTCAAAATTTTACAGCTATGGTATAGAACTTTGTTATTTAGGAACTGAAAAATTTTTCAATTTAGGATTCTTACAGTAGTAACTCTCGCTACGAAAAAGCTAAAAAAAAAAATTGAAACTTACCTGTCAAAATCTGACAGCTGTCGTATAAAACTTTGTCATTTAGATACTGAAATTTTTTTAAATTTTGGATTCCTACATCTATAATGCTAGATACAAGAAAAGCTTTAAAAAAAATTACATTTACCTGTCAAAATGACAGCTGTCGTATAGAACTTTGTTATTTTGGTACTGAAAATTTTTTTAATTTAGGATTATTACAGCTATAACCCTCGCTACGAAAAAGCTAAAAAATAATTGACAATTACCTTTCAAAATTTGACAGCTGTCGTATAAAACTTTGTTATTTAGGTACTGAATTTTTTTTTAGTTTAAGATTTTTACATCTATAATGCTAGATACAAGAAAAGCTTTAAAAAAAATTACATTTACCTGTCAAAATGACAGCTGTCGTATAAAACTTTGTTTTTTAGGAATTCAAAAATTTTTTTATTTAGGATTCTTACAGCTATAATCCTAGATACAAGAAAAGGGTTAAAAAAATTGACACTTACCTGTCAAAATTTGACAGCTGCTGTATTCAACTTTGTTATTTAGGTACTGAAATTTTTTTTAATTTTGGGATCTTACAGCTATAATCCTAGATACATGAAACGCTTAAAATAAACTTGACATTTACCTGTCAAAATAACAGCTGTCGTATAGAACTTTGTTATTTACGTACTGAAAATTTTTGAATTTCAGATTCTTACAGCGTCAATCCTCAGTACGAAAAAAACGAACTTGGGTAGTGAAAAATTACACATATGTTTTTATTGCCACCTGGGTTGTGAAGAAACCACAAATTTTTTTTATCGCGAATCGAAATTCTTTACAATTAGGGCTTGCTAACAAATGGTTTTGTGAAAAGAATAAAATGAAACGAACGAACTTAAACAGTGCCGTGCCCGAAGGGCTCGGCACAATAATATTTCCACAAATTTATTAGCTGATAATGTGATTATGATAATGAAATATGGAACGTATATCCCACATTGCACAAAGGTGTGTGAGTTTAAAAAGCACCTATAAATGTCAATATCATAATATTAAATATCATATATTTCCGCAACGAAAAGTCGTAGCGAATCGAGCGAGACGGCATTGGAAATAGGACGTCGGCCACTATACGATGCCGTCTCCAAAAACTACCTATCTATACGAAAAAATGGAAATTTTGCACCATTTTCTGGTTTTGGTCAGTTGTTATAATGACAATTTGGCGATATGTTTCTCCTTCACGTTCCGCAGGAAGGTGAGGCAAAAAAAGCAATAGTAAATGGAGAAAAAGAAAAGAAAAGTATTTTTTTATTGTAAATTTTTTTTTAGTACTAATATTAGATGCACTCTCGGCTGACGATTAGCGATATGTACCCAGTCTAGTTAAAAAACGTATTTTTTAACTTTGGAGAGTTTTCCTGTACCAGTTCTGTTAACTTTTTATTAAACTTGTCAATAAACGATTTACTAATTTCTTGACTTTTCTGCACAAAATCCAACATTTTACGACTTACTACCTCCATATTACACTTTGCCAGATTATAATAAATTTTAATTTTTCAATATGTTCCTTTTGTGGAGCTAGTTTAATATCCAAAGTTCACAAAATAGCAAGATGGTTGCTGCCGAGATCTGGGATAGGCTGGTTTTAATATTTTTTGCAATATTTCAGGTGCATAAAAATATATTAGGTGTGCTATTGGGATTATTTGCCATGATGAAAGTTGAGGGTGTCTTTATTTTAACCAAGTTTGAGTTTTGCGTAAGGAAGTCAATTTGCTGTATTTTCCTGACATCTGGATTCAGATCTTCAATTATTATAGAATATAATGCTTCTTTAGTGAAAATAGTATCTTGTATAGGTGATGTGGGATGAATGTAGGCCAAAAAATATACACCTTGTTTTTCTGGAAAGGTATGGTAAAATGTAAACAGCTGTTGAGGTTATTATTTATTTCCGGTGGATTGGCTTTGCTTGATCTGTGGGTTTGCTTAAACTAATGAAACACCTCTTATGTTAGTATTTACAATATTTCTTTTTGTTGTAGTATATCCAAGTTATTAACTGGTGTAGTGTCCACATTCAACTTTGTTTCCACGCAAGTATTGTAGTCTATATTATTAGTTTGAGCAAAGTAATATATCAGGCGTTTTTTAGAAACATAACTATTAATGTTGGCAGACAAATTTTATTTTAGACATTTTGATCTGTTTTCAGACCTTCTATGGGTTAAGTTGGTGACCCATTACTAGGTTGTTCTTCTTGTTCTTCCAACTATAAACTGGTATTGTATCAATATTGTAGAGTATGTAGAGGTATACAAATCTCCTTTTAAGTTTGTTATAAGTTCTCGTCGATCCGTTTTAATGTCTTCATTGAGATTGGCAACATAGGTTTCTACAATGTAGCCATTGGTTAATCATAGGCTTTTCTTAGTTTTTTTTTAGTCTATATCTGTATCAGGGTTTTGATTTTTGTGGATGGTCCATGGGTCATGGATCAAGCTTGGTGGCCTTCTAAATTACGAGCAGCACATTTGTTAGGTAAATTTGTGGTACAACCGTTTCTGTGGTGTTTTCCTTTACCTTTTTGGCAAGTAATGAAGTTCCTTGGTATGCATTAACTGTGCCCATTTTCCGCAAGGGATCGGTAGAGGCTTTGGAAGCTAGGAAAAACAGGGTACACTTTATATTTATATAAAAATCTATTCATTAGCTGTTCAAAATACCTCAAATCGTATGTTATTATGCGGATTAAAGTTATATCGGTGGCAGCCTTCAATTTTATTCGTTTGCAGTATCTATGTAATATTGCTTCGTTTTTTAGATGTTCACTAATTTCCTCATCTATTATATCCTTTTTAACTGATGCAATAGCACATAAGTATGTGGTTGTACAGTAGGTCCGATGCAGGCTTTGTGCTAGTATTTGTTTCTTTAAAAGAAGAAAGTACTTTTGTATTTTTACGATGGTAGCTAAGCTAAAATCTGCTTTATTTTATTTTTTTCATTGTCCGTTTTTTGAATGAATCCTCGTAATGTCTTAATAACATCGTTTTTTCTTACTGTTGTTGGTTCCATAAATTATAATATTGGTAAATAAAACAGATGTAGATATTATTTTTATAAGTGCTTGTATTTTTAGAAATTAATTTTTTTTATAGTGGAATTTCTTTAGGGTGTTGATGCTGTAGTGTACCAATCTCGGTACCAATAGTTTGTTATATTTTCTATTTGTTGTTTTCTAAGTTTCTCTCGTTTTCTTTTGCGGTTTTTACTCTGACTATCATCATCCGAAGTCATTATTTATTTTTTATCTCATAAAGGACAGGGAGGACAGAACTGGCCCCTCAATTTCTTCAATATAACCATTACAATTTTATAAAGGCAATGACATAAACGCAGAGGTAAACACTGTTTTTTCTAATGATGCGAAAACCTGGTTTCAGGTGATTAGCAATTCCGAATACGTTGCGTTTGAAGAAGATGGTTTAAATAAAGCTTTCAATGAATACGTTAAATTACGGGTGCCTACAACCTACAACTCTAATTAGTCACACACATTACAAACAATTTTTCTATTTTGAATAATTGTGAGCTAACTTAAGATAAATCTTAAAGAATTATTGTGTTAGTTTATTTAAAGTGTTTAGAAAAAAATAATTTTAATATGTTTTATCTACAACTACAACCATTTAATAATAGGCATATAATACCTATTTTTTTTAGACAACAAGCGTACTTATAAATTCGTAATTCATTTCTACTTAAATTCTAGAAGGCCTTGATCCGAGATCTCGATTAAAATTATTAAAATTTGCCCTATCAAAAAAACTTCAGTTTCTACGATGGATGTTTCTAGGAAAAAATAGGTTATTTGAGATCTCTATATTTTAGTTCGACCCAAAATAAGAAATATCTGTAATTTATATTCGTATTTTCAATTTTAAAAGATTCAATTTTCGGATTTGTTCAAGTGACAGCTATTAAAATGTCAAAAAAAGGCAAAAATTGGTGTATTCTTAGTCGTGACACTGTTTAAATGGGTGGTTCATAGTAAGGCATAGTATTTGAATTATTTATTATGAACTATAATACACTATGATGATGATTATGGCATACATTATGCACTCGTTAAATAATATACTATAATTTTTTTTTAAATTATCAAAAATATCGTCGGCCGGACTGTTGTTTTGACAACTTTTCAGTAGGGACTTAAAACACTTTTAAAAAAGTAGGAACTTATTTGGAATGTATTTTCACTTAAAGAATAATCTTTACTTCATGTGCTAATTATGTTTAGTGTTAGTTTAATTAGTTTTAAATCGTAAATACTGTTATTGCTAAGATACAAGTTTTTGCAAAAAAATAGGCCCTACTTACGTGGTTTTGCTACTGGATAAATACCTAACTTTCAATTTTTATTTAATAAAAACTAAACTATAATATTTATTACCAGGGTTGTAAAAACATACGTTATCACTCATCAACTATAACTAACTTATAAAATGAGCATAAAATAATTCCAAAAACAACAAAAGAAACCGATTATAAAAAACTTATATATAAAAAAGAAATGAGTTAGTAAGTATATTAATGAAGCAAGTTATCGTAAAACGGCCAATACACATCATTTAAAACGGCCTTCAGTTGCTGAAGGTGATTATATTTTTCCAACTTAATTTTCATGGGTATAATCTTGACGGAACATAACAGTAAATTTTCGGAAGCCAATTGTTTCGGCAAATCCGTCGGTAAATAGATCTCGTGCTTTTTTAGCTTTCACTCTATTAGGCTGTTCGCCGCATCTACCACCATTTGGACGTGTCCTTTCTCTAAAAATTTTTGAAGTACAGTAACACCTATTTTCTTTGAAAAATATAACAAAGCATTTATTTGCAAGTAAGTTATTTCGGTTTTGGTAACCGCATCCATCACTGTAAAGAATTATAGTTTTTATATTTTTGTTTTTGTTTAACTGCACTTCTAAATGATGTTATAAAATAGTAGCAAAGATATTTGCCTCTAACCCCCTTCTCCTTTGTGCCATAAATAACAATGTACTTCTTTGGTACTCAAGTTATAAAGGGTATAATTATGGACGCATAATTTTGTTTTATAATATATTGTACTTGCCAACAAATAAGGTGCTAATTTGACAGCTTGCATATTTAGTGTATAAAAAAGGAAATCATCTCTTGAACTTGCTAGAGTCTTAACTTCAGCTTTGGATTCTCTGGCTTCCATTTTTCTTCGCTGGTGTGCCAAAAACACACAAATGTCACACTGGTCTTTCTTCGAATGGTATAATGAAATTTTTTGCGTATTCATTTCTTCAAAAAACTTCTTTGGGGATAATGCTTTGGTATCCTTCTCAATACATTGCTCTTTATAGACTCTATAAACATCCATTTTTGATCGGTAAATAGGTTCCAGATACAATCTAGATGAGGATGCTCTACAATAGTGCCTTTCAAGCTTTGGGAAATGCGTTAGAAATGTTACTCTAAATGACTTTCCACTTTTGGTAGTACATGAACGACGCGATCGTTTAGGATTATCTTTCATTTTATCACGACATGCATTCCATTTTCAGTATTGGTAAACCAGTTAATGACAACAAACTCCTTAATACCAATTGTATTCCAAAAAATTTTTATCACACTTGCAGTCGTTCATTTTCTTTTATTAAAAAAATGACGGTCATCTTCCTCCTTGATATTTTGTCATCTTCGACAGTGGTTTGTATTGTTTCAGTTCCTTCTATTAGAGATGCTATGTATACTTTTCTCATGTCTCACGTCATATCATTCCAAAACTTACTAAATAACCGTTTTCTGCTATTTTCTGTAAAGCTTGAACAAAACAGAGTTTTAAATTTTTTGCATTGTTTTGACGTACAAGAAAGAAGGTCAATGTTTTTAGCATATTTTGGTGATCTTGTATTTTCCATCTTAATTTTTTTTCAAGCCTAGATATTCCATTCCTCTCATTCTCTTGTATTGGTTTTCTTTCCGCGACTCCTTAGAAATTTTACCGTTCTTCTTAGGAATTTCCATTTCTTGAAAATTTGTACCCTGACTATCTTCACCTGTTTTCTCATTATCATTTTCTCTTTCATTCACCATTTAATTACTTATGCTGTTGTTGCCTATATCCTTTGCGATGTATTGGCTCTCTTTTATATTATTATTGAGGCTACTAGGAATTACTTCGTTCTCTATGATAACTTCCATCCGCATAATATCATCACCATTAGGTGTCCACTCCTTACAATTTGGAATATTTATTGCACCTTCTATATTATTATCATCAATTAGTGTCATAGGAAGGGTAATGGTAGTAGTAGGCTCTAAATTTTCTATGCTACCAGATGTCACAGGAAGGGTAAAATTATTATAATTTTGATAGGTAAGTTATTATTGTTTGAGGCCCCAAGTCTTTATCAGACTCATTAAATGACGTGATTTCGGTAGTCGTGGCGATTGTCGGATTTGACAAATCATTGTCAAGTGTCCCAAAAAACTCATCGGATTCTAAAATATTTTGCAGCTCTTTGTCAGTTAATGCGCGCTTGGAGGTCATTATTATTCTAGAAAGAAATGGAATTAAGGTCATTTTTTGCTTGTTGGTACCATAACCGATTTTACTGATTTGAGGTATAAAAAAAACAAAAAAATTATTTTTGGACAACGTTTCGTTTTTTAAAACCGAATAAAAAAATTATTTACGTTTAAATTTTACATTTTCAGGTGACAACAACCTACCTAAGGGACATCTAAAAAAAATAAAGACAATAAAAAAAATCAGGATCACCGAGGCCCTGTCGTTTTACACACGTCTTAAAGATACGAGGTTTTAATATTTGCAATTTAAAAATACTTCCTGCCAAAAATGAGACAAGTGTTTTTGCTAAATCATAGAAATATATGCACTGAATTTAATGACACGCAAAACCAATAATAATTGCATTCTTTGAGATACCGGGTTTTGCTGTCCGGCCGACGATGTGCTTTTTTATGAATATAATATTAAAATAATTAAATATATATTTACGTAATTTTAATGTCAATTTATATGTAATTAAAATTTTTCAATTTAAACTTCCAAGTTGGTTAAACATTATTTGCAATTTTTTTTTAAACACCTGCAAAATTTTTCTCAAATTTTTCAAACATTACTTCGGTAGTAAGCTTTAATCACAATCTATCGTTCTGTCTCTTAGCGCATGGTGAGATTTTTTCCTAATAACCTTTGTTTAGAATCACCTATACCTGCCACTATCACCTACCTGGGAAAAAGTCAAGATGACAAGGACGGTGACATTCAACAACGAAGCAAAACCTTCATTCGTTTTATACTCATAAATTGTTAATATTCAAGTTAATAAAAGAGTTCATCAAATTAGAATCATACGCGTCACCTTATTTATACAGTCCACTACACGAAACATTGGTCCTTCGAGCCGGATAATACGAAAAAAATCGAAAATTTTCATACGAGAGCAGTGCACATTATTCGAACAGTCGACCAGAAAAATCATCAATAACAATCATCGACAAAGACGTAGACGGTTCAGGTGGTCTAACACACAGTGAAGCCCGGTGAGTTCCTTTCATACCGTTCGTTATTTCATAGTAATTATTTGTTTGGTACGCTTTAGTGCGACTGAGTGATGTTTGAAAATTTTGAATAGCAATATATTATTTGATTTGATTACTAGAACTTAAATATTATTCATTTTGCTTTTATAGTTACATACCTACTAATAAGTTTTCTGGTGATTATTTAGGAATTATTTAAAAAACAATAAATAAAAAATGTCTCTTTCTGATAATGCTAACGAGGTTACAACTCTAACGAGAAGACGCTCCTCAGTCAAATCAAAACTAACATTATTTTCCAAATATATTAACACGTTTGAAAGCTCTGTTACAACTTTGGATGGGGAAAAAATTATCGAACTCGAGCAAAGAATAGAAATCGCCGATAACATTCTTAGTAATTTTGACGAAATTCAAAGTGAAATAGAGTGCAAGGTTGACGATTTAGACGAACAATTAAGCGAACGTGAACAATTCGAAAATAAGTTTTATGCGATAATGGCAAAAGCCAAGTCAATAATCGAGACGAGAAAAATAGACGATGATGCGGCGTCGCAGATATCTGCTGCGCATTCGTCTGCCTCACATTCTAATCACTTTAAAGGAGTCAAATTACCAGGAATACAGCTGCCTAAATTTAACGGATCTTACGAAACTTGGCTAGAGTTTCGAGATATTTTTGAATCGTTAATTCATAACAATATACATATCAATAAAATTCAAAAATTTCATTACTTCAGAGCTTCTTTGGTTGGCCCCGCGCCTCAGGTAATTCAGTCGCTGGAATTTTCCACCGATAACTACGATATTGCTTGGAACACTTTATGCGAACGTTTTAATAATAAACGTTTATTAGTACATAATCACATTAAAGCGATTTTCAATTTTGAAAATATTAGGACTGCTTCAGCAGCTAGAATTCGAAGTTTATACGATAATTTAGTAAAACATTTAAGCAGTCTTAAACAACTCGGAGAACCCACTGACTCGTGGGATACATTAGTCATATATATTATATCAAACAAGCTCGACATGCTAACGGCCCAGGAATGGGAAAAAGAAAAATCGAAATACGATAATGTTTTTCTCGAAATGTTTAAAGCCTTTCTAAAAAAGTGCGCTGATTTATTAGAGACACTCGAAATAAATTTCGAAAATTCGGACGATTATCGCCAAAGGCGACGTGGTAACATGGTTGGTACAAGATCACTTTTAAGTAACATTAACGAACATGACGAGCCAATTATTCGAAAATATACTTGCTTTTTATGCAAAAGGGATCATAGCTTATTTTATTGCCCTGATTTTTTAAAGTTATCTGTAAAGGACAGAATTTTAAAGGTCAAACAGCTACAGTTGTGTAGCAATTGCTTACGTCGTAACCACCAGCCTAAAGATTGTAGGTGGTCTGGTTGCAAAACCTGTAACGGCAAACATAATACGATTTTACACGAAACACGAAATAAAAACGACAAAACGACAAGCGCAATAACAGCGATACACGAAGTTACAAATACGGAAAATCAACTCGACACTCACATAACCGATCAAACCCATTGCAATTTAGCGACAGCGCAAAATGCAATTTTATCCACAGCGAAAGTTCAAGTTTATAATAACCAAAATAATATTTCAACTGCGTACGCACTTTTGGATTGTAGCTCACAATCAAGCTTTATTACAACAGATCTATGCGAACAGTTAAATTTACAAACGACAAAGACCAATTTAACAGTTTTAGGAATAAACGATAAAACTTCTCAGGTCAATCGCAAATGTGAAATTAAAATGAAATCAATCAATAGTTCATATTCATTTAACTTGTCCTGGATCGTTATCAATAAAATAACAAATTCTTTACCCGAAACTTCTTTTAATCGTACCTACATCAATATACCCTTAAACGTAACACTGGCCGACCCAGAATTTCACATTTCGAAACCAATTGATATTTTGATCGGTGCTGATTTCTTTTGGCAACTTTTAACAATTGGCAAGCATGTTGGTGGTCCTGAAGGTCCCATTTTGCAAAATACTCGTTTAGGTTGGATCGTTGCAGGTGAAATGGACATACATCAAAATAACAAGGTAATTAAAAAAATACCATCAGTAATTTTTGCAAAATTGGAATACATTTATTTATTTATTTATTTACGCATTCACATTTACAAGATATCAAATCAATTTACAAAAAATTTCTTAACCTAAAATTACCCTCTTGGCAGAAGTTTTAAACCTATCTTTAGTTACATTAAAGAAATCAAGTTGACTACAATATTTGTTGACATTTCGGCTAATTCTGTTGACTGGATTAAACATAAAATAATAAGTACGACACTGAGGGACATGTAACAGTGGAGCATTACGAGTTATGTAACCTGGAACATAAAACTTCAAGGCAGAGAGACATTCAGAACTACATACAAAGTTATTAATAATATTAAAAGCAAAACACACATCATAATACTCCCTTCTGTTCCTCAGAAAACTTAATTGCAAATACTTATACAGTGTGTGTATAAAGTCTGGAAACGGCTTAATAACATCACAATTTACTGGCCGATTTAAATCAAATTTGGTACAGTTGTGTAAGAGGATCTAACGCACCGAATGACGATATTGGCGTTGTTGCCAGCTTTTTAGTTTGTCTGGAATTCGAATGAATTTTATATTTTTAAATATAACACCCAGTATATTTTTACATTTTTAAATTCCACATAAAATTATAATTATTTTTTATTAAATGCATTATTAGTCTATACTTCATAGTTTCCGAGATATTGACTCTCGAAAAGTGACATTTTTGAACTTTGACAGCTTATAACTTTCTAACAGTACGTCTTAGAGCAAAACGGCTTACATGTCCCTATCTTCAATTTTTATTATCTTCCCAAAAAATCAACTTCCGGTTAAACCGGATGTAACTCGAAAGAAGGAAATATAGTTGTTCCGGTTTAACTGGAAGTTGATTTTTTTGGGAAGATAATAAAAATTGAAGATAGGGACATGTAAGCCGTTTTTCTCTAAGACGTACTGTTAGAAAGTTATAAGCTGTCAAAGTTCAAAAATGTCACTTTTCGAGAGTCAATATCTCGGAAACTATGAAGTATAGACTAATAATGCATTTAATAAAAAATAATTATAATTTTATGTGGAATTTAAAAATGTAAAAATATACTGGGTGTTATATTTAAAAATATAAAATTCGTTCGAATCCAGACAAACTAAAAAGCTGGCAACAACGCCAATATCGTCATTCGGTGCGTTAGATCCTCTTACACAACTGTACCAAATTTGGTTTAAATCGGCCAGTAAATTGTGATGTTATTAAGCCGTTTTCAGACTTTATACACACACTGTATGTATTTTCTACTGAGAGAAAAATGCCATTTCTACCAAGTTTATAACGCGCAAATTTTATAAACTTACGCTGAACATTCTCAAGCCGATCTATGTAAATATTAAAAAATGGCGACCATATGATATTAGAAAACTCAAGAATCCACCTAGCAAAACTTACAAATAGAATTTTCAATGTGTTTACATTCGTAAAATCATGGCAAGATCTCTTTATAAATCCTAACATTCTATTGGCACGGCCTATGATTTTTTTCATAGTGCTCAGAGAATGTCAGTTTTGAATGAAGAAATACACCGAGATCTCTTTCAATAGTTCGTTACCCAACATATAAGTTATAGGGAAATTGTTTTTAAGTCTACTAAATCTAACAACTTGACATTTTTTAGTGTTCAATGTCATACCATTCAGAGTACACCACCTATCTATTTCATTTAAATTTTTTTGGATTCGGATTTAGTCCTGCCGTGACTCAATCCCGGAATACATCTTCAAGTCATCAGCAAACAATAAATGATCAATATCCAAACAAGAACAAATGTCATTTATAAAGATATTAAACAAAGGAGGTCCCAAATGTGACCCTTGGGGGACCCCCGATGTTACGAAGAAAGTATTGGACAGGTAGCCCTCAACCTTTACTTGCTAAGACCGATCTGATAAATAAGACTTTATCCATTTCCATAACGGACCAGTAATGCCATATTTACTTAACTTTGACATCAAAACATCATGGTTAACTCTATCAAAAGCTTTACTGAAGTCCATGTAAATAGCATGGACCTCGACACCTTTCACCATTGCAGAAGAAATAAAATTAGTGTATAGGAAAAGATTAGTGTCAACAGAACGACCAGAGGTGAAACCATGTTGCCGTGATGTTGTAATTTACTCAAAAAAGCTCTTAAGTTTTATCTCAACACAATGTTCAAACAATTTAGGAAGAGCCGAAAGGATACTAACAGGTCGATAATTACTTACATTCCCTTTGTCCCCCGATTTAAAGATCGGTACAACAAATGATTTTTTCCAGAAAGCAGGAAACTCACCCAACCTTAATGATTTATTAAATATTATGTTAAGTGGTAAATATAGAGACTGGGCGCAATATCTTAAAACAGATGGAGGAACCCCATCTGGGCCCACAGGCTTCGAAACATCAAGCCCACTCAATACTTTCTCTATTTCAGTTGCACTGAGATACATATCAGAAAATTCCTGATCAAATTCAGGAATTGAATCAGAATTATATAAGTTTTGTGAATGAGAAGTATAAACCGAAGCAAAATAATTCGCAAAAAGGTTGGAAATGTCATTTCCATCCTCTGCAACCCTGTCACCAAACTTCATAATCCTAGGACAATCACTTTTACCTTTTTTAGTTTTAATGAAATTCCACAAATGTTTAGGGTTGTTGTTAATCGAGTTTTCAGATTTTTCAATAAATTTTTTATAATCAATTTCAGTTAAAGTTTGGCACTGTTGTCTTATATAAGAAAAAATTCGGTAATCCCTTTTGGTCAGTTTGAACTTTTTATGAGCTTTTTTTTTGCTTAAAATAAGATTTTTTAGCTCTTTTGAGAACCAGGCAGGAAAATTACTTACAGTTTTATATTTAACAGGTATATATTTGTCAAAAGCTTCAAAAATAATGTAATAAAACCTTTCAACTAAACTATCCATTTCTCCAACCAAGAGAGAATACCAGTCAATCGATGAAAAATATCGATTTAATCTGTAATAATCGGCATTTTTAAAATCATAGGTCCAACAACCTTCAGGCTTTAAGCCTTCTCTAAGATCAGTTGAAATACAGATTTCCCGTGAAGGATGATGAACATCCGGTTTAACCAATCCTAAACCTTTACCAAGCGACTAAACTTCCAAATCAGAAAAACAAAGATCTAAAATTCTACCGTTAACATTTGTTACATCATTATACTGAGCAAGACCATAATATGCCATATTATCACACACTATTGATTCAGAACTACTACTAACATTTCCCGGAAGTAACCCAACATAATCCTCAGATGCGCACCACTCTAACTTAGGTAGGTTGTAGTCTCCTACAACCAAAATGTTATTAAACTGATTACGAGCCCTTTCCACAGATTCAATATGGTTACCATAAACAGATGAGTCCATACCGGGAGGAATGTACACTGTGCCAATGCAATAATATGACTTACCCACCAGCACAGCTACCCACACCTCTTTCACTCCAGGGTTATTTATTGCAACTATTTTAGATTTAAACTCACGTCGCACGGCAGTGAGAACTCCGCCTCTGGTTTTCTTTGAACTATTGTCGCAATTTCGATCAGTACGGTACACTAAGTAATCACCAGGAAATAGTTCCGTATCATTTACATTAGGATCCAACCCCGTTTCAGTTATAGTAATCACACTGTAAGACTCAGATATCACTGAATAGAGAAATTCTTTTAGTTTGGTTTTTAAACCACCGACATTCTGATAAAATAAAGTAAAGCCGTCCGTTAACTCTGTACTATTTGATTGGATTGTCGAAAATTTGACCTCATAGGTTGCCTTCTTGGGAAAAATTCCTTGACTGCAGTTCCCTTTGGCCACAAATTCGGATCCAACAGCCCTTTTACAACACTTTCTTTTACTACAATCTTAAAAGAACAAACATCTTCGTTTTTATCCAAAACAAAGCATTTGACATCTGTTATCTCCAAACTATCTGCCATATAATCAGTAATATCCCTTTCAGTGGTGGTCGGGTTACACCGCCCAATATAAATACATTGTCTCCGCTCAGCAGCAGAAAATGAAGCAGCAGTGGAGGCAGTACCCACAATCATTGTGTTTTGAGCAGTGGTAGAGGCTGAAGATGTAGATTTTCCTATCTCATTTCCGTTGGTTTTATTGTTATTGGCACTCTGTATATGTTGGTCTAGTTGAGGTGTTTGTTTATGTGAATGCGCAACCTCAGACATAAACTTTTTTGATGTGTTTGCTTTTCTAAGAATTCTAATCTCATCCTCCAATGTAGTAACCTTCCTAAGCATGTTGCTATTTTCTTTCTCAAGTAAATTCAACCTAGCTATAATATCTTGGATATCAGCTCCATCAGAGTTAGCATGGGAATTTATAGGTTTAAGTTCCCTTGTTAAACCCATCTTCAAGGCCTCAGATTCCTGAGATACTTTGTTAAGAATGTTTGCCTTCATATTTGCAAGAAAATCCTTCATAGCATCATTGGGCACAGTTTCAGAGTCACTACCAGCTTTGTTCTTGTTCACATTTAGCACCAAATCAATGCAATTGCAGCAAGCAAAAATCATTGTTCTAGCTTTCATTTGAGTGACCTGACCTTCCGAAATAGTGAAATTTGAACAGTCAAGACAGTAACTGCACTTACAGAAATCACAAATTATCTTGTACTTTACCTCCTTTTCATTTAAAGGATTTTCACATTTAGAACAAGACATGATTTAAATTGACTGGACTATAATCCGTTCAATGTCTAAAAACTTACAGGAACAACTTGCTAAGTTTTGGGGGGTAGAAGAGATTCCTACGCAGGAATCTTTTTTGTCATTCGAGGAAAAAAAGTGCGAAAAACATTTCTTAGAGAATTTAAAAATTTCTCCTGAAAATCGATACATTGTTTCTATCCCCTTTAACAATTCACTTGATAAATTGGGTGATTCTCGACAAATAGCTATTAAACGTTTCTTAGCTTTAGAGCGAAAATTAAATACAAACATTAGATTAAAAGGTTTATATACAGACTTTTTACACGAATACGAACAGCTGGGTCACATGACAGAAATACCAGATAGCGAAGATAACCCCGAATATTATATGCCTCATCATGGCGTACTTCGCGAAACTAAATCAACTACAAAACTTCGCGTAGTTTTTAACGCATCATAGCCTAACTCCACGGGTTTATCATTAAACGAATTACAATACACAGGACCCGTTATTCAGAAGGATTTATTATCCATTATTTTAAGATTTCGAATGCACGCTATTGTTTTATCTAGCGATGTAAAGATGATGTACCGTCAAATATTAATAGATCCTAATCAGCGTAACTTACAAAAAATCGTTTGGCGTTCGGATCCAAACGAACCAATAAAAACATTTCGATTAAACACGGTAACTTACGGCACGACTTCAGCTTCATTTTTGGCTATACGTTGTCTTCACGAAATAGCGAATGAATGCCAGGAGGAAAATTCGAAAATAGCGGATATTATTCGCAATGACATGTACGTTGACGATCTTTTAACCGGTGTAGATTCTCTCGAAGAAGCAAAATTTATTTGTCAAAAAATATTCGACATTCTCTTAACACGTGGTTTTGAATTACGAAAATGGAAATCGAACGCTGCCGACGCAGTATACGAATTACACTGCGAAACCCCTAGCACTGTAGAGTTTTCAAATAGCAAGGATCATGATAATAAAACTTTAGGGCTTTCGTGAGTATGCAAAAATGACAAATTAGTTTACAATATTTTACCGCAAAACGAATACCCAAAGGGAAAGATCACAAAACGCGTTATCCTTTCTAGAATTGCGACTATATTCGATCCTCTAGGTTTGGTTAGTCCATGCATCATAATAGCAAAAGTTTTATTGCAAAAATTATGGTCTGAAAAGTTAACTTGGGATCAACCTTTACCAAGCAACGTTCTTATACATTGGCTTGAATTTACTAGCGAACTCGAAATTCTTAATACAATATCAATTCGTAGAAAGGTAACTTGTGATAATCCAACCTCAATTACATTACACGGCTTTTCCGATGCGTCTGAGGCAAGTTACGGTGCTTGCATTTATGTTCTATCAAAAAATAGTAAAGGAGATCGTGTTTCGAATTTATTGTGCGCAAAATCAAAGGTTGCGCCTTTAAAGTCACTAACTATACCACGATTAGAGTTATCCGCGGCTCTTATTTTATCACAGCTGATCGCAAAGGTATTAGAATCTATACCTAATAAATTTGACCGAATATATTGTTGGCCTGATTCGACAATCGTGTTGGGATGGTTGCGAACTTCTCCCAATTTATTAAAACCGTTTGTTAATAACCGCGTAGCCGAGATTCAAAGACTTACAAGCTCTTTTGAATGGAGGCATGTGTCCACCAAGGACAACCTGGCAGATTTAGTCTCCCGAGGGGTTCCTCCAAGGACGTTAATCAGTTGCGACATGTGGTGGCATGGCCCTAATTGGCTTCTGCAAGACAAAGGTCAGTGGCCTATTCTCAATGCCACGGTCGACGATTTACCAGAAATAAAGAAAGTAGTATTACTTAATGCACCCTTATCGGACAAGTTTCCCTTTCACAATTACTCAAATTTAAATAGATTAAAACGATCCATTGCGTTTATTTTCCGATTTATTCAAAACTGTCAGACTTCTCCTGACAATCGTAAACTATCTGTCTTAAGTGTAGATGAGATAAATGACAGCTTTCATAAACTAATAGTAGTAGCGCAAATGGAATCCTTTTCTGAAGATTATCGTTTAATTAAATCCAAAAAGGAGCTTCCCTCCAACAGTAAAATATTAAGTTTACATCCATTTATTGACGAAAGCGGCATATTACGTGTTGGCGGCAGATTGTCTAATTCTGATCATCCCTACGACAAAAAACATCCAATATTACTTTCATCAAACCACCACTTAACAAAGTTAATTTTTGAACGCGAACACAAGCAATTGTTGCATGCAGGACCGCAGCTATTGCTAGCTCATATTCGAGAGCAATTTTGGCCAATCTCGGGTCGAAATCTAGCTCGCAAAATTGTCCGAAATTGCATAACATGTTCCAGGTATAATCCTCAAACCCTTCAACCAATCATGGGCGACTTACCTGCGGCTTGTGTTCAACCGGCCTTACCTTTCACTAAGGTAGGCGTAGATTATGCAGGCCCTTTTTTAATGAAAGACAGACGCGGACGAGGCTCCAAAATTATTAAATGTTGGGTTGCACTATTCGTATGCTTAATAACTCGTGCAATACATCTAGAAGTAGTGACAAGCTTGAGTTGTGATGATTTCTTACAAGCTTTTCATCGGTTTGTAAGCCGTCGTGGAAAACCAACCGATGTGTATTCCGACAACGGAACGTGTTTTGTTAAGGCGACTAAGGAAATTCAGTTAATGGAAAAATTTCTTTATGAAAACCAAACTTTAATAATAGAATCTGTTGCTAATTTTGGCGTTAAATGGCATTTTATACCGGTTAATTCTCCGCACTTTGGCGGAATCTGGGAAGCCGGGCGTAAAATATGCATTCAGGATTTTTAAACACTACTCATTCGTATCGAGGCCATACTAAACTCCCGCCCTCTCTGTCCTCTAACCTCTGATCCTAGCGATCTTTCAGTCCTATCACCGGCTCACTTTTTAATTGGAAGATCACTTCTTACCATACCTAAACCGTCTTTAAGCCACCTAGCTGAAAATAGACTTTCTCATTTTCAACTTCTGCAGAAACTGTTCCAGCATTTTTGGGATCGCTGGAGCACCGAGTACATAAGCGAACTTCAACAAAGGACTTGTTGGAAGAAAACAGGCAATTTAAATATTGGTCAGTTGGTTCTGATCAAGGAAAACAACCTACCCCCCATGAAATGGCGTATGGGCCGCGTATTAGACCTAGTTATGGGAAAGGATGGTGTTAGCCGAGTAGCAGTCATCCGAACCGCCGACGGTGTAATTTCTCGTGCTTTGGTTCGACTGAGCCCATTTCCTGAAGTATTGTAAGGTCAACCTTCCAAGGCCGGGGGCATGTTTAGAATCACCTATACCTGCCACTATCACCTACCTAGGAAAAAGTCAAGATGACAAGGACGGTGACATTCAACAACAAAGCAAAACCTCCATTCGTTTTATACTCATAAATTGTTAATATTCAAGTTAATAAAAGAGTTCATCAAATTAGAATCATACGCGTCACCTTATTTATACAGTCCACTACACGAAACAACCTTATTAAAATTTAAAATTTATGTTTTTATGAATAAATTGAATAATTAAATTGAGAATTTATTTATAATATCGAGTGTGCCAGTGTGAAAAAGTCTTTTTTTATTTGTCAATATTTGAAAAACGGCAAGTTTTCGAACAGAAGATAAAAAAAAGTTTACTGAAGTTATTCTTTAGAATTCCAAAATATATTAAAATAAAAGTATAGCTTTGTCATACATCTTAATTAATTGTATATTATGTTGCCATAATAATTTTAGAATATGACCCTATTTCTATAACTACACAGGAAGTATTTCACTTTATTGCATTGTGGGGGATACTCTATAAAGTCCTCACTGATGCATCAACGCACAGCCCAAAACGATTATATTTAACAACCTAAAAATTTCAAGATATTAGTCTCTTATGAAGTAGTAGAAAGTTTTGAATGAGTTCCCTTAATTGGGGTTGAGGGGTAGGATTGGTAGGAAATAACGTAGGTTTTTTGTTAAAAATACAGAGTAATTTGTCTTTTCTAAAGTTATTGAGGTCTTGCTGTTTGGATAATAATAAGTTGAAGACTTGCATGCATGAGAATGGGAGTGAAATATATTTCCAATTTCTTTTATCTTTTAGTACTAAATTTTACATTTGGGTTTTCTTTCTATTTTTAAGCAAGTTTTTCAACTAAATTATAATTTTTTTTAAAATAGAAATAGTTTTCTCTCGCATAAAATATTTCTTTTTTCGACATAATAATGTCATTGTAATATGTAGTACGATTAAAGAGTAGGGAACATTTTTACCAACAATTATATTTTCGGAAAATCATTTCATTTTGTTAAAGATATAATTAAAAATTTGTTTTGTTAATATTTTTTTAATATCGTCATGAAAAGTGCACAAGTCCAAAAAAGAAAATTTTACAGGAGATAAGAAATATTTGAAGCTACGAGTAAAACATTTAACACCGCTGACTGTCAGTTGATATCATTGAAAGCGTGGACTTACCCAATATTTGTAAAAAATGTTGGACTTGCGCATATTTTATTTGTGTCATATTGTGGCACCATCATCATATCGTCAAAGCGTAGATTTTGAATTGCTCAACTAGATGTTACTATAATCTGGAATTCTGCAAAATGTAGACTTAGGCACTTTTCATATGATGGCAACTATAATAACATATACAGAATCGCCAAAGCCTGAGTTCACAGCACATAGTACATTTTAAACAACATGCTCGTAATAAAACAAATTTATGAATATATGGCAGACTTTTCTTGCAGCCAGGTACCATCCCAAAAGATTTAGGGAAAACTAGTTTGAATGATTTTCATTGGCTTTCTCGTGAAAGATTAATTTTTACGATCCATACATTTACTGCAATACACAAAACGGGGTAGGTTTTGTTTAGCCATATATAAAATATATTTTTATTTCTAATCTACATAGTAACATACTTCTTAGGTTTACTTTAAGTACCAAATATTCTTCATTTAGTCGAGGTAACTGTGTATTTTTAAATGGAACGCTGCTTATAGTAGCTCTGGGAATAAGATTTCTCTTAAATCCAAAAATAAGTTCTCGAATATTTTTTATGGCCCTCGCTTTTGTCATGTAAAAAATTGGGATTCCAATGAGGCGGCGCAGCCTTGGCCAACTTTTTTTTTTCAAATTAGTGTGTGGGCAACTTGTGGCACTTTTTTGGAAAGTTTCTTAAAATAGTAATTTACGTTACAAGTCCGGAAAATACTGTTTTTTTTTGGACGAGTCGACAAAATTCTAGGACGAGCCGAGAGTCCTGGAAGTCTGCGAGTCCAAAAAAAGCTGTTTTCGGACGTGTTGCGTACACTATTTTTTCGGCAACCGTGTAACCGTGTAGAATAACAAATCAATGAGACACATTTCTTTATTATATTTCTTTGTAGAACAAAATTTCGAACATTTTAATTCTTATTTGTATTAAATATTGAAATTCGAACAGAAGATAGGTACTAACAGAAACATTCTAATTCTTATTTATATTAATATTTATATTAAAATTCGAGCAATTGCTAATATTAATGTGATTCTTCCCGGCCTAGTCCGGGAAGTACGTACTTCCCGGACTAGGCCGGAGAAATTCTACTTTCTCAAAGGAAAAGCGTCCGGGAAGTGGGTACTTTCCGGACGGTTGCCGAAAAAAGTAATTTGTCCATATTATTTTTTTACAATTCTGTCAAACCATGTGTCAGAAAATTAATAAAAACTAATTTTTAGGAAACAATTACATTAACAATTACTTTAAAACTAAAATTTCACTTTTTTAGCTTAACAATAATTGTTGGAAATGTGCCCCAAGAACTTGTTGGTACATACCCAACTAATGTAAATGTAGAACTCTTCCCTTACTCTTTCCAAAACGTCTGACATGATTAAACGTAACTCTACCAAAATTCTAGGTCTAGTAAAATATATCCTTCTTTTTAATTCGCCCTAAACATAAAAATATAGGGGAGAAACATCCGGAGATTAGGACGGCCACTCTATAAATCCTCGCCGTCCTATCCACCTATGTAACATTTAGGAATTATCTTATATTTCTTGCAAAGTGGCGAGGGTCTTCATCCTGCTGGATGCCTTGATTTAGATTTCCATAATTGGGAAATATTTTTTGGAGTTCTGGTATTAGAAATGTTTTAAAAAAATTTAAATAAAGTTCTCCATATAAATTGCATTGAAAAAATAATGGACCAATAATTCTGTTGCCTATTATTCCAGCCCAAACATTCACTTTACTTTAGCGGTGAGAGTGGCATTTAACAATCCAATGAAGATTTTCGTCGGCATCATATCAGCAATTTTAATTAATTAATAATAAATTAAGAGGTTCAGATTTTGCTCAGTAATTATTATATAACGGTTTAAAACAGTTTTTATTTCTCCACTTTCAAACTTACTTGGTCATTTTAGGTAAATGCTGCTTCATCAGAAAAAGTATCCAATCTAAATTAATTTTTCGGTTGTCTAATATAATCAAAAGTTTGCAAAATTCTACCCTTCTATCTAAGTCATCCTCCAAAAACTATTGTACTGGCTGCATTTTGAATGGATTAATGCTAGTAGATTTTTAACACCGTTTTATGATCGATATTGTGGTCACGAGATAATTGCTAGTGTAATTGGTTTTTTTTTTTTTTGATAGGCCATTAGGATATCCAACTTAGTTTCTTTAGTCTTCTTTGAAGAATATTTCTTACATGACCCAATTATCCAAATTGATTTTAAATTTTGCCGATTGTACTTCGCGACAGAGGTGACAAATCAGGATTACTTTCATGAAACAACGCAGCCACATCTTTTTGACTTCGTTTTCTTTCTCTACACCTGACTATCATCAATCAATTTTTAGAGTTTCAGTTAAATACATTTTTAAAATGTTTAAATCAAATCGTAAAAAAAATTTAACTACTTGTCAACTTGTCAAACGTAACAATAACAAAACTGACTTTTTTGGTAATGGAAACAAAATAATATATAAAATATTGGCGTAAGGGTGGGTCTATGCCAACAGGTTCATGGGGCACATTTTCGACAATTTTTATGCTAAACAAGTCACATTACAGTTTTAAAGTTATTAATTTAATTGTTTGTTAAAAATTAGTTTTTATTAAATTTGTGGCACATGGTTTGACAGATGTAAAAAAAAAAATATGGACAAAAGGGGTTCCACAAGAGATATCTTTTAATCTGAAAAAAAAGTTGGTAAGGACTGCGTCCCCACTTTGGGGTCCCAATTTTTTTTACATGACAAAAGCGAGGCCCATAAAAAATCTTTGACGCAATTAATTAGCTGCTATAAACAGCGATCCATTTAAAATCCCCACTCTGTATATAACACTTGTAAGTAAATTAACGTATTAAAACGGGTGGCGGGCTAGATGGCAGACCTGCCAAAGCAAAAAAAAACTGTATAGATAATATACTAATAACAATAATAAAAAGTTATAGGAATTTATATTATACAGGGTCCATTATACGATCCTGCACCTCACATCCCGTCTTCTATAGCTCACTTATTAATTAAGTTAGGATTTTGATATTTTGCAGACTACCTGTATTCAAGGGCGCATTTCAGAGAAATATTTTTGTTTATACAGGGTGTCCCAAAAAAGTGTGACGTCATAACGATAATTTTTTTTTAGATTACATGTAATATATTTTCTTACATTATTTGGCTGCCTCTTATAGTTACCTATATAAACCTATAACTTTATTAAAACCGGTTCAGTAGGTATATATATAGGCGAGAAAAAATAAAAACTAAAAAAATCAGTTTTGAACCACTGGTAAAAAATTAATAAAAGATAAAAATAATGCCTTGTTTATAGAATTATACAAGATGTTTAATGAATAAGGTATTTAATAAATTGGTCTCGGTAACCAAGTTTGAATAACATAAATTATACGGGGTGTTCAAAATTTAGTGTCAAACTGGGCAATCTTTAATGCTATTAATTTTTCTTATTTTAAATTGAAGCCCCTGTATAGTTTTGTGTCATTCAATGCAGAATACATTTTTCTAATTATAACCCTATCGCCATTTCTAACGCATAAATATTTATTTGCAAAAAATTCATTTTATCAACTATTCCAACAGTTGAATAAATATCGAAGGTGACTTTGAAAAATATTTATTAGCTTTACAGTTTATTAAAGTGACAAGAGCCTATTCTGACTTTAGTAATCTGAAAATTTGAAACATTTTAAGGTTGTTATTAATTATTTAACGTGTTATTCTTTATATTATTTTTTTTTGTTTTGGAATATAACCAAGAAGAGCTCGTAGATATGATTTTCATATTAGGAGCATGCGAAAAGAACTCTTTTTTAGCAAGCCGAAATTATGCACAGCGTTATCTGGACCGGCGATATCCACAATAAAAGGAGATTGCAAAACGTATAGAGAGGTTTTTACACACGGGAAATGTAAACTATACAAAACTAGTGAGAAATAAACCCGTTCGAACTAAGGAAAATCAATTGGCTATGCTATGATCTGTTAGAGAAAATCCTTCAGTCTGTCAACAAGCATCAGTCGCTGATGCCGTGGATGTAAAGCGAAAGAACAGTTTAACAAATTTTAAAGAATAACGATCCACTATTATCATTTCCAGTTTCATCAAGAACTTTATGAACAACATTTTAAACAATATGTCGAATTTTGCCACTGGTCGCAAGCTAAAATTAGGAATACTTAGTTTTAATTTTGTTGATAAGGTTTTATTTTCTAATGCAGCCACTTTTCATAAAAATGGATTTGTAAATCCTCACAACACTTACATTACTACTCCGACCACACACAATCCAAGAGTATTTAGGCACGTTGATCAACAACACTGTTGGTCAATAATTAATATGCGGGGGGGATTATTGGTGACCATGTTATTGGCCCTTACTTTTTAAGGGATATTTGAAGGGCCCTGTGTCTAGATTTTTTTGCAAAATCAACTGCCAAATTTATGTCAAAATGTACCAATTGCTGTGAGGCATGCAATGTGGCTACAACACGATGGAGCCCCAGCACATTATTCATTAGTCAAGGACCGTCTTAACACAACTTTCCCAAATTGGTGGTTTGGAAGAGGACGGCCACATAGGTGCATGGCCACCTATGTGGCTCCGATCACCTGACTTAACTAAATTAGATTTCCTTTTTGTGAGGCTACGTTAAAGAAATCGTTTATCAGGACTTCGATTCAGTCTTCAAGAGAGCGGAGGACATATCGAACATATTATTATATTCTAGTAGGTAATTTTAGAAATGTTTATTCACATAATTTATAATTTCGCTTTATTAAATTTTAATGTCAATAAATTGTTTTTCAAAGCCACCTTCAATATTCATTCATAATAATGACTTGGAATAGTTGATAAAATGTGTCTTAAGGCGTTACAAATTGCGATAGGGTTGTAATTAGAAAATTGTTTGATTTTTAATTCTGCATCGAATGACATAAAAATATACAGGGATTCCAATTTAAAATAAGAAAAATAAATAGCTTTCAAGTTTGCAACACTAAACTTATTGTATAATTATATTTACGAAGAATTATTATTAATTTTTTTATTAATTTTTAAACCATTGCATTGGTGCAAGACTGATTTTTTTTTAGTTTTTATTTTTTCGCCTGTATTAAGTACTGAACCGATTTCAATATAATTTTAGAATTATGTAAACTATAAGAGGCATCCAAATAGGAAAGAAAATATATGGCATGTAATATAAAAAAAATATAATTATGACGTCACACTGTTTTAGGACACGCTGTATAAACAAAAATATTATTAAAAATATCTATGCATATGTAAACGCCAACAGGTAATTTTTCTAGATTTTTTTTATGTGAGAATAAATCTGTGGCGCGATTATCGAGCAACCAGAGAGTCGCTTGCGATCGAATTTCCAAATGATTGCCCCGTTACAATTACGATATTTTGGTTGCCGAGCGAGTATTTAATTTACCAAACGGAAGGTGATTCGGGTTGCACACAGAGGGAAATCGACTAATTAAACAGAATTGTTAAGAATTATCTTATGTCAGTAGCAACATTTTTAATAATTACTATTAAACAATCTTTAACTACAACAAAAAAATTAACTAACAAACAACATACAGAATTGCTACCTCGTTATTTATACGTACAATAAGACAAAATAATACTACATATAAGCCAGTTACTATAAGAATATGTTTCAGTAAAATATTCTTATTGGAAATAAAAAACTGTTTTTAGGATTATACCAACGATAAAACGCTTTATTTAGGGTATTATTTAAAATAGTGGTTCATATTAAACATTTACTAACGGGTATGCAACAAACTTCTATTTCGCGATGAGTGGGGGAAACTTCAAACATTTACACGGGACACGGTGGCCATTTGCTTTGTTCCCCGGGCTCCGCGGATTGTGTGTTCTGTGTTTAGTGGCTGAACTTTTTCTGTATGTATAAAATAATAAAATATGGATAACATATTCAACTGTACATAATCATGTTATAGTTTTCAAAACTCAAACCCAAACCCATTTTAAGGGGGTAAGTACCTATTATTACTTATGTGTGGTTGGTTTATCTTAAAATTCACAAACATTAGCTTTGACTTTGCTTTCGTATAATTGACTAGTAGTTATTTTATTTCATTTTTCTTTGCAAAATATATAATATGAATACAACTAAAATAAAATTGGACGAAACGGAATAATTCCATACGTATGTCTTAGTTAATTTTTGTGAATTTTGAGATACACTAGCTTATAATAATAACTCTAACTCACTTATATTTGGTTTGGGTCTTAGTTTTGTAACGTCTGTATTTAGCAATTTGTAAGCGACATAATAAAGTGTAACTATTTTTGGTAACCTAAAAGCTGTATTTATGATTTCAGGTTTTTTGTTGTTTCTTAGTATTTGTAAGCGTTAAGGAGAAATGGCCTTTTGTTGTTTTTGTTCAAGTTTAATAAAGACCTTTGTAATGTTTACCTATTTTTTTGTAATCCTTTCAAATATATACTACCACATTATAACTATTATAAAACTGTTTTGTATTAGCAACTAAACAGTTATACCCATTATAAAACTGGATTATACTCATTTCCAACTAATGTATAATGGGTATAAGCATGTTTTATATTCGCTATGGAACAAACCTTTATGGTTACAATCCATATCATATAAACAGTATAACATAGCTATTTACTCTTATGCACTGGTCTTAACTATATCTGGTGTATATATGCTATTAGCACGTATTGCTGTCCCAAATAGTATTAAATATTCTTATAATGTTTATAAGAATTCTCATAAGGGTTATAATGCATTTCTCTCAGTGCAATTGAAAGCAATTTACTCAGATTGCCAGAATAAGTTTGCTGTGTAAATGGACTTCGGCATTCTGGTCGTTTAACTTTCTTGAAATTTTTAGTATGTGTGTATGTGACTGTTTCTAGTGCAAGGTGTAAGCCAGTAGATTTCTCGTCGTGCTTTAGTCCTTTTGGTGATTTTGTTGTTATACTTGTCAAATGGAGAATGCTCATAACCATTCAAACCATAGAAAAAATAAGGCGATTGTACTAAAGAGTTTATGAAACCATATTTTTAATCACTTCCCGAGCGCTTTGACTATTTCAAAAATAAAAACTGAGTGCAGATAGGAATTACTTGACAACCAAATTGCTTGGAAAGTTGCCTAATGTATGGGCAGATCCTGAGCAACCAAATTGCCAGGAAATTTTTAGGCAATTTTATCGCACAACTTCGTTGCTCGGTATTTGCCCAGTGAATTGGCCACTTTATGACCTTTTACAAAAAAATTCTGTCTGAAATAAAAACACAAAATACCTACCTGTTTAATAACGTTATCCATAACTATCAATACATATAGGTATAAAGCTAAATTTTATTGTAACTATTTTTATCCGAAAAGACAAGAACTTTGAGATGGGAAAGGAAGATCTAATGTTATACATATCTAGATAGTGCTACCATGATGTAGGAAACAATCTAAAATTATAATATTTTAACTCTGAGATTAGTTATAAAATTAATAGATATGCAGTGTATTTCTTGACAAAATGGTAAACTTCGACGTCGACAAGCCCAGGCATCAGGCACTATAGGTATAAAATTTTCTATTGTGTAGTTATGGTACCCGCGACCTTGCTCGTATAGCAAATTATTGACAATTAAATTGCCCGCGCGAAACCGTGATGGGTACCTAAAGTAATATAATATTGCTTAATAAAATATCCTTTCGTAATCGTTATCTATAATCTGCAAAAAGTTTAGTTACACTGTTAAAAGAAAATAATCAAATTTAACTTTTTTTTTATGTCCCAGAAAGTCCACTCCCGTTTTTTTGTTAATTTAACTAAAACCGCTTCAGTCAATCAGTAACTCATAAAATATGTTATTACTATTTTGACATTAATCTGATTTTATTTTGCAGTAAAAATTACAACTTAATTAGTTAATTTGACACATTTTTTATGTTAGTATTAACTTCTTTTAAAATTTTAACTAAAAAAGATATTGATAATGATTATAAACTTTATCAAAGTTACTAGTATTTGATTCATTTGAACCGTAAAAGAATTGCATGTTAATTTTAGTTAGCTGCTGTGTTAAAACGACTTCCAGAAAAGTTAGTTCTTAAAATCTGATTTTTACTAAACACAAAAGAGTTAAAATAACTATACATTTTAAGTTAAATTTGATTTATTTTAATTGATTATAATTTTTTTTGATTCTCACGTCCAGGATTTCTAACAGTGTATCAGTGCTTACATGGCCAACATTTTTCGTAAGGAGTATGCGTATCTTGTGCTGTAGGTCAATCGCGTGTTAGCCATTTCTTCTTTCAACCATTGACTTTTTATTTATTATGATCATACAAGAGCTCTATTTAGGATATGCTATCACTTACACTTCAGGCATACAAATACAGTTTTGTGACTATATTATTACCAGTCTACATTAATTTAAAGATAAGAAAACCATAATTTCAAGATCCCCTAAAGAAGTTTTGTCTTTTCATTTAGAAATTCCATGTAATGATCTAAGTTTATTGTAAAAAGTGCAAGATATTATAAGAACCTTATTGAGTTATGATCACTAGTACTGCATTAGCTTAACAAGTTTATATTTTAGAATATACGTTTCTATCTATATTCTAAACTTCATTCGATTGGCTACATTTTTAGTGTTCATTGCTTTAACACCTGTTTTTTTTTCAAATTGTGTTAAGCAGCCTGTTTTTACCTTTTATGAATTTCTTAATATATATGTTGTATCGTCCGCCTTTCCTAACTACAAGATTAAAAGAAAAGATCTGGTGCTAGAATGCTGATGTTTTAAAAGGATTAAAATTATTAAAGTATCATTAATATTATCTCATTAATCTGCATATTTATTGGTCTACTGAAATAATCTATGATTATTAACTTTTACCTGCTTTTAATTTAGCACACCCAAATTTCCGTACTTAAAGGAATTTTCAGAATATCATAAATGTAATTTTTATCAGATTTTAGTTCTGTGGAGGAGACAGCTTCAGGGTGCTAACGCTCTCCCCTAAGCGGTTAACAAAATATAGGCAATTTGAAAAATTTTCCCTTTTCTTGCATATTTTGGTTTTTTTAACTACGTTAGAATAAGTCAATGTTAAATGTATATTTTTTACACTGTACTGATTTAGCAGTTGGTTCCTTGTGAAACATTTTTAATATATATATTTTATAGTAAAACACTTATAGCTTTTTAATGTTTCATTAGTATTTAATATAGAATTGCTCTACATATGTTTCGCCTTTCTAGGGCTTTTTCAAGAGTACTTAGGATACTAAAGTTAAATTCTAAATTTACAAATTTATATTTTCCTACCACTATTGTAAAATATCGAAAAGAATAATTTATGTTACCTCGGAGCTATTCTTATTGTTTATTGGGGCCTATTATTGGGAATTCCGGGGTTAGTTGACAAAATACACCTATCTAAAATTGGGGTATTTTGGAACATTTGTTGTTCATTAGTGGTCAGGGTTTTATTATTATTTAGGGATTTCTTTATTTCTAATTGCTCTATAAGGTCCAATATTTTACTTTTATTTTCAGCATGGATCAATTGTAAACTTTTTGGGTCTATAAAATGGTTGTTTTCTATGCAATGAGTGGACATCCCTTTGCATTTATCATTTTTTATAATTGATGTACTATGTTCTTTAAGTCGTGTTTTAATGCGCCTACCACTTTGACCTATATAAACTGCATCACAACCAGAACAATTAATTTTATAGACCCCGGACCTATCTAATTTGTCTATGTTATCCTTATTATTAACAAGCATTCTACCTAAGTTTTGTTTATTCACACATATTGTCTTACAGCCTAAATTATTTAATCTCTTGGTAATTCTATTACTAAATTTAGATGTGTAATTTAAAAATTTTGAAACGGTCATTTTTTGGCGCACTAACGCCATAAAATTCCCGTTTTAACAATTTCCTTCTTTTCTTTTTTAATAGGTTGTCAATTAGACTGTCTTTGTAACCGTGGTTTGTTGCTATTTGTTTAATAGTACAGAGTTCTTTGTCGAAATTTTCTTTATTTAATGGAAATGTGACTAACCTATGAATGAGACTGTGGAATGGAGTTAATTTAGTTTGCCAAGATTGTTTGGAATTGAAATGAATAACCGTGTCAGTGGTGGTTATGGTTTTCTATAAATATCCAATTTCAATTTGTTTTCGATCTTTTTAATTTTGATGTCCAGGAAGTTAATCTCATTTTCAACACCTTTTTCCATGGTAAATTGGAGGATAATATTTATAGAATTTAGGAATTAAAGAAATTGCTCTAAATTTCTGTCCGTACCAGTCCAAATGCAAAAAACATCGTCTATGTAAAATATTTTTTTGATAATGGGGTTATTAGAGTTAAATATTATTTTCTCAAAATTAGCCATAAATATTTCTGACAACAAAGGAAAAATTGAGGAACCCATTGGAAGTCCGTCTTTCTGTTGATATATTAAATTATTAAATTGAAAGTAATTTTGTTCAATGCAAACTTTTAAAGAATTTTTTATTTCAGTTTTTATATGTTGTTCTAATTTTGATTTGTTATCTAGTTCGTTTAATATTGAGTTAAGCTCTTTTATTGGGATTACTGCGCAAATTCTATAAAAATCAACCTCCAATTTACCATCGAAAAAGATGTTGAAAATGAGATTAACTTCCTGGACATCAAAATTAAAAAGATCGAAAACAAATTGGAATTTGATATTTATAGAAAACCAACCACCACTGACACGGTTATTCATTTCAATTCCAAACAATCTTGGCAAACTAAATAAACTCCATTCCACAGTCTCATTCATAGGTTAGTCACATTTCCATTAAATAAAGAAAATTTTGACAAAGAACTCAGTACTTTTAAAAAAATAGCAACAAACAAAGGTTACAAAGACAGTCTAATTGACAATCTATTAAGAAAGAAAAGAAGGAAATTGTTAAAACGGGAATTTTATGGCGTTAGTGCGCCAAAAAATTACCGTTTCAAATTCTTAAATAACACATCTAAATTTAGTAATAGAATTACCAAGAGATTAAATAATTTAGGCTGTAAGACAATATGTGTGAATAAACAAAACTTAGGTAGAATGCTTGTTAATAATAAGGATAAAATAGACAAATTAGATAGGTCCGGGGTCTATAAAATTAATTGTTCTGATTGTGATGCAGTTTATATAGGTCAAAGTGGTATATAGGAGCATTAAAACACGACTTAAAGAACATACATCAATTATAAAAAATGATAAATGCACAGGGATGTCCACTCATTGCCCATTGCATAGAGAACAACCATTTTATAGACCCAAAAAGTTTACAATTGATCCATGCTGAAAATAAAAGTAAAAGATTGGACCTTTTAGAGCAATTAGAAATAAAGAAATCCCTACATAATAATAAAACCCTGACCACTAATGTACAACAAATGTTCCAAAATACCCCAATTTTAGATAGGTGTATTGTGTCAACTAACCCCGGAATTCCCAATAATAGGCCCCAATAAACAATAAGAATAGCTCCGAGGTAACATAAATTATTCTTTTCGATATTTTACAATAGTGGTAGGAAAATATAAATTTGTAAATTTAGAATTTAACTTTAGTATCCTAAGTACTCTTGAAAAAGCCCTAGAAAGGCGAAACATTAGAGCAATTCTATATTATATACTAATGAAACATTAAAAAGCTATAAGTGTTTTACTATAAAATATATAGGTATATGTATATTTTTTAATAAATTTGTTAAATATTACCGTCTGACAATACGCATTTCCTAAATTTGCTGGAGATTCAAGATTCAAGGTTGACCTAAAAAAATAAAAGTAGTAAAACTGTTTTAAAATATGTATTTCTTTAAAAAGGATAAAACACATTTCATTTTGCATTTAATAAAGCAAACTATAGACAGTGTATCAATGACGAACAAATTGCGAATCTTGCTAATTAATATTAATCAGTTGATAATAATATGGGAAGGCCTATAAACATACGTACAACTTTTATAAAACTGTACTGGATCTTTTTTTTTATTGGCTGTTATACCTACATTTTTTCTGGTTTCTAAATATATTCTATTACTTTCAGAGTTAGGGTATACGGTCCAGGAGTAGAACCTACAGGACCCGTTGTAGGTGCTACCGTTAACTTCACGGTAGAAACATTTTCCGCTGGCAAAGGTGACGTAGATGTGGTTGTAGAAAATCCAAGAGGCCAAAAAGAACCCGTTGACGTAAGATTTAACAATGACAGAAATTTAACCTACACTGTGTCGTACACACCACAGATGGAAGGAACCCATAAGGTTAATGTCAGATATGCTGGAAGGGATGTACCGAAAAGTCCATTTGGTGTTAAAGTTGAAGGTCATGCAGGAGATCCTTCAAAGGTAACAGCTTCTGGGCCTGGTTTGCAACCAGATGGCGTTTGTGTACAGAAAGGAACATATTTTGACATATCAACAAAAAGTAAGTTATAGGTTATTGAATCGACCGTTCCTTGTTGGAAATAATTCTTTTTAAATTAGGTAAATGCGTGACAGCCAAGGAAACTAACTTTTTAAATCTAATTGCCACTTTATTTTAAAACTGTAAATTTTATATTGTTTTGCTACACGGTAGCTTCTTCACGTACCTAATATAATTAAAAAGTAAGTTTTTGCTTTAACAACCTTTTGGCTAAAAATGTTAAAAATAAGTTATTAAATTTGTTAAAATAAAATTTGCAATACTAACGAAGGTAAATATTAGTACTCAAATCAATTCATATCAAATCAAATCGTTTATTTTCCCAGAGACAATTTACAATTGTAGGTGAATAGTCAGGGCACATTTTCAATTTTAAAACTAGAAACTTAAGTAACTATTTAAAAATGAATAACAACAAACAAAACATTTCAATACGCAATATAAATAAAACATGTACAAGCGTTAAGACAGACAATTAAAAAACTCATCCAAGCTGTAGAAACATTTAGATATTAAAAATGATTTTAAAACATTGTATACTATTACAATCCTTAATTTTTTCGGGCAAAACATTGTAGACTCTAACACCCAGACATTTAGGCGAATTATAGGCTACTAATCCTCTAGAGTGCGGAGCACGAAAACTATTTTTGTGCCTTGTATCAAAACCGTGCACATCCCTGTTTTGTACAAATTCACCTTTATTACAAAACACAAACACTGCTAATTCCAATATGTATAGGCTAGAAAGAGGTAATATATTAAAATTTTTCAAAATATCTCTACAACTATACCGATTAGGAACACCTGCTACACATCTTAAGATTTTTTTTTGTTTTGCAAAAATATTTTTAAATAGGGTCGAAGCACCCAAGAAAGTCAGAACATATCTTAAGTACGATTCTACATATGCGTAGTACAACATAATTAGGTGTTCTTTACCTAACATCTTAAATTTATAAACAGATAAAAGGATGAATTGAGTTTAGACAAAACATGTTTACAATGTACCTTCTATGTCAAACATTCGTCCAGATAAATACCAAGAAACTTGGTGCTCTGAACTTGGCACATGGATTTATCATCAATAAATAAATTAATACTATCATCCGTTTTTTGTCTATTATGAAATCTAATAAACTGGGTCTTGTCTACATTTAGTAATATCGAATTCTCCCCAAACCAGGCACAAAGTTTAGACAGAACACTATTTGACATCTGCTCTAAGATATTTGAAAACCTGTTTGAAACCAGAAATGACACATCATCGGCAAATGCCGTACGATGAGCCCCCTGTCCCACAAGATCAATGTCATTTAAGTATAATGAAAATAACACAGAGCCCAGAACGGAGCCCTGTGGAACGCCAATATTAGTTTTCAGGGGTAGCGAATCTGTCATTCGTTTGGGCTTACCATCAAAGTTGCTTAAACTAACAAACTAATATACTGTTGACGATCAATTACAAACGACCGTATCCACTCAAGTGCACAACCATTAATGTCAAAATTAATCAGCTTTTGGAAAAGAATTTTATGATTGACACAATCGAAAGCCTTGCTAAGGTCGCAAAAAATCCCAACGGGGCTCTCGCTCGCGCCAATAAATTTAGTTAGTTCATTGCAGTATTGGTAGATCTTCCTTTCTGCAAACCGTGCTGGTTTGGGGATATTATTTTCGAAGATAATCAACTAGATGGTCCAAGAAACAGTACTCAAAGATCTTATAGAATACTGAAGTCAATGTGATTGGCCTATACTTTTCAACACAGCCCTCATCGCCCTTTTTATTGATTGGTATTATTTTACCCGTTTTTAAAGTCCGAGGAAATTTTCCGTTACAAAACGAAAGATTCACAAGGAAAACAAGTGGCCCTGTAATAAGATGTAAAACTTTCTTAACCAAAAAGACAGGTATACCATCAGGTCCCGCTGACGGCTTATTTTTTAGTTTTTTATTTTTAAAGAACAATATAAATTCGTCATCCGTAAAAGGACAAAGCAAATATTTATTTTTACTAACATCACTATCAATGTTTATATTATTTTTATTGTTATTATTTGAAATTTGTGCCACAGTATTCAAAGGCGCTTCCCTAAAAAAAGTATTAAACTTATCAGCAACGGCTGATGGACATTCAACACAGAGATTATCGTTTGACTTTAAAGAAATGTTCTTATATTTTTTTATCTTATTAGACTGATCGTTTATTATAGTCCAAGCCTATCTTGTAGGATTTTCAGCATTCGTAATTTTATTTTGGTAAAATGCTTTTTTTGTATCACCAACAAGTCGTCTATGCTCTTTTTTGCCTCATCATAGAACGGTTTAATTTCTGGGTAATTTTTGGACAATAAAAATAGATCTTTAAGTGAGTTGCTGGAATTTTTTACTTCATTAGTCATACATTTTTTTGTTTGGGTGTTGATATATTTCCTAAGCAGTGGAAAGTGAACATTAAAATGGTAATAAAAAATTTCAAAAAAGTACGCAAATGCCTCATCAACATCATAGAATGAGTATAGATTGGTCCAGTCCTCTGACTGTAGTGCAAGCCTAAAGTTTCCAGTTGAAGAAGCGTCAAAGGATCTTAATAAAGTTGTAAAAATTTTTGTTTGCTCACTCACTAGAGACAACTCTGCATAAACCGTTCTATGATCTGACAGAGTTATCCAGGACACAATTCACCATGTTCGAGGTTCACGTCAAAATTTGTAAAAATTTGATCAAGAGTTGTCACCGTTTTCCCAGATAACACAAATCTTCTAAGAATATTCGGACAACCTTCGTTAGGAAATCTATATATTCAGATTACCAATAAATATTCCTGGAATAATAATATTTTTACAGCATATTTATTACATAACATATTATAAGAATATTCAGGGTATGTTTTAATAGTTGATTCGCTGAATATTTTTGGAAGAATATTCGTTTTATAATATTCTATAAATGATCAGTGGATATTATTGTAAAACTAAAGTTTTTGTTCAGTTTTAGGCTTAATTGACTATTGCATAGGCAAACTATTTCTAAAAAATTGTTTGTTGTTATGTTATTATATTTTTGTATATTTTTATAGAGAAGACTTTTAAATCAAAACAATTAATATAGCAAGATCCTAAATTCAATTCCTCTTTATTATTAGTTATTCGTATCTATAGTTATTATATTTATAATTAGGTATACCCCAAACGACACCCAGTATGTCAAGCAGTGAGATTACACAAAATAATTATAGTATTCAATTTGAAAATAAGCGGCGGGAAATCTTTGTCTCATGGCGGACCAATAGCATGCGCCGAATAAAATTTTTATAGTAGCTTTATAATTGCAGTGTAGACATTTTTAAGTCATCTTTATTTTTTGATTAATGTGGTGATATTAGTGATAGATCACAATAAATTCAATATAATTGAGCAGTTAATGTTATTTTATCCAAACCCGTGTGTGCAAAATTTAAAAATAAAAATAATCTTTAGGGGTAATGCGTCGTCACGATGTGATCTATAGTCACTCTAAAAAGTGACAAACCTAGCCTCACTTTAGTTACTTTTTGTTTGCCTTTTCATGCTTTTTTTCTGGCGGCGTTACGTTTGGGTCGTTTGGAGTTTCGGTATTTTGACTATTTTTGTGTCTAATTCAATATTTGTTGTTCCGAGCAGTTTCGCCTATTTTTGAAAGGTAAGCATTAAGTTTTAATCATTTTCTTCAATAGAAACTAATTGCTGTAAGTAAATATTTTTATATACCTACTCTAGTAAGAAAAGTGTGTTGCGTCTTGGTTTAAAGTTTTAAAAAGAAAAAAGTAATAATTGACTATTTCCTCAAAAAAAAAGTAAACATGTACTTAATTTCTTGTGGAGCCACTTTAAAATGGCCTTTCCACTCTGTATTCAATTTATATTATATAATAGTTAAGATGTCCTAATTAAGTATATCAACATATTACATTTTTTAGCTTCCTTTCACAAAGAACAGGGCCCAGCTAGGGGGCAACAACCCCCAAATATTATTTTAAATTGTAAGTATTGGATTAAAATAGGTATTGTCAAGAATTGATTGAAAATTTCTTTTTAGACAAGGACTTTTCTAAGCTGATGTACAAGATCAATTCGATCATTGAAAACCAAAGGACGCATGAAGTCATGCTCGATAATATTTTCCAAGAACTTCAACGAGGTGGTAACTTGACTAAGGAAGCAAAAGAAAAAATTACCCATAATTTTCCCATAAGAAAAATTGAAGACCTGGAAGAAACAGATAAAGTGATTGAAGACAACCATGATCAGTTGGTAAGTAATAGGGGTGCGCTTATTCGCTCTTTTTAACAAACTACTTCGTTCTGAACTTAAGCACTAGTTCGTCTAGTTGCCTTCAAAAAATAGATCTTTTAAATAGTTCATTCGCGAACTACCCATCGCTAGTAAGTAATAATGAAATTTAAATTATGTTGTATTAAAAAAAAAACTTACCTTTGGCGATTCCATTTAATGATTATCTTTATTACAGGTACAAGAACTATCCCGTATTGGAGGATATGACTACAAGGAGACCACCCTTAAGAATAATGAATAAAGTATTACATGATGATGTTGCAAAACTGCCCTCCTTTAAGGGTTATAAAGGAAAAATTAGCTTCTCCAAATTTAAGATCAGCAGAGTTGTTGTTGGCAAGTAATTTTCTTTAATAATATCTTTAACACGAAATTTTACATAATATTAAGATTTTCAAAATCGTTGTTATTTGTTTTAACTTACTTCAGTAAACTCAAAATAAGTACGGAATTTAATTTGCAAAATAAATTTTAAATGCAATTTTCCTTCTACCAACTATTGTACTGTAATAGAAACACGTTTACAGTTCTTCCTACTTTGTTGTAACATTTTTGTATTTTTTTAGAGGCTGTAATATCAAATAAAAAATCTGCTTCCGAAAAATATATGGAAGCATAATAGGCTATCTAAGGCCTCGGAACGGTTAAAAAATTTACAGAAGAAGGTTACGGAAGCTAACTAAAACTTCTATCATAATTTTTATTATCGACATGTACCTATATAAAAGTTATAAATATATAAATGCCCCAAAATCTATATTTGCTTCTGTTTTAGACCTTTTTCTACTAACATGACAAAAACCAAATGTTCAGATATTCTATAGAGAAATAGAAACATTTCAGTATATAGTTTAAAGGTGATAGCCAATGTAGAATGATCAAAATGCGAATTTTCTGGTACTTTCATTATCTTTATTTTGTTTTTACTACATTTTGGTTGGTATATGACTAAAAATACTATACCTAAATATTGAGTTCAAAACAAAAAAAGGAAAAATTCGACAAAATTTTAATATTGATTATGATTATTCAATTAGTATTTTGTCGGAATATTTTTAGATTATATATTTGCTCCATAGAATATTTATAGAACATTCATTAAAATAGAGCCGAAACTATTACTAGAATATTTTTTATAAATATTCTTGTCATGTATATTGACAATCCAATATTATTCACCGAATATTTGCAAGAATATTCACAGAATATTCCTAGTAGTATCATTATTCAGATTCCTAGAATATTCTGTGGATATCTATATTCTGTGGTGAATAATCATTGCTTATTTGATTCTTCGCAATGGTGATTCCGTGAATATTCAGAGAACGCGATTGTGTTATCTGGGTTAAGAGTTACTCTCGTCACTTAACTATGTTGTTAAGACCCAAAACCCTGGAGAACATTAACCAATTCACCATATTCACTACATGGTCGGCAAGAATCACAGTTAAAATCCCCGCTAACTATAATTTTGCAGCTGGACTTATAGATATTTTCCAAAACCTCATGCATCCGATCAAAGAATACCTCTAATTTGCCGGATGGCGATCTATATCCCGTCAATAAAAATACTTTTTGCTGATTTACTATAGTAAAAATTCCACAAACTTCAAAGTCTTTGTCCGAGCATTGCTGTTTAAGATTAAATGTATCAAATTTTAAACCGTCTCTATTCCATATAGCCACTCCTCCTCCTCTAAAAGATGATCTGCAGTAACTAGCCGCCAAGGTAAAACCATCAATTTTAAAACTTGAAATGGATTCAGCACACGCCCATGTTTCAGTAATACATAATAACAACACATTGGGACCAATTCAATATTAATTTCATTCACCTTGTCCACATTCAGAGCTTGACATTTCAATAATAACAAAGTCGGATTAAAGCTCTGGCAAGATATAGTTATTTTACTAAGTGATTTATTCTCCGCAGGTGTAAAAAACGCCTTACACACGTGTTTACTGGCCATAAATCAGCGTTCATGGCCTTGGTCAAATTTCCTTCACAGATTCTAACTTTGAAATAGAAATATTCATCTGGATGTTTTGCTTTTAAATATTCGCAAACAACCTCAGGAAAATGAGGTTTCAGATAATCCTTCAAGCACTCTACTGAAGTTTGAGGTTCCATGCGATATACATGCAAGTCTATGAATTTTTTGACACCCTTTGTTGCCTTACTGGAGTTTTCACTACCCGTACCTACAAGTACATTACTTCTGGGTTTTTTATGCACAACTTTCCTCCACTCAGTTGAATGTGAGTTTCCATCCCCTCCTTCATTGTTATACTTTGCTATCAACAACTTCTGCGCCTTAGCTGATACACCCGTTTTCACATTATGAATGGATACAATACCATTCTGTGATCTGTCATCACTGGCATTTGCCCCCTTACTATTAGTTCTTGCAGATAGCATATTGGTGGTATTGTTCGGTTTGCTGTTATTCGGGGATATAGATGAATGCAAGTTGGCAACACTGTTACTTGTTGGAATAACCTCACCTTTTTTATTTATATTGTTAAACATCATAATGAATTCATTTTGGCTAGAAATTGTCTTATTGTGTTGGTTTAACACTGACCTTTCTAATTCACTATTAAGCTTTTTTTAAAAGTTCAGTTCGATGCGCAGACATGTAATGTCATTGTTTAAAGATGATAATTCTCCCGCCTTTGAACTGTCAGAATTGATATCACCACTAGCATCAAAAAACTCATTACTATCACCGAATTCAATCGATTTGCAAACACTTTCACTGATTTTTACGTCATTGGGCACTTTTCTAGTAACTATATTATTGTAATTAATTTATTCTTTTTTAGCTTAACTAGTTCTTTAACAATTAACTCATGCTCGGCCATGTTGCCAGATCTCAGAATATAATATGTATGAACATAAATGTTTAATTAGTAAAAATATCTCATTCAGCATTGTTTTCTTAATGCTAGCCCATACATGAGATAAGGTAAGGTGTGGTATGACTAACTATGAAAACTAAAAAATTGTTTGTTTTTTTTCAGATGCAGGTAAAGGTGTGCCTGAAGTTATTATTCTAGACCCATCAGGAAACAAAAATTCAGTGCCAGTAAAAGTTCGCCAAACGAGCCCAGACCTGTGGCGTTGCGAATATATTTCCACAGTTCTTGGTTTACATTCCGTAAATATATTCTTCGCCGGACAGCCCATTTCAAACAGTCCTTACGGAGTTAGGATATCGCCAGTATCAGATCCCAAAAAAGTTCGAGCTAGTGGTAGAGGTTTACAGCCCAGTGGAGTAAGAGTGAAAGATGATGCAGATTTTAAAATTTATACTGACGGTGCAGGGGAAGGAACACTTGATGTGCAAATTATTGGACCTGGTGGTGTTAAGGAAAATTGTAGGATCACCAAAGTAGAAGGAAACATATATCAGTGTGTCTATTTTCCATTAAAAGAAGGGAGGTATAGAGTAATGGTAACATTCGCCGGTCAAGAGATCCACAAGTCGCCGTTTGAAGTAAACGTTGGTCCTTATAAAGAAACTTTAATTCGAGCCTATGGTCCTGGTTTAGTTGGAGGAGTGGTAAACTACCCCGCTTTATTCACAGTGGAGACCAACGGTGAAACCGGTGCATTAGGCTTTAGTATTCAAGGTCCTTCTCAAGCAAAAATTGAATGTCATGACAATGGTGATGGTTCGGCCGACGTACGTTACTATCCAACCGCATCAGGTGAATATGCAGTTCATATTCTCTGTGATAATGAAGATATACCGAAAAGCCCGTACATTGCTCAAGTACTTCCCCATACGGACTATTACCCTGAAAAAGTTGAGGTGTATGGTCCAGGGGTAGAGCCTACCGGTCCACAAAAAGACGTCCCCACCAAATTTACTGTTGACTCTCGAAAAGCTGGATCAGCACCATTAGACGTTAAAGTAATTGAAAGCAATTGTAATAAAGTAGATGTAAAACTTATTGAAAAGGCTGATGGAACCATCGAAGCGTCCTACACTCCAAAGAGCGGCAATCGCCATTCCGTCCAAGTTAATTATGGTGGAGTCGCTGTTAAAAACTCACCGTTCAGGATATTTGTCGCAGAACCTGCCGATTCTTCTAAGGTACTATGTTTTGGACCTGGTATTCAAGATGGTGTAAAAGCTGGTACACCTACACATTTTAATATTGACGCTAGGTGAGTACTGAGTAGGTATTGATAAATTAAGTAAGCTTATGAATTACTACAACTTAGAGATGAAAGTTTAGTCTCTGTCGGCTTCTTTAATTCTATAATCCCCATGGTCACTGGAGTAGGTACTTGTCTTGTTACAGAAATATTAAACTAAAAACTAACAATTCAAATAAATAAAATCAGGATTTAATAGCTATAAATCTATATAGACTTTCTGCTAAAGATCTGCTTTCTTTATCTTCCCGGTTATTATTTGTTATAGTGTAGAGTATTTCTAAAGCAATATTTATATATGTTTTTTAACAAATTTTAAAAAATCTACCCAAATATAGAGAGTTCTTGCAGTGCAAATAATATTAAACTAAAAAAATTTAAAATCGTACCTATATAACAGTTTAGGAGACACATTTACATATTTTTTTTTAGATCTTATGACAAACATAGGATGCTTTCAAATGTTTTTAAATATGGGTTGCATAGAGATTTTTTTAGTGGATTATCTTGCTTTTTTATTTAATTTTCCGAATCTACTGTGATATAATTAATTACCCGCATAGCCAATTTTGAAAATAAACAATAATAACTGCATAACAGCCATACCTAAATCGGATTCATATAGCAAAATTTCACCAATCCAACTAATCTGTTATTATTATTTAATTAATTATGAATTATTAAAATATAATTAATTGTTTTTCCGTATCTTAATATTATCTATTATTATTTTCTCAAGATTGGTATTTTTGCCTAATGCTCGACCTAATGGGACATATCTACGTTAATTCTCATCGTCTGTCAACTAATATCTTTAGAGAGATGCTTACAAACTCTACGTCAGTGTAATTTACAAGTGTTATTGTATTGGAGAAGAGTTCTATAAGTTTATCAAATAACTTGGAAACCATAACTTACAACAAAATTAAAATTTTTAAATCAAAATAGTATTTATATAACACGCAAAAGAAATGCTGAAGAAAGCCTTTTTTTCAAAAAACTAAAATAACAAATTTTACAAGTATACTCGTATATGTTAAGTTCGTCCGTGGTGATATCCACATCCATATTAGATACTGTTCTGTATTTTGTAATATTCATCATATAGGCCAAAAGTAAAACAAAACGTTCTGTTTTGTTTTTTTTGATTCGCTTTCGCCCTTTGTCATATTATTTGGATAAAAACAGCAACTTAAAATAGAAAGGTTCGCAAAAATACTAAAAAAATCCAATCAACAACTCTATTAAAGAAGATTTCTGCATATTATAGATAGACATTATTATTTCCTCTCCTGTAAGTTTGCCTTTTACTAAAAGCACTCTGAATGCTGGGTATTTACAGGAAATGTCAAAAGTAATGGCTGTTTTGATAAATAGGTGATAGTGCTGCTGCTGCTGCTGCTGCTGCTGCTGCTGCTGCTGCTGCTGCTGTAAACAAAGGTCGTAAAAATGGCTAAATCGCCAATATATTCACATAAATTTATTTCAAAAGTATTATTTGAACATACAGACTCCCAAGACAAACTTTTCTGAACACCCCCTATTTACGGTTTTACTGTGTGATATATTATTTTTTTATATTATTCTATACGAAAGTGGTAGGAAATTCTGTTATTTAGGCTTATAGAAGCGGATTTTATCTTTTTTTTTAAAACTTTTTGCAACATTGTAATCTTTTTGGTAACAAAGTTTATTACCTTTTTTTATATTGCCAACAATGCCATATTTTGTGTTTTAGGGAAGCCGGTGACGCTGACTTAGACATCCACTTAGTAAACGAAGATACTCATCAAGAAATCCCCGTAAAACTCACTGACAATGGTGACAGAACATATACAGTGGATTACGAAGCTCCTCAATCTGGAAATTATACTGCCACTTTACATTATGGCGGCCTTAAAGTACCTGCTACTCCCATTAAGTTTAAGGTGCAACCAAATGTTGATGTATCCAAGATTAAAGTTGATGGATTGGAACCAAGTAAGTTACTGGTGCCTAGCATAAAAGTTAATGCCTTTTCTGTGTCATTTTTACAGTGCATTGACAACTCTACTGTATAAAAAATAGGTGGAGAAATGCCCTGAAGTATGCAAAATGAGAAATAAAGACTCTAAAGTTAGCGTTACCGTAGCGTCGCGTCGGTGCGGCAGTGTACTAATTTCCCAAGAGTAATGGTGTATTTGGTTTACATTTTTTAGTTTAGGAACTAATTTGTCGAAGCCTTTTAAATGCACAGTAAAAATCATACTGTTTAGTTATACATACGTATCACAGGTCTGTCCTAAGGTGTTGAGAATAAAGATTATACATTTTATTATATTACAATTACAGTGTATGCTTAAAAAACTGTATTGTGAAATCAATGAAATCATGTTAACAATGTTGCCCCATGTTGAGGATACTATTACGAACACGTACCAAGCGAGACCGAAACCTATTTTTTATGTCAAGGGCATTTTATTACGTCAAGATCATTTTATGACGGTCAATGATCTTGATCACAAGCATTTTATAACTATGTTTACTTTCTTGGAAAGAAAAAAAAATATTGTAATCAAAATAAAAATTTTAGATCTTGACGTTATAAGTTCTCTAGATCTTAAGAAACTATTTAGTCTGTAGGCATGTCGTTCTGTCTGTTGGCTTAATAACTTAAAAATAATTTAACAGACATAGTTCTAATTATTAAAACTATTTTCTGGAATGGCAAATAGACTTTTTGACTGCTGGGGTAGGTCCACTAAGTATTTAATTTAAATATTGGGAGGATGGGAGGGAGAGAGTGAGCAAAAAATAAGTATAGTTAAAAATGTGATTTTTGCAAAAGCCCCATTTTAATTCAGATTTAAACGTAACGTTCAATGAAAAATGCAACCGCGACAATCAAATTTGTTTAAGACAAATGTTCTTTATTTTTCAAATCAATTAGTTCTCAACACTTTAAAAATAGTCCTACCGTACTCTAGAATTTAATTTAATTTTCCTCTATAATATAGCTGCGCCAGTAAACAGTCTACAACAATTCAGAGTAATTACTCAGGATGCTGGAAAGGCCGAGTTTGCAATTTCAATCACAAGTCCTTCTGGAAACAAAATTAAAGCACATGTCATTCCTACTCATGAAGGATATTTAGTTAATTTTACTCCCACACAGTTAGGAGAATACTTACTAGGAATCTCTTTTGGTGGAGAACCAATATCTCACCGCCCATTTAAACTTACTTGTTTAACGGGAAGTGATCCCTTAAAAGTAAAAGCCTCAGGCCCAGGCTTGCATAAGGGTATTGTTAACAGGCCTGCAGAGTTTATGATTGATACTAGAGGAGCAGGGCAGGGAGGCTTAGGAGTAACGGTAGAAGGGCCGTGTGAAGCTGCCATTAACTGTAGAGATAATGGTGATGGCACATGTTCTGTAGCTTACCTTCCAACAGAAGTTGGGGATTATGGAATAAATATAACTTTTAATGATAAACACATTCCTGGGAGTCCGTTTCAGGCTCTCATTGTACCAGAAGTCGACATGAATATGATCAAAGTTTCAGGCAGTGGAATACAATTACATGGTAATCTGGTGTGCGTAAAAACTTTGTACTTGTACACTCGATGTGCTTTTACCGTTACACAACATCTGACTACTACTACTACTACTACTACTACTACCTATTACTTTTTTTTGGAAATGAATTTGGAATTGTCTAACAAGTTTCTTACTAATTATTTACAGCATTTGTTTTTGTAGTTTTGTTTCCAGTTGCATTTTTTAAATTGTAGTAAAGGATTGGATGAACCGCGAGCTTGAAAATATTTGCTGAAACATATACAGTGTGACCAGTAAAGTCCGCATCATATGGCATTTTTTTTATTAAAAGCTTTATTCGAAATTTGACTTTGACATCAAGTTCTGCTTTGATCGAGATGAAAATTAAACAAAAAATAGTAGTCACGTGATTATCTGTCAAATTTTAATTTTTTCCAAAAAATAATTCAAAAGTGGGGTTATTTCTAAAAATATCGATGACACTGTGTTCTTTTTTGTCTTAATATTAAGGTGTATTACTTTCAGACACAAACCACATTTTCAAAAATACTTATTTTATGAATTTACCTTATACAGGGTCAAAAACAAATAAACTTTACATCACATGAGACCAAATTTTAATAGCCCAATTTTGATTTTGTAGAAAAACACACATTTAATATGGCGCCACTTCAAAGAAAATGTAGATATCTGAAATAAAGCATTGTCAAAACTAAGAAGTTTTTGTGTAGGTTGCGTTGAGTTTTATTTTGTAAAAGTGGTGCAATTTACAAAATATGGGTAAAAAATCAAAATTATTTTATGCAGCTGAAATTTGGCATATGGGCTACAAACTGCATTTAAAAAAAACTTTTGCTAATAACTTTTTTCGATACTTTCAGAAATAACCCCACTTTTGAATTATTCTCTGGAAAAAATTAAAATTTGACAGATAATGCGAATCACGTGACTACTATTTTCTTGCTTAATTTTCATCTCGATCGAAGCAGAACTTATATTTTCTTGCAAAATATTTATCTATTTTATTACATGCAAAGATGATAGATCAGTTAAATATTTGCTAAGAAGGAAACTTTATCTCAATCTTTTTCTATCTCTGTGATTACTAGGCATATATTTTTTGAACAAATAAATTACCTACTAGGGTGGGCCGATCTATACAGGGTGGCCCTTTAGTGTGGCAAAGTACAATAGCTCCGTTACTATTTCAAATACATTAAAAATATTAATACAAAAGTTAAAGGGCAGTAAGTGACTTATAACGTAAAATTATTTTTAACTCTATAGGGTGGCTCAAAAAAGCGGAACAATAAAAAATGTACTTTTTTCAAATGGAACACCTTGTATATTTTTTAATTTTTAAATTCCACATAAAATTATAATTATTTTTTATTAAATACATTATTAGTCTATACTTTATAGTTTCCGAGATATTGACTCTTGAAAAGTGACATTTTTAAACTTTGACAGCTTCTAGCTTTCTAACAGTACGTCTTAGAGCAAAACGGCTTACATGTCCCTATCTTTAATTTTTATTATCTTCCCAAAAAAATCAACTTCCGGTTAAACCGGATGTTACTCGAAAGCAGGAAATATAGTTGTTCCGGTTTAACTGGAAGTTGATTTTTTTGGGAAGATAATAAAAATTGAAGATAGAGACATGTAAGCCGTTTTGCTCTAAGACGTACTGTTAGAAAGTTAGAAGCTGTCAAAGTTCAAAAATGTCACTTTTCGAGAGTCAATATCTCGGAAACTATAAAGTATAGACTAATAATGTATTTAATAAAAAATAATTATAATTCTATGTAGAATTTAAAAATGAAAAAATATACAGGGTGTTCCATTTGAAAAAAGTACATTTTTTATTGTTCCGCTTTTTTGAGCCACCCTATAGAGTTAAAAATAATTTTACGTTATAAGTCACTTACTGCCCTTCAACTTTTGTATTAATATTTTTAATGTATTTGAAATAGTAACGGAGCTATTGTACTTTGCCACACTAAAGGGCCACCCTGTATATGGGAAAAAATAAAGTGTAAGATCTCAATAACCCTGGGTGCTAGAAAGTTGTCATTACCATTGTTGATCATCCATATAAAGTTTCGGGTCTGACAAACGCCATCTTCAGGTGCCTAGTTGGCCTTGAATTGTCCACAAAGTTTTTTTTTTGTGAATGAAATATGCAGCTCTTTGCTTATTTCACTCAATAAAAGCATAATTTTAATGAATAAAATAACCCAGAACTCACCACGTGGAGGTAGCTGCATGACGAGTTCCTCCCCACCTCCCTCCCTACCACAGTCTTACCAACGGAAATTGCTTATTTATTGGTCTAAAGCCGTTAAAAATTGCTGTTTTGTCTCAATGTTCGGAATCTTTTTTCTGTAGGCTATCCGAGTTCGAATCAAGCCATCTCTTGATTCTGTTCCGCTTACTAAAGTAGAGGCTTCGGTGACTATTCGAATACATCTTTCAACAGCTTGTGTGTGACAAGGGTATTTTAGAATTTCAATGTCATTAGGAACTATAACAATCATCTCTTGCAAGGTATCATCTGATATTGTTTTTGTGAGTGGTGGTTCAGTTATGCTAACAGACTGCCAGAATATCAATTCAGTGTAGTCTTGAGCGTCAAAATTCAGTTTAGGAATTATATTGGCCGTTGTCAGCCATCTTGCGTGTTCCATTTTTCCAGGATCACGGTTTGATAAATTTGAGGGTACATCTCCTCTTGTGATTGCGGAACACATTTCATACAAATAAACTTGATCGGTATTTGTGTCATTAAGGTCAAATTCTGGTAGTTCACCATCAATTTTTACAAATTCAACTACTGGAAGGTTTTGACATGTTGGAAGAAGCTTTCCCTGAAAATTCTTTTGGATCGTTAGTTTTACCAACCATTTTTTCAATCAAATGGCGAAGTGGAAGTTCATTGGCGTGCAGTAGGCAAATCAGCCATTGTAACGAATGTCCAATCGCTACTTCCAATTGCTTAACACCTCCATTTTTGTAGCCTGTATTTACAACGGTTCCATCACAGCCAACAGCAAGAATTTTTTCAACAGATTCCAAGTTGCTGCCTAAAAAATCAAAAATACTTGATGTAACGTTTTTCGCGTGTCCTGAAGAAGGAGTTACATGTCCCAAATAAATAGATCCAGGTTATGCAATAAGAACAATATGTCCCTCCAAAACGTACTTCTTATGGTAAGTACTTTATTTTTTCTCCGTCAGTAGTGCTCTGTCTTTTCTACCATCAAAATAGATGCCTGTAATTTTCAAATTTTTCATTGATTCCTCCGTTCTTCGTCTCTTTCGTTCTCTCCTTAATTTACTACGGTTCAATAGTTTTGAAGGATCATCCCTAGTAACAAGGTCGAGATCTTGCAGAACAGCATTTGCTAGAAAAGAAGCACATCTATCGGACACTCCAGTTCGATCGCAAGCCTCTGCTAAATTTCTAAAATTCACTCCTCGGAGGTCTGTTCCTCTTGCTTTTGAAGTTGATGGACCTTCTATTTGAACTCGCTTGTTGACGAACTTTCAGATAGAAACACATTTTCTTCGCCCGAGGAGGAAGTTGTATCTGGAACATTATCTTTTCCTGCATGTTCTAAGCCGCTTTGGTCCTTTAGTTGTTTTTTTGCTTTGACTTTTCTCTTCATACGTTTTTGTAATACCTTTGTCAGTTTAACGTCAACATTTCCAATAAACATTTTTCTATCTGTTCTTTGGTCTTTTAAAAATCTTGGTTCTGTTTTAGGAACTTTGATTTTGCATTTACACGCGTCAAAATCTTTACACTTGCAGTTCGATATATCAAAAAGTTTCTCACTGAATTGTCTAAATTTTTCTAGCTTCTCTAAACACTTTTTATTATGAACGGATCGAATGTTTTTTTTCAAATTCCGGAATTTCCCGACATAGTCTTTAATCATTCAAAATCAAAATCTCTTGTTCACTCACCACTTGTAAAGAAGCATTTTGCCAAATGTTTTTTAATATAGAAATAACTTTTTTAGACACTTCACTTACACTTGGGTCTTTGCCATTATTCTGTTTTTTTATTATTTGTCTGTACCACAAATATGATCTCATAACATCGCTATCAGTTGATATTGCACTTGAGTTCGGTTGGAGCTCCAAACACCTCACATTCAATGTTTTTACGTGTGTTCGGCCTTTTTCACAAAAATAAATAATTACACCTTTACTAAATGGTGGCTGAGCGTCGACTGCGCCGAGTCAACTAAACTTGTCGGAATAGGAACCGCCGCGCGCCGCCTTGCGGTGGTGTACGTAATATTGATTAAGGTTAGCGCGCATTTGCACAGATGAACATTTTACGATGAATTTATGAGTTTATTAGTATCTATTTTTGATCAATACAGCTATATAGAAAAAAAAGGCAAGATAAATCACTCATTTGGAGTTTTTATGTTTTTCCAAATTTTCCCAACTTTAACCTCAAGTAGGCACCTGAGGATATTATCCTAGAAAGCCCAAATTTTGTAGCATAAATACTACCAAAAAATGACAACTTTTGGTTACCCAGGACCTATGATATTCGCAAAAAAAAATTTCGGCCCACTACCTACTGCTTCTTAAATAATATGTTGCCATTGCGTTGTTAAACATTGGGGTAGAGACATCAGTAAATAATAGAGATTGCTTTTATATAAAAAATCTAAACCTCATTCTGTTTAAAGAGAACATTTTATATGGGTAAACATCTTTTAGTAGAGCTTCTTTTATCACTTTTTCAGGAATACTTAACTTGTTATCTGAATCAGTTTAAGGGTATGCAGATACGCCAGAGATTGATACTTAGATTTTTGTGTTGTTGCAAGTAAACTTGTGTAAATTAAACGGCATATCGAAGTAGTAATCACAGAAATATATACAGGGTGTCCGGAAAATACGTGTACAACGTTTGACGATAGACTCCTGACGTCAAAATAGGTCGATCTAAGCCGACTTAGTTATATCCAAACTTGTCTCATTTAGCCGGTAGAGGGCGTCAAAAATTTGTAAAAACATTGGTTTTTCCTAAATTACGTGAAAAACTGCTAATCGATTTTAATGATTTTTAGTATGTAGACTAATACTATAAAATGACGTCATTCTAGTAGTATAGTCACCGGCTGTAAATAAGTGGAAGTGTTATAAAAGTAATATAATCCCAGCAAACACACTTGTTATTTTTACCGAGACATTATGTAAAGTTAAAGGATTACTTTTATGTAAAACGTTTAATATATAAGTAACATTAATATTAATATTGATATTTTATGTAACAATTTACACAAAAATATTACGTAAAATTTCCATAACAAAAGTTGGCTTACTGTGTTATGTACTATTTACATAAACTCTTTATTTTCCTGTGTGTGACTTAACCTATTTCTTTCTTCTGAATTGCCGTGATTTTTAACGTGATTGTTTAGTAAAATCTGTGGTGAAATCGAGAGTAAAATGGTAAGTAATTATTTCTATTTTATCTAAAAATTTAAATATTCCGTCATATCAAGTGTTTTTGATAAATATTTGTCCAAATTTTTTTCGATATTTACATAGAGTAGGTAGTATACATTAGTACTCGCGAATACATTTTGGTCGCTGCTTGTCCCTTTTAAATCGGCCATTTTTAATTTTAACGTAAAAGGTTTTGCAACAGACTTTTGCTTGTGACATTACTTGTGCTGTTTTTTTGTTATTAATAATTAAACTAGTCTGTGTGGCTGTTTTAAATTTCTTACTATGTAGGTACACTCTCTTAGGATAAAGCGATTTAATGTGCATATCTTATAATTTTTTTGGACGCAAAGTTCCAGTATGTTTTAATTTAATATTGAATAGAAAAATAGTCAATATTTAACAATTAAAATTAGAAAACATGTAAATGACTCAATTATTCAGTTAATTTTTTAATTTTTTTTAGGCCAAATATATTTAAAAAAATGTGGGGGAGGGACCCAAAAATGCAGTCAATCGTGCCCTAAAAACTATATTTACAAACAAATTTGGAATAAACTGTACATGGTATGGACGAAGTGACAAATTTGCTGTCCAATCTTTATTTTCAATAAAAATTATAGCTGGTAAGTTGGGATATGCTACAAGATTTGTTTATTATAGCAAATTATGTATTTTAAATTTAGACCTTTAAGTATATTACTTTATTATTTCATAATCATTATCGTTTTGAAAACTAATTGTTACAATAAATTTGACAGATGTTATCATTATGAAGCATATGACACGACTATGTCGGACATTCAAAGTGGTTTAGACTCTCAAGCAACGAACACAGAGGGAAACAAAAAAAAACGAAGTACCTATATAGATATGGTTGGTTTCAAATAAAATTGTATACAGGGTGTTCCGATGATCATGTTACAAAATTCTAGGGTAGATAAAACACACGAAAATAAGAAAAAAAGTTCATGTGGACATGGGTCCGGAAACGCTTCTTCAGGGAGCTAGGGCCCTTCGAAGATGACCTTCAAAAACTACTTTTCGTTTTATAGCTTCGGTACTACTGCAGCTATCGCAACCAATTTTGGGACATGAAATCTAGTTCGTAGGTTCATCAATTTGAGCCTTCCGGATTTTGTCACCTTTAACCAGGGGCGTACAAACCAAGGGGGTATTTGAGTAAATTTGACCCTACTCCTCTTAGGCTTTAATTTCTTACCATTTTTATATCTGATTATGATTCTCCAATGCCTTTTACATAAAAAAGGTACTCTTAGTAAAAATCGCTATCTGTCACAGTTTCCTCCGAAAATGGCTAAATCTAATCAATAATAAATTATTGGTCTTAAACCAATTATTACGTTGAAATATGAAAATGAGGTTCAGTACAGATAGTGAGCATTATAAGTTAGTCAAATCTTTTTCTTTAATGAAAATAAATTAGATTAGAGAGATTTATTGCCTTTTCGAAATTGGGGGTATAAAAAGTAAAAGGGAACGTATACAAAATATTTCAAAAAAAAAACAATTAAACAGGTTTAACGAGTGAGTCAAGGATAAGGCAGAGTAAATTTTTGTCTTGAAGATGAATTTACTAACGCTGTCGTTGACTGACCCTGTACGTACCAAAATAAATTCAAAATAACAATTGTTGAAAATGCCTGCCACCACGTTCAATACATGTATTACACCTACGTAGCATATTTAAATTGACGTCAGTAAAAACATCAGGCATGGTTTGGATCATTTCAGCCGCAACAGAAATCCTAGCCACCAAATCTTCCTCCGACTGAACTGGAGTTTCATATACAAGGCTTTTCATATGTCCCCAAAGAAAGAAATCCATAGGAGTTAAATCTGGGGACCGGGCTGGCCAGTTGACATCGCTTCCACGTCCAATCCAACGTCCTCTAAAACGATCATCGAGGTGCTCACGTACGACATGTGCAAAATGAGCGGGTGCTCCTTCATGCTGGAACCATAGATTCCGACGTATGTCGAGGGACAGCTCATCCAATAACTCAGGTAAGGTGTATCTTAAAAAATTGAGGTACACCGTCCCAGTTAGTCGAGGAGGCAACATGATTGGTCCAATTAGACGTTCTCCAACAATTCCAGCCCACATGTTCACCGAGAATCGATGTTGGTACCCTCTTATTTGAAGAGCATGAGGGTTTTCCTCCGCCCACACATGGCTATTCCGTGAATTAAAAATACCTTCTCTCGTAAAAACAGCCTCATCAGAGAAAAGCACAAATTTCGGAAATTGGGGTTCTTGTGTACACTGTTGAAGAAACCACTCGCAAAACTCTACGCGGGGTGCATAATCATTTGGTCTCAATTCCTGTACTTTTTGGCGATGGTAAGGATGAAGAAGTTGTTCGTTAACAATCTCCCATACACGTACATGACTTACATTCATGGATTCTGCAACAGCTCGGGTACTAACACTAGGATTTTCCTCGAATTGTCGGAGTACCTCTTCCTCAAATTCTGGAGTTCGTACAGTTCTTTGAGCGCCATTATCTGGCCTCGTTATTTTCACGGAGCCAGTTTCCCTTATGCGCTGATTTACCCTCTCGAATAGCGTGTGAGCAGGTACACGCCTCTCAGGAAACCGCTCCTGATACAATCTTGAAGCGGCTCTTCCATTGCAATGAACTTCGCCATAAATTAATAGCATATCGGCATATTCGGCGAAAGTATAATCCATGATTCACTGGCGACACAATATTTTATTGACAGATTTTTGACAACTATCTGTACTGAACCTCATTTTCATATTTCAACGTAATAATTGGTTTAAGACCAATAATTTATTATTGATTGGATTTAGCCATTTTCGGAGGAAACTGTGACAGATAGCGATTTTTACTAAGAGTACCTTTTTTATGTAAAAGGCATTGGAGAATCATAATCAGATATAAAAATGGTAAGAAATTAAAGCCTAAGAGGAATAGGGTCAAATTTACTCAAATACCCCCTTGGTTTGTACGCCCCTGGTTAAAGGTGACAAAATCCGGAAGGCTCAAATTGATGAACCTAAGAACTAGATTTCATGTCCCAAAATTGGTTGCGATAGCTGCAGTAGTACCGAAGCTATAAAACGAAAAGTAGTTTTTGAAGGTCATCTTCGAAGGGCCCTAGCTCCCTGAAGAAGCGTTTCCGGACCCATGTTCACATAAACTTTTTTTCTTATTTTCGTGTGTTTTATCTACCCTAGAATTTTGTAACATGATCATCGGAACACCCTGTATATTATAATATAATCGTTATATTGTATTTTAGTAAAAGTTGTTTTTATTAATTTTAGTCGATCCTATAGAGCAGAGTATTAAAATGTTCTTATTTATGGTTTTATAAAACAAGATCCTGAGTATATATAAACAAATACTTTGTAATATAAATGTATAACCATCAAATATGTATGTAAGTATATGTTTAAAATTAACCGAAGAATTAATTTCAAACTATATGTTTTTCCCTTTGGGCAAAAAAAAATATATACTTTTTTGTTTTAAAATGATTTTTACAAAAAACCTAAAAATATTAAAAGTAAATTAATTATAAAGCTGATTACACAAATAGTATATATACTTTTTACATAAAAAATACATAAATTTGTTACATAAAAAATATATTATTTCGTTACATAAAAAGTATATTACTTCGTTACATAAAAAATATATAACCATTGGTTACATACAAATTATGTTAGCATACGTACATAAATGTGATGTTCCAAATCGAATGTAAAGTTCACCTTCAAGGTTTACGTAACAAAAAAAAGTAACTGAGGCGGACATAATGCATGTCCCACGATGTCATTTATGCGTCACATGTTACTTGTAGCGTTACATAACAGTTAAATGGATTATATCATATTGGGCGTCAGAGTGTTAGGGTTTACATGGAGAGGTTTCCTAACCGTCGAATACCAAACCACCAAATATTTGCCAATATCGAGCGTCATCTTCGGGAAACGGGCAGCTTTGAGAAAAACTTTGAAGGCAGGGGTCGTATGCGAACAACTCGAACTGTGGAAACAGTAGAGATGATTCTGGAAAGAGTTGAAGAAGAACCAAGAACCAGTACCCGTCGCTTAGAACGTGAGTTACATGTTCCTAAAACGATTGTCAATGAGGTTTTAAAAGAACAGTTGTTACATCCTTATCACGTACAAAAAGTCCAGGAACTTTTACCGACTGATCCCCCCATGCGGCTTATATTTTGTCAAATTATTAGAAACAAAAGAATCCCTGATCCAAATTTTTGTATAACAATTATGTTTACTGACGAGGCGTGCTTTACAAGATCTGGAGTAACCAATCTGCACAACGAACATATTTATTCCGATGAAAATCCACATGCCATTAAAGTTGCACATCATCAGCATCAACTTAAATTACATATTTGGGCAGGTATTATTGATCGCTACCTTATTGGTCCCATTGTTATTCCAGGCAGGTTAGATGGAAATATTTGTTTAAATTTTTTGCAATACATATTACCAATTCTTCTGGACAATTTGCCCCTTTTACTTCGGAGGGAAATGTGGTATATGCATGATGGTGCCCCGCCCCATTTTTCCGTTGCCGTTCGGCAATACTTACATCATCAATATCCCAACCGATGGATTGGAAGGGGCAATGATGCACCAGTAAAATGGCCACCACGTTCTCCTGAGTTAAATATGTGTGACTTCTTTTTGTGGGGCGCTATTAAAACAGAAGTTTACAAGACTCCGGTAAACACACGCGATGATTTATTGCAGCGGATTTTAAATGCAGGCAACCATTTTAATAATCCCGATACATTAGATAGGGTCCAATATCATTTTTTAAGGAGTGTTAATAAGTGTATTCAGCAAGATGGCGGTCATTTTACACATTTGCTTAAGCAATGTTTATGTTTTACTTAGTTTCTTACAATACATACTTTCAACTTTGTTGTACTTTGTTTTATTTTTATTGTTAATAATTGATGTATGCAGGTAATTGTAAATATTTTCTTCTGGCAAAACAGCTCATTCAACAAAAAATATTAAAGAGGTAAAATAGCTTCCAAATACATCCAGTCACTCTACAAAAATATCTGGGTTGTCATAACGCCGTTCATATAAAAAATGAGGAGAAATGTTGACGTATTATATCACTTTTATAACACTTCCACTTATTTACAGCCGATGACTATACTACTAGAAAACGTCATTTTATAGTATTAGTCTACATACTAAAAATCATTAAAATCGATTAGCAGGTTTTCACGTAATTTAGGAAATACCAATATTTTTACAAATTTTTGACGCCCTCTACCGGCTAAACGAGACAATTTTGGATATAACTAAGTCGGCTTAGATCGACCTATTTTGACGTCAGGAGTCTGTCGTCAAACGTTGTACACGTATTTTCCGGACACCCTGTATATTTATTATCTTCTTCTTCAAGTGCCTTGTCCTCTTCGAACGTTGGCAATCAACACTATCTGCACTTTATCCACTGCCTTTCTAAAGAGACTCGCCGTGGTCTCACCCTACCATTGTCTCAAATTCTTTAGCCACGATATTCTTCGGCGTCCAGGGCCTCTTCTTCCCTCGATTTTACCTTCTATAATCAGTTTGAGAAATCCGTACTTGTCATTCCTAAGTATGTGTCCGTATTCTAACTTTCGTTTTTTAAGTGTTAACATGACCTCGATATCTTTTGACATTCTCCCAAGTACGTCTTCATTTCTCAACAATCATTTTTTATCATTTTTCAATTCTCAACATTCGTCGATACGACCACATTCCGAAAGCCTCCAGCTTTTTGCACATGGTGTTTGTCAGAGTCCACGCCTCAATTCCATAGTGCGAACGGAGAGCGATAGACTTGGGCAACATAACACTGACCTCATTTTCATAAACGATGCTCTGGCCTGTTCAATTCGGGCACGAATCTCCTGCATATTATCCCAGCTTTCGTTGACCTGACATCCTAGATATTTATAGGATTGGAAGCGTTCAATTTGTTAGTTGTGTACCTGAAGTATACCTCTATCAACTTGGTTCCTATTAATCGCCATCCATTTAGTTTTTTTAATGTTTAAGTTTAATCCAAATTCTGCACTCCCAGTTGCCACTCTATTAAGTAAAATCTGTAGGCCTTCCAGAGAATCCGCGATTATAACAGTATCGTCGGCGTAGCGAAGATTGTTAATGTTTACGCCATTAATGGAAACTCCCTCAGTGCAATCCTCTTACGCTCCTTCAAATGTTTTGTTTGAGTATATGTTAAGAAAAAGCGGTGAAAGAATGCAGCCCTGCCGGACACCCCTCTTGATTCGTACTTCATCCGACATTTGTTTGTCTACCTTGATGTGTGCGGTTTGGCTCCAGTATCCTGGATGTCTCTATCTTCCAAGTCTATATCTTTAACACGTTCACGACCATGCGACACATATATGTGACGAATAGTTTTTCCAAGAGACTGCTGTCACATATATGTGCCATCGACCTTTTTCGTTTAAATGCAAATAATTCCACCACGGTTTAGCGACGACGGACGCGCCTTGACTATAGTTTCCGGTTATGTCTGGCACATCTCTGTGCCGCGCGGTTTCAGGATTTGATCGTTCTTATAGACATAACCTTAAAATTTATGTAAAAACAGGTGTTGATATTCTCTCCTAAGGCGGCTTCTGGCAATGTCAAATTTTTGAATAGCGGTCGTGAACGTGTTAAGGATTTCCATAAGCTTTTCATGGTGCACCCTGTCAAAAGCCTTCTCGTAATCTATAAAGCAGGCATACACAGGGGCCGAAACATCCCTGCATCTCTGAATCAGAACCTGGATACTAAACAGGGCTTTCCTCGTGCCAAACCCCTTACGGAAACCGAACTGGGATTCGCCCGTGAATGGCTCGCATTTTGTATACCGGACACGGAAAGTAAAGTAAGTAAGTCTCACGGTCGATGGTACCTTAGACGTTTCTGACGAACCAGTAAAGGAATCGTTCTAAAAATTTAGTTATGTACATAAACGGACATGCTCTACCAACCTAAAATATTTTAAACAATACAGTGTTGCCGCTTCCACACAAAAATAATAGTAACTTCGATTTTTTAAATGCAACACCATATATTTTATTTTATTTTCAAAATCCCTATTACTTTCCTTACAATTTTTATTAACTCTACTCTATACTTATCTCTTACCGTTTCTAAGATATAAATTAATTTCAGTTTTTTTTTACCGAAAACGTCACTTTTAAAAATGCTGATAATTTTGAACTCTAAAACACTGAAACCCTGAAATTTGGTAAATAGTTAACTAATACCATAGGGCTCTTTGCCCTAGTCCCAAATCTTAGTTGCAATATATACAGGGTGGTTGAAAAATACACTAATTCTGGTAACTTGAAAAAGTGACCATAAGTCCTTTTTTTTAAATGTAACACCCTGTATATTATTACGGATTTGAAAAGCTGCTAAAATTTTACTTAATTCTTGTATATCATACCTAAACCTAACTAACTATTTTAACCATTTTTTTGACGTATTAAGCATAATTTGTAAAATTTTCTATACAATTCAATTTTCATTCGGTTATTAGTTAGTTAGTTAGCCATGACAAAAACTGATGATTACGTATGTTACAAGATAGAAATACACTTTAAAGTCATGGAAGAAAACTATACAAATGCAGTTCTTATGAATTTATTTATTTTATTTGGACAATGTGAGTTATCGCCAGGACATGTATAAAGTTTAACGAAATGTACTCCAATTTACCGCCAATGAATCTTAGAAAATTCATAAGGATCCAGGACAATTTTATTAAATGTTAACTAGGTAGTTGAATAATAAAAGACTAATAAAAGTATAACTAATAAAATGCTATTTTAACAGATGTTCAAAACGCTGGCCGTTTACATCCAAACACTTTAATATGCGGGTGTTAACTGAATGGATTTCAATAAAAATTTAGTTTTTTGCATGTTAATTCAAACACACATTGTCCAAATAAAATAAATAAATTCATAAGAACTGCATTTGTATAGTTTTCTTCCATGACTTTAAAGTGTATTCTATCTTGTATCTAAACTTAATGAAATATCAAAACTATAACCATGGTAACATTCGTAAACATCAGGTTTTGTCATGGCAAACTAACTAATAACCGAATAAAAATTGAATTGTATAAAAAATTTTACAAATTTTGCTTAATACGTCAAAAAAATGGTTAAACTAGTTAGTTAGATACAGATATGATATACAAGAATTAAGTGAAATTTTAGCAGCTTTATAAATCCGTAATAATATACAGGGTGTTACATTTGAAAAAAAGGACTTATGGCCACTTTTTCAAGTTACCAGAATCAGTATATTTTTCAACCACCCTGTATATTGCAACTAAGATTTGGGACCAGGGCAAAGAGCCCTATGGTATTAGTTAACTATTTACCAAATTTCAGGGTTTCAGGGTTTCAGTGTTTTAGAGTTAAATATTATCAGCATTTTAAAAGTGACGTTTTCGGTCAAAAAAAACGGAAATTAATTTATATCTTAGAAACGGTAAGAGATAAGTATAGAGTAGAGTTAATAGAAATTGTAAAGAAAGTAATGGGGGTTTCGAAAATAAATTAAAATATATGGTGTTGCATTTAAAAAATCGAAGTTACTATTATTTTTGTGTGGACGCGGCAACACTGTATTGTTAAAAATATTTTAGGTTGGTAGAGCATATCCGTTTATGTACGCAACTAAATTTTCAGAACGATTCCTTTACTGGTTCGTCAGAAACGTCTATGGTACCATCGACCGTGAGACACCCTGTATATTCTCTTATATTATTCCCAGGTAGCAGGATGACGTCTTTAAGACGTCGATTATTGGTCATCAGCGACGTCATAAATTACGTAAATGAAACGTTTAAAAGACGTGCGTAAGTCACAGACCAATGACGTCTTTTTTGAGGTAAAAAATACGTCATCTTAAGACGTCTTTTTAGGTGTAGAAAACGTCAATAAACGTCATAATTTACGAAAAACGAAAAACTTCCTAAAATAATACATAATAGGGGTAAAAAAATACATATAAATATTTTATGTAAAAAATCCTTTTAATGATAATAAATTAACTATTACAACTTTCATGAGTACGCAGAATTGGAAAAATGCTAAGGAATCCTTTAATGGCGGCCAAAATACTTCTTTTTTTCGGGGCGTCACCCAGTATGAGGGCACAACGGCTACTCCCCCGCCGTCAATAGCCTCGAACTCGATAACCTGGTACATTTATATTCGTTTATAACACAAAATATATAGAAACCATGATAGAAACTAAATCAAAATCACCATAAACTTTTCACTTTCATTTTTGCCGAACTGTCGACTGCCTAACTGCTAGCGCCAACAACATACTTCTGCGTTCTGTCAGACTGCCAATGTCATAAAACGGAGCGCGGGTAATTTAAATTTGATATTCGCAGACTTTTAATGACAAAATAGGTTTTCGCTTTTGCAAATTTTACATACATGAATGGTTCATTTGAAATGGTAATATTTTAAAAGTTTTATGATACGTACGTGCCTTTAACTATAAGAAAAAGCTATTCTCAGGCGTTTTACTTATTTAAAAGTCTGTCCCACTATATTTTCAAAAAACTTGATCACTTAGATACTTTTTAATGATACGTATAATTCAATAAAATGACTAAAAATGGACGTTTTTATTACGTAAAATTATGACGTATAATACACGTGTTAAAAACTACGTTATTTTGACGTCATCTTGCGACCAAAAGACGTCAAGTGACTAAAAATCACCAATATTCGACGTCATAAAGACGTCATCCTGCTACCTGGGTTATAGATTATTTTTTCTTATTAAAATGCTTACATAAAGTTTCCGAATTAAATATTCCGCTAAGAACCTAATTAGCCTTAAAAAATATAATGATACTTACTAACCGATACTAGAGCCTAAAATAAATTCGTTTGAAGACACAATTCGTACCAGTATTTGGCTCATATATTTATAAGCCATCTAGGTAATATTGTTTAAATCCTATCTATATTTCCTATTTAGCAAAAGTTTAGCTGATCTGATTTGGGAACGAAGACCCATCAGCTTTTAACAAAAATTAAGCCTAAAGAGATAACCGACCACCTCCCTATTTCTTCAAGTTTGGTGAAGAAACAATAGTTATTTTGTATCCTACAGTTTGCATGATTATGTTGGCATAGAAACAGTTCAGTTTGTTATTTTGCAGATTATGAATACATTTTATTTTTCCAGGTGTTTATGTCGACTCACCCACGGACTTTTTGGTTGATACCAGGGGAATTCCAAAATCAAGTGACGACGGTAAAGTAACATGTACTATTACCAATCCTTCAGGAGCACAAACTGAAAAGTTAGTAACCGCTTTGCTAGATGGGACATACAAAGTCAGCTATACTCCCTTTGAAGAAGGTAGACACACTATTGACATATTTTATGACAATGTTCCTGTACCAGGTTCTCCATTTATTGTCAACGTACGAAGGGGATGTGATGCAAAAAAATGTATCGCTTATGGACCTGGTTTAGATGCAGGAATACTAAACAAATCAAACGTATTTACGGTAGAAACCAAAGGTGCTGGCACTGGAGGTTTGAGTTTGGCCATTGAAGGACCGTCTGAAGCCAAAATGACTTGTAAAGATAATCGTGACGGTTCTTGTTCTGTAGAATACGTTCCCACAGAGCCAGGAGAGTATGACGTAGCGATACGATTTGCTGATAATCACATACCTGGATCACCGTTCAAAGTACTAGTAGGTCCAGAAGTAGACGAAACACTTGTTAAGGCTTACGGGCCAGGCTTGGAAGCTAATAAATGCAGAACAGGAATCCCAGCGAAATTTAAGATAGATGCTTCAAAAGTAGGACCAGCTCCAGTCGCTGTAAACATAACTTCTGATTCCGCCCCGATATCTAGGCGACCGGAAGTGAAAGACAATGGGGATGGTACGTTTGACGTAACATATATTCCACCCGCAGAAGGGACCAATCTTCAAGCCCATATTCTCTACAATGGTAAAGAAGTGCCAAATAGTCCATTCCCTGTTAAAGTAAGACCCGTTGCGGAACCCGATAAGGTTAAAATAACTGGACCAGCCATTGTGGAAAAAGGTATTCCTGCTTCCATTCCTACAACCATTATAATTGACACCACTGATGCTGGATTTGGTGACCTTGAGGTTAAGGTCACTGGGCCAGATGGACATCCGAGGCCAGTAAAAATTCATGAAAACGGAGATGCAACTGTTAATGCCACCTTTCTTCCAGATGACTGTGGTAGATACAAATTAGATGTTAAATATGGAGGAAAAGATGTTCCCAAAACACCCATTCCAATTCAAGCTTATGCTATCGGAAACGTAAGTTATTCCCTTTTTAATATTTTAACAGATGTAACAATAGCAAATACGTCTATTTAGAGCCATATTGCGTGTATACAGGGTGTTTCATTAAGGTCGAAGAGCGGCTATATCTCGGAAACTATTGGGCATAGAAATTCAGGAAAAAAAAATTAATAACTAAAGTGGCCATGAGAAAATCCTGGAAATAATTTTTAAGTTCCGCATTTTGCCGCAAGGGGGCGCAATTGAAAAGTAAATTTTAACATTTTAGATATCTCCGAAAATTGCACGTTAAGGTATATTTTTAATAATACCATTAAAAAGCTTGGACAATTTTGCATAATTTTGGTCCCATGCTTGTTGGCTTACCGACTTTAGTAAGAGTGGGGGAAGCTGTTGAAAGTGTAATCATTTAAATTGCTGTAACTTATAAACCACTTATCCGATTTTAGCAAACTAAAACTTGTTTGGAAGAGAAATGTAAGTACTTTTAACTGTCGTCTTGAGTGGTCCATGATGCTTCTCAATAAAAATACTAAAGGGCGCAATTTGCAATAATAACACATTTCTTAACTTTATTCATTTATTTCAAATCATACGGTATAATTATGATACCATAATCGAAAAGTAGATGAAATTTGCTACAAAAAATGTCAAAACCGCAGTTCGATATCTCCATCCGTTTCAGAGTTATTGCCAATAGAATAATTTTTAAAACTTTAAATGAAGAAGCGGTTGTTTTCATAGTTTTGTGATCAAGCACTCCATGACAAAAAATATTTTTAAACTTTATGGTTAGGTAGGTTTGTTTCTTAAAATTCCAATGGTCCAGAAACCACTCTAGAATTAATGGCAATCATGGAAAACGTGTCATTTAGGCGTAACTCTAACAATATGATGTGTTTTAAAAAATAAATCTAGATAGCTGTGAAATAAAATCTGAAAGTTTCCATGGAGATAAGACAAATAATGCAAATAGTTGTCAACTAGTTTCATTTTGAAAGGTGTTGACAAAAGTTTATCCGTAATTCATCTTAAACTTCTTGATAGAAAATTGTGATACGTACCCTTCAAAAATGGCTTATACCAATGCCGAAGCTTACGATATGCTGGCCGTATATTTTGAATGTTTTCAAAATGCGCCTATAGCGGAACGCGAATATGCTGTCAGATATCCTGAACGAAGGCACTATGGCAGAGCAGTATTTCAGCGACTGGCAATATGCGTAAGGCAAACGGGAAGTGTACGACGCATTTCAGTTCCTTTTAGAAGACGTCCAGTAAGAAATGAAGTCAACATTACAAACGTTCTTGCGTACGTAGAGGCCGATCCGCATTTAAGCATAAGAGAAATTTCTTTAGACCTAGGTATAAGTTGTACTGCAGTGTTCCGAATTCTAAGGGATTTTAAGCTGCATCCCAATCATATAGTTTTACATCAGGCGCTATCAACAACTATGCCCAATAGTTTCCGAGATATGGCCGCTCTTCGACCTTAATGAAACACCCTGTATTAGTTATATTTATAAATGTAATAATGTAAAGTAGGGACTATTTTTTATAATGAAATATTTCTGGTTAAAAGTATTTTTGTTTACGTCAACAAATTACTTTCCTTTTATATTGAATCAGCTTTAAATTAGAACTTGCTGAATGAAAATTAAATTGATTGGTTTAGCTGCAATTAAAAAAAAAACTGTTTAGCGTGTTTGGTGTACTTACCTAATTAAAGAAGTAACGTGGTGGCTTAAGCAATTGCAGATTTGTAAGTAGATTAGGTGTAATTATTGCACATATTGGCCATAATGGTATATAACCACTATTTTTTAAATAAACTCCCGGACAAAAAAAACCGGCACCCTGAATTTTTTGCTAACTTTGATCCTTTATAACTTCTTTATCTTGAATCCGATTTTTACAGTTTTTTGTCATTTTATAGATAATTTAATTAGGAATCTGCTGAACTTTTTTATTTATGGGTCATGTTCGATAGGGCGATATTATACCTAGTGACCCAATGTGTGTTTTTTCGTCCTAAGTTTTAAACACTCTGTGGAGTTATTGAGGATATTATTTTTCATACTGTCAATTTCAGAATAAAGTTATATGTATTCCTAATATTTTCTTTTTTTGACTCATTACGATAACTCTCTTTTTAAAAGAGATACGATTTTTTAAATGAAACTCTGCAAATTACATTATTTTATTAGACCACCAGTCATTGTTATAAGTAAGTTCCTTAAGGGACCGAAGAGCCACTGCCGTGGTTTTAAAAAATTAGTTGCGAATGACACGAGGAGTTAATATTAGTGACTAAACGGTTAGAAGGAGGTTAAACGAAGCTGAGCTCCGTTCACGTAGACCGGCAAAAAAACCAGGACTACTTCGGCATCATCGACGAGGGCGGCTACGATCAGTGTTGCCAATGACATTAGGTGAAAAGGTCCGCCCAGTGGCACGAAAAAGTCCGATTTAGTCCGCGTCGAAATAAAAATGCTTCGTCTGGCGCATTCGCCATAAGTGATATTTATTTTTTACTGTTGGGGGTATAATGAAAAAGACTGGTAACTCTATAAACATTTACTTTTTAATAACAAAAAAAAAACAATAATAAAAAAGTTAATGTTATAAGTAATAAGACAACCCAACACTTGGTAAATAAACAATAAGTTACCTGCCGATTTTATTTCCAAATTTGTTCATTTAGCATATTTTCGTCAGGTATCAAGAAGTCCGAAAAGTCCGAAATAGTTTTAAAGTCCGACAAAAGTCCATAGCCTTAAAAAAAGTCCGAAAATCGGACTAAAGTCCGCCGATTGGCAACACTGGCTACGATTTGCCAGAGAACATTTAAACTGGACTGTCGAGCAGTGGAGTAATGTTCTCTCCACAGATGAGTCGAGGGTATGTCTTCGGTAACCGGATGGTCGTGAGCGTGTTTATAGGAGAGCAAACGAAAGATTTGCTGAATTCCCCATAACAGAGATAATATCTTATCATGGTGGTTCCGTTATGGTGTGGGCGGGTATTTCAGCTGATTCGCGAACTGAAATGATATTTGTGGATAACGGAGCACTAAATGCAGATCGGTATATTGAAGATATTCTTCAAGAGGCTGTAGTTCCATTTGCTCCATTAATCGGTGAACAATTTATACTAATGCATGATAATGCTAGGCCACATGTTGCACGGACAGTAAATTAATATTTGGATGAGGTTGCTATTCGGCGGTTAGATTGGCCTGCATGTAGTCAGGATTTGAACCCAATTGAACATTTTTGGGATCAGTTGAAAAGAGCTGTTCGTCGTCGCCCTATGCAACCAGGTACTTTACAGGAGCTGAGGATAGCACTTTCCCAATAATACAATTTAATCCCTCAAGAAAGAATCTTGACACTTATTCAGTCATTACCTAGCAAAATGCGCTCTGTTATTGAAGCTAGAGAAGGACATACACGTTACTAATTTTGTTTAAACTTTAACATTGTTTTAAAATTAATTGTTTTAATAAAAAGGCTTTATAAATAGAGTTTCATTTAAAAAATCGTATCTCTTTTAAATAGAGAGATATCGTAATGAGTCAAAAAAAGAAAATGTTAGGAATACATGTTACTTTATTCTCATTTTCAAATTGACAGTATGAAAAATAATATCCTCAATAACTCCACAGAGTGTTTAATACTTAGGACGAAAAAACACACATTGGGTCACTCGGTATAATATCGCCCTATTAAACATGACCCATAAATAAAAAAGTTCAGCAGATTCCTAATTAAATTATCTATAAAATTGCAAAAAAACTGTAAAAATCGGATTCAAAATAAAGAAGTTATAAAGAATCAAAGTTAGCAAAAAATGCAGGGTGCCGGTTTTTTTTGTCCGGGAGTTATGTAATGTCCGAAGGGAATAAATAAAACGAATATTTCGGTCACTAATTATATTCGCACATTCAGACTTACAATTACAATTGTACCGCGTGTAAAGGTACGTACTACCCAATCCGTACTAATGGTACAGGGCCGCAGGAACCTATAGCTAATAACGGACAGGCGCGGAAATATAAATTTGGGCGCGTGCGATATTTCAGGTTTTAAATATATAAATTAATTGGTGATACATTACAAAATACATAGATATTTTGTATATTTATCCATGTTTAGAATAAAATGGTAACTGGTAAACTAATTAGACTAAAGCTCGCGGGTAATTCGCATATATATTAAAAAATAGCACAACCCTCCCGCTTCGCGTATAATATATAGCATTTTCTCTTTTCTGTAAATCGGCTGATGCTTACAAATTTTGGAATTTCAGATTTTTTTCTAAATATTGGTAGTAGGTCTAGATATGTGGAAAATTTGAACTTTCTACCTTATTTGGAGGTCGGTATTCTTTTCCGGACAAACACAATTTTTTTTATTAAGCTTTATATAGGGTGGCTAGGTAGATCTATTAGAATTATACAAAAATGTTTAAAAAAAAATGTGAAGTTTAATTAAATATATATATGTTTTAAAATTATTTTTAAATATACAAGGTGGGCCAGAAAAGCAGGATAATAAAAAGGTACATGGTTTTAAATGGAATACTTACCCTATATATTTTAGCTTTTTTGGTTTCCCCACAAAATTACCCATGTGACGCATGTGATTTGGTTTTCAATTTTTTTTTCAACGTTGCCAAACAAGATGGATAATTCTTAAAATTTCGGAAAAACATTATAGTATAAAATTGCCTGTATTTCTTAATTAGAAAATCAAAAATATTTTATAAACTCTTAAGTATAGGGATATAAAATTAGTTTTATAAGTATTAAAAAGTCAAAATTTTGTACAGGGTATATTCTGTTGACATTAGAATATATAAAATTTTAAAATACATTAACTTGCCCAGCAAACAATGAATCAATGGCCATCCTTTGGCCCAGTACTGGCAACAGTGGCAAGGTGCAGGCCACGATAGCGATTTGGCATACCAATGCCGGCATTTCAACTTTATTACACTGGCAGTATTGGCCAAAGTCACAATAATTAAAGTAGTTGCTGGCACATTTGTCATTTCGATACCGGCCATATGATGACGAAATCGCGATGCTAGGCCAGCATTGGTCTCATTGTATTGTAACGGTAGTAATGGAATGCGATGAGAAAACGTCATTGGCCAGGTGTCTGTAAAAACGTACATACATACATTTTTACACAATCACAATTACTGTTTAAATGACAACTTGACAAGTCCACATTTACTTGTGGCACACACTCTTTCTTTAAAATGTTTTACAATTTTATAGTTTGTGTATTAACAGCATGACGTCATGCAAAACATTTAGTTGCTACCGGCTTGGTAATGGCCCAATTCTTCCAAAACTTCCTTATTGCACGTGATAAATTGCTTAATTCCTATTGGTCGGTCCAATGAAAGAAAGGTCGCAACGTTGCCGTTTGAGCCATTTTTACATAGCTACATTGACAGTTATTGAGTCTATCGATAGTTTTTGTATTCAACTTCTATAGATGGTAAATATATTTTGTAATTAAAAATTATATATTATTGTAATTAATTTACTTTGTTAATGTTTCAAGGTTTGATTATCTATTATCCGATCCCATGCTAAAATTAATATTTTTAAAACGGAAAACACTGCCTCCCGGCCTTCTCGAAATTCATCGTTCGAGGTTCGAATTCGGCCATTTTGATGTTATATAGCGTCTTGGCGTAAGCGTACAGACAAATTTTGTGATTCGATTCAAGTGATTGAAAGTGAGAGAAAAGTGTATTTGTTTGTGCAGACACTGCAGACTGATAATGGACCATAGACTGATAACACTTTTTGTAAAATCCATCGTTCGACGTAATCATTAAACATTTTTTAGGATTTTTTCTAACTTTATTGTATTCTATTTTCGTTTTTGTTGCGGTCGGGGATGCTTTGAACGGTAGTATGACTTCTATTCACAATCTTGCCTATTGTAAATGCAAAATGTAGGTATTTGCTAATAAATATATATTTAAAACATTAACGGTGTACGAGTTTCACTTTGACAGTCCTGTATATAGGGTTCGGGTCAGTACAGTTTCGTCACCAAACGACCAAACTGTACTGGCAAAGAATCTATTGGCCATAAAGGTTTCGGCCGGTAGCAAGGTAGCCATTACCTTGCCATCACGGCTGCCCTGTATCAGCCCACATGCTGGCCGGTGTGTACTATTCGTACTGGCCCATCACCGTTTGCCAATACTTTGCCGTAATGGCCATTCTGGCAACAGGGTATTTGGCCAGCATTGGGCCAGACCTGAAATGTTAACTGGGTGATTTTTTCAAATAAAACACACTATATTTATTCGGTTCGTCCTATAAATATTTTAATTTTGCTAGGTCATCCCTATTCCTAAATTCACTAGTTTTGCCAATATTCCGATTTTTATTTAGATTATCGTAAAAAAACTGATTTTATTTATTTTGCGTTGTTATGTCACAAAAAATATTTGTGTCAAAACTACTTACATCTATCGGGTGTTTCAGACGTACGGTACGTAACTTAAGGAGGTGAATCCTTATATTATTCTAAGAGAAATTGTTAATATGAACATGTGTCCGGAGTTTCCCTGTTTTTGATAGATGTTAAAGTTTTTTGAAAAAATCGGGTTTTTATAATTTTTTTTAATATCCTTCTTTGGAATTTGGTACCGTTATTCATAGTGATAAGGGGCTTAATTAGCCCTAACCAGATTATATTTATTAAGTCCAGTGGCATCCAGGGGAGCAAAAAAATTTACGCCACTGATTTTCTAATTTTGAGATATACTGTATATTAGTGAATAAGTGCGACAAACTTTAGGGGGTGATTCTACATGAAAAAATAATGATAGTTTGTTATATAACTTTTGTCCGCAAATGCTTTGATTTCCGAGATACAGGGTGTTAAAGTTTTTATTAACAAGTGACGATTTATTTATTGCTCTGAAACCCATCGAGATATTATGCAAATGAAATTTAGTAGGTTTTAAGAGGTAGTTATTGCGCATTTTCTGACATGCAATTAAGAATTTTATGTTTATCATAATAATAATAGCATAAGGGTAATAATCTCAATTTTTTTAAAGAAAAAAATGATACGCCACTGAGATATATCAAACTAAAAACAATTTTTGAATTTCTCATTAAATTTGTGACAAAAAATCTCTCTTGCCTTTTTCTCGTATTGCACTGAGAAAAAAGTTTTTTAGATCTAGGTGAAAATACACTTACTTTAATTAAAAAGTTCACCACATATAGTGACTAGTGAAGGGTTCACTTGGCCTAAGTAAATGGAAAATGCTGAAATAGTGTACCTAGAACTAGTAAACACAAATAAACAGGTGTACTTAGAAATTCGTTATCCGATCTAAATGAACTGTTTACTTGGAATAAGTAACCCATTTATTAAATTATGTACCTTTAACCAATAAACCATTTATTTAAAATAGACAAATTGTTTAGTTAGAATTAGTGAAAGGGATAAGGATAAGGGATACCCTGAAAAGTAGAAATATGATCTTCTAAATTCCAATTTATTAACAAATACTCCATATTAGAACACTCCATAATAATTTAGTACACCGCGATGTCCAATACGGCAACACAAATATCACAGCAACAGAGCACCAAACAATCCGACCGACTTCGTGTAGGACGAAAAGAAAATGATAAATCGTATTGCGTGCGACGCCACGAGTTTCGAGTTTCATCCTGCCGAAGTTAAGCGGGAGCGGCTAAAAGCGAATCGAACGTTGACGAAAGGCCAAACAAGTGAACTGGACACTTTATTTAAGCAACCAATTTTACTTAGGAGAATATTTTGGTTTACTTATTTAAAGTAAACTTTTTTACATGTCCTAATTTATCCAAAACAAGTGAACACAAGTTTAAATTAGGTGTACAGTATACTTAAAAATTATATGTTTACTAAAAACAAATAAACATTGTTTACTAATTTATTAGATCCAACTAAACGGATTGTAGCTAATTTGTTTTACTTGCTTTAAATAAACTAAATTTCTATAATAAATGAAATATTAGCCGGTGTAAGTAAACTTTTTCCAGCTACCACAGTTTACTTGGAGCTATTTTCTCAGTGTGGGCGCCGTTTTTATGCAAAAAAATAAAACATCTTAACGCGTATTTTTCATTTCTTTAATACATCATCTAGTAGGCTACTGTCAACATTCTGTTAAATATTTCAACGAAATGTCAAATTATTAGAGTTTCTTCATTTTTATGCTTTTAGTTTGGTATAGCATTAATGTTAATAAGTAATTAATTTTTCTTTTATCGAAAAGAATGGAAAATTATACAAATGCGGAATTGTCAGACATGCATTTTGTCTATGGTTGAAGTAATGGAAATGGTCGGCAAGCTCGACGATTGTATGCTGAGTTGTATCCAAGACGTAGAGTATCCCATCACACAATATTTGCTCGTCTGCACCAACGTTTGCGCGAAAATGGTACATTTAAGAAACAAACGGCTGACTGCGGACGCCCTCGAGAAGTACGAACTGTGCAACTAGACGAAGCAGTTCTCGAGTTAATTGCGGAGTCACCTGAAACAAGTACTCGAAAAATTGCCAACATATTGAATGTAAGCAACTTCACTGTATTTAAAATTCTTAAAGAACAGCAATTGTATCCGTTTCACATTCAACATGTGCAAGCTCTACTATACCTAGAAACTTTTTTCCGCGCCTAGTTTTTTGCCATTCAAATCGCTCAAATTCCTAATTTTTTAAATGGCGTTTTGTTTACTGACGAGGATAATTTTGGACGACAGTGTATACGAAATTTCCATAACAATCACTTATGGGCTGAGGAAAATTTACATGGAATCTGTGAAGCTCATTTTCAGTATCAGTTTTCAGTAAATGTATGGCTTGGGGTAATTGATGATCATTTAGTCGGTCCATATTATCTCCCACAACGACTAACAGGCGACTCTTACCTTAATTTCCTACAGGAAGAGCTACCTGCTCTTTTAGAAGAAATCCCTCTACAGCTGAGACAACACTTCTGGTTCATGCATGATGGCGCACCAGCCCATTTTAGCATTAATGTACGTAATCACTTAGATACAGTATATCCAAATGGAGGTACGGAAAATTGGCCTGCTCGATCGCCGATTTAAATTCTCTAGATTTTTGCATTTGGGGTTTTCTTAAGTCGTTAGTTTATTCCACTCCCGTCGAAAATGTTGAAGACCTAAGGAATCAAATTATAGCCGGCTGTGAGACAATAAGAAATACACCAGGAATATTTGCGCGAATACGACAATCAATGAGGCGAAGAGTTGAATCTTGTATCACATCTGAGGGAGGTCATTTTCAACATTTGTTGTAGCTTTGCGCCTATTTATTTATTAGTATTATTTTTTGTTATTGTTCTGGTTTAATGTTATTGTATTAGATAGTTTTTAATAATGTATTAAAGAAATGAAAAATACTCGTTAAGATGTTTTATTTTTTTGCATAAAAACGGCGCCCAATACGAAAAAAAGGCAAGAGAAATTTTTATCACAAATTGAATGGGAAATTCAAAAATTGTTTTTAGTTTGATATATCTTAGTGGCGTATCATTTTTTTCTTTAAAAAATTGCGATTATTACCCTTCTGCGCGCCAATGATAAATATAAAATTCTTAATTGCATGTCAGAAAATGCGCAATAACTACCTTTTAAAACCTACCAAATTCATTTGCATATCTCGATGGGTTTCAGAGCAATAAATAAATCGTCACTTTTTAATAAAAACTGTCTCTCGGAAATCAAAGCATTTGCGGACAAAAGTTATAAAGCAAACTATCATTATTTTTTCATGTAGAATCACCCCCTGAAGTTTGTCGCACTTATTCACTAACACCCTGTATACAGGGTGTCCCGAAATTAGCTGACAATATTTTAAGGGGATAAAGTACATTCAAAAATAAGACTAAAATCCTCTATTAATATACCTTCAAAAACGCTTCGCTATGGGGCTAGAGCTCCCCGAATTGGAGCTATGACAAGTCGTTTTTTTACAATATCTCAGAAACCGATTAGGGTATCAAAACAAAATTTGATACATGTTTTACCCATAGCTAGACGCAATAAATGGTTTCATTAGCTTAACTGTATTTCTTCCAGTGGCGTCCCACTGGGTAGGTCGTTGGGAGAATATTGGCCTAAGTTTTTTATTTGTAGGATTGTTTAACTTTAGGTGAAATTTTTAAAAGCCCTGAAGTATTTTGTTGAAAAAAGGTACTCTTGTTTCATTGCGGTAGGATTCACCATTTTCCAGTAAAATCGATTTTAAAATTTTCGGTTTTTTGAAATCCGGTGAAAAGGCCAAGGTTTTTTTTGCATATCTCAGCAAACACTTAATATTAAAACATGAAATTTAATAGAAGTTCTACTAGCGACAAATAATAATAATACATAATCAACTTGGGGATTTATTAGATAATGTGCCACTGGATTTACGTTTAGGGCACTTCTCTCAACATGATGGGGCACTACGGACGTCAAGTGAGAAAGTGGCTTGAAGAAAATTACCAGGTGGATTGGTAGCCATAGCCTGGCCACCAAAATCATTTAAAATCTAAATCTCCTTGATTATTATTTTTGGGGACACATGACTGGTACTTGCTTAAGATTTAGTTCCCCGTGTAGTTCACAATCAAATTTGATTTGCAATTTGTTATTCTTTTTTGTTTTATTTTAAAACTCTTTTAAAATCTCCATGTAAATAAATATTTAAAAAACAAAGGAATCTAAAAATATGTTAAATTTAAAAACGTTACATTCTGTCAAATTACAATAATAGAAGGTTTTATTGACGAAAAATTTAAAATTAAAAAAAATTACATTAAAACTATGAAATAAAAAAAAATAATAGTAATATTTACTTAAGGCTCCCCCCCGTGCGACGTCACTGGAAAAATATTTTAAAGTAACATCCTTTAATACATATGCCTTGTCGAGTCGAGTAGAACTTTTAATAAATTTCATGTTTTAATATTAAGTGTTTGCTGAGATATGCAAAATAAAACCTTAGCTTTTCACCGGATTTCAAAAAACCGAAAATTTTAAAATCGATTTTACTAGAAAATGGTGAATCCTACCGCAATGAAACAAGAGTACCTTTTCTCAACAAAATACTTCAAGGCTTCTAAAAATTGCACCTAAAGTTAAAAAATCCTAAAAATAAAAAACTTAGGGCAATATTCTCCCAACTACCTACCCAGTGGGACGCCACTGGAAAAAATAAAGTTAAGCTAATTAAATCGTTTATTGCGTCTTGTCATGGGTAAAACATGTATCAAATTTTGTTTCGATACCCTAATCGGTTTTTGAGATATTGTGAAAAAACTGCTTATCATGGTTCCAATTCGGGGGGCTCTAGCCCCATAACGAAGCGTTTTTGAAGGTATGTTAATAGATGATTTTAGTCTTATTTTTGAATGTTTTTTATCCCCTTAAAATATTGTCAGCTAATTTCGGGACACCCTGTATAGAATATCAGAAGGAATCATCGCCTTAAGTTACATACCGTACTTCTGACATACCCTTTATGTAGTCTTTTATTCTAAGTTCTGATTGTTAATTTTAAAATTTGAAATAGTATTTTTTTAAATATCTACTGAATGGATTGATGTTACATTTTATGTATTTATATCTTACAGCAAGTGAGAAAAACATATTGTTTGTAACAAGACATTATTATGAAAAATATCCAGATAGAACGGGAAGTGAGGCTAATAATAATAAAAATTAAATGTTAGCAAAAATTTAATTTTTTTTTAATTTTTATGATTTGGCGTAAAAATAAAAAGTAAAAGTACGACACAATTAATTATTTTTGTATTTTTCTAGCACACTGTATAAAAAAATGAAATACTGGCAAAACTAGTGAATTTAGGTATAGACTTAACAAAAATAAAATATAATGAAAATATCTATAGGACAAGTCTAATAAATGTAGGGTGTCAAAAATCGACTTTAAAATTTTCTATACGCAAATGTCAACCGAAAACACCCTGTACAAAATTTCTACTACTTGAGGATTTAAATATTTTTCTATCTTTATATTTTAAGAACTTATAAGAAACTTTCTATTTTAGATTTTCGTATTGAGAATACAGGTAATTTAATAAATTCAAGTTTTTCCCAAAATTTACCGAATTTTCCATTTTGTTTGTGTGAGTTTATTTTGTTGCTTATTTGGATGCCTGTTATGGTTACCTACATACCTCTAAAGTTTTATGGAAATCGGTTCAGTGATATAGATGAAAAAAAAAAATAGTGACTCATTATTAAAATAATGCAAGGCACTAATTACATAGGGTCTAAAAGTCTTGTTAAAAGAGTTTGATTGATACAAATTGTACAGTGTGTCCAAAGTTTACTGTCAAACTTTGCCAACTTTAACACAAGTTATTTTTCTTATTTTAAATTGGATGCCCTGTATATTTTTATCTCATTCGATGTGGAATTAAAAATCAAACATTTTGCCTAATTGCCGGTTGATATTACTTCATTGTCTACCACTTTCAAACAAACACATCAAGAGTTATTTGCAGAAATCTCATTTTATCAATTATTTCAATAGCTATTGTTATGAATAAATGTTGAAGGTGGCTTTGAAAACCAATTTATTGACATTAAAATGTAATAAAGTGCCAAGAGCCAGAGCCTATTTTGACTTTAGTAACCTTAAATTTTAAAATTGTTAAAATCCTTTAGTGAGACAACAAGCGTCGCTGATTCCGTGAATGTAAGCAAAATAACATTTTAACGAAGTGTAAAGGATAACCGTTATCTACCATCCATTTCCAGTTTCATTAAGAACTTTGTGGACAAGATTTTGTATCAAATCTTGTAACTCATAGGCGCAAGATAAAAATTAGGATTAATTTTAAATTTGTTGATAATGTTTTGTTTTCTAATGAAGTCACCTTTCATAAAAATGGATTTGTAAATCGTCATAACTTACATTATTACTACGACCATAATCCAAGAGTATTTAGGCAGGTTAATTAACAACACACATGGTAAATTAATTCGTGAGGGGAAATTATAGATAAACATATTATTGGCCCTTACTTTTTTGAATGTTGGGCTATGTTAAGGAAATCGTTTATGAGGTACCTCCAACTACACCAGAAAACATGCAGCAAAGAATTCTAAATGCATTTCACTACATTACCTCCTTACGAAGAGTAGAAAGGTCATTTCATACTCCTCTTAGGTTGTGTCTCCAAAAGAACGAAAGATATATCGAGCATATTATTCTAGTGGGTAATTTTAGAAAAGTTATTTATTTTATTTATTCAAGAAAGTTTTGTCTGTTTCCTTCCGCCAAACTCATCCCCAGACGCGTTTCGCCGTTTACGGCTCATCAGGGAGGCTCAGTTTGGCAGAAGGAAACAGGGCTCGAAGACAAATCACTTGTCAGGATCGATTATCGACGGGAATTATAGAACCTGGTGCGACATCTTGCGTCCCAGTACGGTACCTTAGAAAAGGTCAGTCGTAAAGGGGTTATTCTGTAAAAACAGAAAATTTTGCAAGTGCGCTCTCAAAACCGTTTATGTTTTTACAATAAGTTTTAATGACAATAAATTGTTTTTCAAAGCCACCTTCGATATTTATTCACAACAATGGCTATTGGAATAGTTGATTAAGCAAATAATTTTTGATGGGTTAGAAATTGCAATAGGGTTGTTATTAGGAAAAACGTTTAATTTTTAATTCCGCTGTAGAGTTTGCAAAGTTTGATACTAAACTGTGGACACCCTGTACAATTCGTATTAATCAAACTCGGTTAGCGAAACTGTTAGGCCTTATTTAATAAGTTTCTTGCATATTTTAATTAACGAGTCACTATTTTTATTTTTTATTAATTTTCAAAACTAGTGGTGCAAAACTGTTTTTTTTAAGATTTCAATAAAATTTTAGGGGTATATGACCATAAGAGGCATTCAAATAAGTAACAAAATATATGGCATGTAATTAAAAAAATATATATTAACACGTCACATTTTTTTGGGACACTCTATATAAATAAAAATATTTTTCTGAAACGCCCCCTAGGATAGAGGTAAAGTTTACAATATATTTATCAAAATCCTAACTCAATTAATAACTGAGCTATAAAGACGGGAGGTAAGGTGCAGGACCCTGTATATAAGTACATACATATAACATATTATGTCCTTATCAATCAGTCAAAGAAATTTTATCTTTTTTTATAAACTGTTTTAATCAGTCTTAAGGGAACATCCATTGTACTGAATAAATTTTATTTTAATTAATATTTTATTTAATCAGGTAATAAAATTTTATGTAGATAGCAAGACTCGACTTTGAATATTACTCTTGTGAAAGTGTTAATTATTTTATGGCTCTAGGTATGTGCAGATCGTGAACCATTTTTAGTTTTACTTTTATTTGAACAAAATGCTAGTTGTTAAAGGAAAAACTAGTAAACCCGTAATTTTAAAAGTAATAAGAAGACCGAAGGTAAAACCATTAGCAGTATTATAGGGTTAGCGTTAAGTAGTTGACGCTTATCAGCTAGACTTCCAAATTTTAATTTATGTTTCTCCATTTTTAATAAATACTATTATTATTATAATTAGTATTAAGAAATTTGAATTTGATATTGTGTGATCTTTTAGGCTGAAAAATGTACAATAACAGAAGGTTTAGAAAAGAATTTATCTAGTGGCGAGTCTTACTGCATTAACGTAAATACAGAAGATGCTGGAAATGGGGCTGTGACATGCAGGATCAAATCTGTCAACGGAAGGTAAGAGTATTTTTAAATGTTGAATTTGCTTCTATTTTAATTTATATAATCATTTTGCTGAAGAAGGTTTTTTCAATGGAAATCAACTTGTAATTGCGTTGCTGTGGGTGCAAGTGGCTCGAAAAATGCGGAAAGTGTGCGTTTTGCGGGCGGAAAAATCACGTTACGCAAATGCCGTTTTCGAAATTACGTGTGCAATTCATGTAATGTTAAAGGTCATTTAGCGCCTATGTGCACCAGGAATAAGGTTAATAGTAACAATGACAATAAATATAGTAGGAATTCTCAGGTACAAAATTTTATTGAGTCCGAGGGCATTTTTTCTATAGAGGAACGTCAAGTAGTCAGAAATCCTTTAATTATTCATATTTTAATAGATAATTTTTCTTATCCATTTCAGCGGGATACAGGTGCTAGCATATCGGCTATGTCTGAAAAATTTTGGAAAGAACATTTTTCTGGTTATGAATTATTCCCACCTAATAAAAGTTTAAATGTCCATACGGGAGAAAAAATGATAGCACTTGGATTCTGCAAATGTAAAGTATCATATAATAATTTAACCAAAATGTTAGTTGTTTACATGATTAAACAGGGAGGTCCACCTATTTTAGGTAGAGATTTTATGTCTTAATATAATTTAAATATTTCCCAAATAAATTCTTTTGAGGAACCAAATGGAGTAGAATCTCTTGTCAAGAAATATAATAGACTTTTCTCACCCGGGTTGCGTAAAGGCATACTGTACTATTATTCAGAGCAGTTGTACTCTCGATCGCAGTATATACTATGGTTTTACTTTACGCGTAATTTCAATTGACAATGTGTATCGCGATTCAGAGCATGAGTTTGTTTTAACGCGCTGGAATACAGTACCTATATATAATGGATTTAATAAATGCGCGTTGCTGTTAGAACAATCTGTATCACAAGTTTCCGCAAAGTATTTATTACATAATTTATATTGCTGATGCTTTTTTTGACTACTTGATATATTAAAAACTGGCAATGATGGCGGAAGTCGCAGAACCTCATGGCCATATTCACGCAATATTTCATCTACAGCGTATATTTTGGGTAATTTGAGAGACATTGCCATTGATACGAGTTCGGATTTTAACATGTTTGGTAAAGGATTTTGGTTGTGGTTTTCAAGCCACTCATAAATATCACTTTTTCGCCAAAATGAACTAGGTTGTTTATTTAAAATTCTTGAATGATATGATGCATTATCTAATACAATTAAAGACGGCTCATCTAAATTTGGGATTAATTGCGCTTTTAGTCATTTTTCAAACATTTCGCAATTCATATTGTCACGAGGGGTAAACCGCAGTGGAATTTTGGTGTACAACCCTCTGGAATTAGTGGAATTAGTGGTGGAATTAGTGGAATTACTAGGGGAATTAGTGGAATTAGTGGTATTACTGCTGGAATTAGTGGTATTACTGCTGGAATTAGTGGTATTACTGATGGAATTAGTGGAATTAGTACTAAAATTAGTGGAATTAGTCGGGCAATTACTGATATCAAAAACGATTTTTTTATGTAGTCTGGCATCCATATTTCTGGCAATATCACACAAAAACTTAAGTGGTGGCCAGCGCAACGCCGCCGTTTTCTCACATCCAATCATCGACGTTCTTAACAGGCATGGTCATCTTGCAGGGGTGCGGCGTTGCTACTTTACAAGCAGAAACCAGGAGTGACAAAACGTGTCGGCGCCATTGATGTTGCGTAGGTAATATTTATGACCTTGTGCTATAAATATTAGACACTTGGCCGGGATAATACACTGAGAAAATATGACAACAGTCTAGTAAAATTTATACTACACTAAAATAAAAATATATAAGTTGCTACTTAAGAATAAAGGTGAATTTTCATGCATCCGATATCCGTCGATACGTTGACATGAAGGTAATCCCATTGGCTGAATTTACGGCTTTTGATTGGTCAGAAAATTTATGGAATTTAAATTTTTTTGCATTTTTATGCATCCATTATCCGATGATACGAATCGTTTGTGATTGGTCTTATCCCTGGTCACAAATGTTGGAAATGTGGCTTTTCCTACGAGGTATACATACATACTATTTTTCCGAAAATCGATCGGAAAGTATTACAATCAACTGTTATAATTTTAAAATAAGCATAAGTATAATCATTTTATCCTTAAATAAAGGAAATATTGGTTTTGTATGGAAATAAAGCAAAGTACAGAAATAACATTCCTGTACAGTACAAAAATGTTAATATTTCCGATCGATTTTCGGAAAAATGTATTTTAACTCTGTCCGATGACAGATGAAATGGTAAACTTTTCGGATAAAAATTGGCGCCAAAATATAATGACCAATCAACGCCGACCAATCAGATGCTGAAAATTCACCTTAAAGCAAGCCTTAAAGCTTGCTGCTATAATAAAAAAAGTTTTCCTGAAACATAATAAAAGTCTAGTTACCTAAATTGACTTTACATGAAATTAATTTATTTATTTAACCATAGCCAGTGAAAGAAGAATCCTCGGAGGTATCTAAAATATTGTGTATGTCAGGTCAGATGTTCAGTAAAATTGTTACTATTATTTAAGCAGATTCTACACATTCGGCTGTCTACATATTAAAGCTTTGAGATTTAGTAACTTTCAATATTTAGGTAAATTTAAAATGTATCGTTTTTATTTGGTTAGTTTTAAAGTTTTAAATAATATTACCATAAAACATATCGAAACTATTAACTGGTAATGTTTTGATTTTCAATGTATCGATAGAGACATATCATGGTTTTTAAAATAATTAGTAGGCGCAACAACAGTTTTTATTTCCTATAAATAAGGTGTTTTTATGTCTGTATCTAAACCAAGGCTTGACTATTACATATTTCTTTTATAATGTCTAATTTTACCAGTGGAAATAGTGGAATTAGTAGAAAAATTGGTGGAATTAGTGATATTAGTATTGGAATTAGTGGTATTAGTATTGGAATTAGTGATATTACTAGTGGAATTGGTGGAATTAGTCGTGGAATTAGAGGAATTAGTCATGGAATTATGGAATTAGTCCTGGAATTAGTGGAATTAGTGGTATTACTTGGAATTAGTTTACAAGATTTGAGACTGCGGTTTACCCCTCGTATTGTCATGATAGTCAGAACTTTTTGATGTGGAAGAAAAAATTAAGCTTGCACCTGGAACATATCCTGTTACAGAACCGGCATGTAAAATATTGAACCGCTTTCCCGTGCCACGTCCCTTTTTTCTTTTCACGCTTTTCACAGAATCATCTTGCCAAGATTTTGAACCACTTCGATTTGAAAATATCCATGTTTCGTCTAAAAATACTAGTTTTCTAAACTTTGATGTGTAAATTTCATTATTTTTTTTTAAAAACTGAACACGCTGACTCACTATCTGTTGCTGCTCACATAAAAATCTCCGGTTACAGTCTTTTTTATAGCGAAAACCCTACTTTTTTATTAATTTTCATAACGATTTAAGCCCGATTTCCAAAACACATCGAATTTTGTAATTTTCTTTTAAAACTGGAAGAGTTACATTGGTTTTTGATCCGTATAAATCATAAATCACGTTCTAAACTCCCATTTTAATATTTTCGCTCAAATTTTTAGTCTTTGGCTCTCTTCGTTTAGATTTTTTAGTATTCTTTGGTATTATATTATGCTTTCTTTCATGCACAATTTTCTGCACAGTCCTTAAACTATTTCCCAGTGATTTTGCTATGGTTTCCTGCATATTGGTTGGCAATTTTCACTTTTTCTTTCATTCTCAAAATAGTTTAACAAATTAAGCACCATTTTTTTTTGCTTGGTGATACAAAAAACCAGAAAATTGCTTTTTATCGTTCATATTGTCACATTAAATTAATTGTCAAAGTCACAAAACTGACATCTTTAAATCAAGACGAAGGTGGCAGGTACAAACTTTTGTGAATCGCTGAAAATTAAATGAAATACATAGGTATCCTTTCCTTTCATGTCAGAATTGCATAAGTCTGTCATTTACGGATTTTATTTGGATAGTATGATTAAACGCAATAAAAGAAAAGAAAAATTAAAAGCATGTCTTTGTTAAATCGACCCGCACGATAAGACCGAATCCTACTATAATAATGAATCACTACACATATTAACCAATACCTCCTTATAGTCCATTTTTATTGAGTTTAAATTAATTCACTTCTTTATTTTTATTGCACGTATTTGTACAACAAATAAACAATCACAAAAGACATAACCAAACTTTCCGATCAAGTGTGGGGTCTGAATCGCAGTATTAAATTGGCCGAGACACGCGCCTTTATTTAGAGACATTAAATACTGCGTTCCAGCACGTTAAAACAAACTCATGCTCTAAATCGCGATACACATTGTCAATTAAAACCACGCGTAACGTAAAACCATAGTATACTGCAATCGAGAGTACAACTGCTCTGAATAATAGTACAATATGCCTTTACGCACCCGGGTTAGGTACATTTAAAAAGGGTACAATTTCTCTTAAACTAAGGGATCACTCGGTGGTACCAAAATTTCTCAGAGCTCGACCATTGCCTTACGGTATCAGGGAAAAAGTCGAGCATGAATTAAGTAATCTTGAAAATTCTGGTATTAAACCAGTCGATTTTTCTCATTGGCAACTCCCATAGTACCAGTTCTTAAAAAAACGGGCGCGGTTAGAATTTGCGGTGATTTCAAGGTTACCTTAAATACTGTTTTAGAAATCGATCAATTTCCATTACCTCCCATTGAAGATCTTTTTTCTGAATTACAGGGAGGAATTATTTTCTCAAAAATTGACCTGTTTCACAAGCATATGCTCAAATTTTTATTAATGAAAAATCCAAACAGCTAGTCACCATTTCTATACATACACAATAAGGGTTTATTTCAGCATCAAAGATTACTATATTATGGAATTGCATGTGCTCCTGCAAAATTCCAGAAAATTATGAAATCCTTGATACAGGATTTAGCAGGTTGTGTGTGCTTTTTGGATGATATTTTAGTCTGCGGTAGAATTCCTTTAGAACATTTATTCAGATTAAATAAATTACTGTCTAGACTACAGAATGTTGGTTTAAAAATTGAACCTAAAAAATGTACTTTTTTCCAGGATAAAGTATGTTATTTTGGTTACGTAATCGATAAAGATGGACTGCATACTACTCCTGAAAAAATTAGTGCAATAAATAATGCGCCGGTGCCAAAAAACATTAAAGAATTAGAATCGGTTTTAGGTATTATTAATTATTACGGTAAATTTGTTCCAAATTTGGCAACATTGTTGAGTTCTTTGTAGGTACAATCTTTTGCAAAAAATTCAAAATGGTTTTGGAGCAAAGATTGTGATAAGGCATTCTGTAAGGTTAAACAAATTTTAACTTCTGCTGAAGTTTTAGTTCATTATAACCCCAATTTTGAACTAAAATTAATTACTGACGCAAGTTCTGTGGGAGTAGGTTGTGTTTTAGCACACGTTCTTCCCGATAGAAGGGAACGTCCCATAGTGTATGCATCGCGTACGTTATCGTCTGCAGAACGAAATTATCCTCAAGTAGAAAGGGAAGGTATTGCGATTATTTTTGGATTATTCAAATTCAATCAGTCGGTACTTAAACGGCCGCGAGTTTATTCTTGTTAGTGATAACAAACCCCAAATTGCTATTTTTAGTCCTAAAAAGGGCATACCTCAATGTTCTGCAAATCGTTTAAGACGTTGGGCTGTAATTCTGTCAAATTATAGATACAAAGTCCAGTACCTATGCAAAATCAGAAAAAAAAATTAGCTGATTGCTTATCACAAGATTACCCGTTAAAAATAATAAAAATGAGATTTGGGAATCTGTTGATCTTGATTATATTAATTACTTTTGGGAAAACAGTTTTATCTCTACAAATTTTGATTTAATTAAATAACATACTAAAAAAGACAATGCATTTCAATCAGTTATTAGATTTGTTAAAAACTCTTGGCCAAAATACGCAAAACATGACTGTAAACTTAAAGCTTTTTACGTAATTCGAAATCAACTCAAAATTGAGCATAATATTATGAGGTATTGCTAGGGAATGACAGAATTGTTATTCCTGAAAAATTGCATAATCGTATGCTCGAACAATAATTACATTTGTCACATTTAGGTCTCATTAAAATGACAAATATTGCAAGGTCGTATTTTTTCTGGCCAGGCATTAATAAAAGTATTGAAGATTTTGCTTTAAAATGTAAAAATTGTTCGATTTATAAAATATCTCCTCCAAAAACTACCCTTAATCCTTGGAAATAGCCCCTTGGAGTTTTTTCTAGAATCCATATTGATTACATGGGCCCATTTCTTAATAAAAATTTTTTGGTAATTTTGGATGCTCATTTCAAATGAGTAGAGGTGTTTGTCACTAACAATATTACGTCAGGTTTTACCATTTCTGCATTACATAGTACTTTTTCACGATTTGGTGTGGCAAAATCAATTGTGTCGGATAACGCGAGTAATTTTACTAGTTTGGAATTTCAAGTTTTTTTAGACAAATATAATATAAAACACACGATTATAGCACCATATTTTGCTCAGTCAAATGGAGCTGCGGAAAATGCGGTTAAAAATATTAAAAATGCTTAAAAATTGTTTGGGTCGTAACAAAAAATTGGACATACAGATAGAATTACAAAATTTTTTATTCGATTACAGAAATGCGCCTCATGCAACGACCGGTGTTTCCCCGGCAATGCTCATGTTCGGTCGTGATTTAAGGACTCGTTTTTCTGTCTTTAAGCCAGATTTAGAAAAAATATAAGAAGGAGTCTCAAAACATTAAAATAATCAAATAAAAAATTTTGGGGGCAGGGAAAGTTTGCGCGAATTAAATAAATTTTCCTGGATACCGGGCATAATAAAATTGACAAATTAATTGGTAAATGTACCTATGTTAAAATTCCAGAAACGACATTTTAACGAATTGCGTAAAACTAAGATTCAAAGTGGTTTACTTGACATAGAGAACTCTACGAATATTAGTGAAAATAAAACTAGTGATATAATAAAGTCAGGAAACGATTATAATAGTGACATAATAGAAATAGAGGACGATCAAGATATTGAAGATAAGAACTCTGGCAGTGCAACTTATGATCTTCCTTCTACTTCTTCGGCTCAGAGACCAAAGAGGAAAATTAAGCCCCCAAAAAGATTAAATTATGCTTAATTTATCTTACGTCATCGTTACATAATTAGGATATGCGACACACTTAATTAGGTATAAAAAAAATAATTTGATTGTGTAATGTATCTTAGGATATAATTTTTAGGTGGGGAAGGATGTAGTATATTACGTAATTAAATTTTTGTGGTTTAAAATATTAATTTGCAAGTGCAATAAAATAAACACATTTTTATTTGGTCTGCTGAAAAACTTGTTTATTGATACCTATGGAATGTATATAAAAAATAGAGTACGCGGCATCGACGAAAACCTGCCACACAGTAGTAAGTTTATTTTAGAACGTATTGTAATAAATGCTGTTTTAAGCAAAATCCATCGTTTTTTCATTATCACCAATTTCCCGAATACCCATAGGAACGAATATTCCACATCGAGTACCTATTCAACAGTTCGTCATTTTAATTTGCTTTCTGATATCACCATATTTTTGGTAAACTATGGTTAAAAAGTATTTTCGTGACCATTTAAAATAAATACCGAGAAAATGATGGTCTTTTGAAAACTGGAGCGTGTAAAATTTTCTACATATTATACGCGTGTTTTTTTTTTTAACCTTCCAAGTTCCGTTCACTAAGCAACTGAAACTTTGCGACTATGTCATGTTATCTTGAACATATAAAAATAATTATATCTTTATGTATTTGATCCTCAGTGGTTTTAAAGTTAAAGTAACATTTTGAAAATAAAGCCGATTTATTTTAAATTAAGTTCTTGTTTTCGTTATGTTTATTTTTGCCTTAAAATTATTGCAATAATTAAATGTTTTATTACATTTTCTGACCCAACATATGGACCTAATAAAGGCAGAATTTTTGGCACTAGCGTAAAAATTAGCTGATAGTTTCGCGTGGTTTCATTCATGAATGGACGGACGGATGGAAAAATCTAATGGACTTTTGCATTTTAGGTCTTGTAGTCTTGTTAAGATAAAGACAAGAAAATCTTGCTTGGTTGTCATTGGCTTAAAAGGGATGAAATTAAGAGAAATTACGTTAAACAAAATTCATTTATTTTAATGATAGAGAGAAAACATTTTTGGTACACCTAGTAACATGCAAACAAAATTTATTTTACTTTTTCAGCGATCTTGATATAAACATTGTCGATAACGGTGATGGAACTGTAAGCATATTCTACACTGTTGAAGATGCTGGAGAATATACCATCAATATCAAATTTGGTGGGCAAAACGTTCCAGGTGGTTTCTACACATTTATGGTAAGTCTTGCATGCTATTTTAATACCACTACAGAGTATCATAAAAATATACCGTGCGAGCAAAAATTATTTGCATCAAAGAGGGCTTAGATTAAAAAACGTAGGGCTTGGTTTAGATCACAATGATATGGGGACGATATATCTAACCAAATATACGTTAAAATTTTGTCAAATTCATATTATGGCATGATATGCCAAACTTATGAGTAATAAAATAAGTAGATAAATACAAATTTATTTTTGTTGTTTACAAAATTAACAAAGTAAGAATATACAGAAAGAAAAAGAAAAATAATTACATAAATAATTGCTGAAATTGGCCATTGATCCTCCCACTTCTTGGGACAGGCGTCTTATACAATTTGTTGGCGTATTTTGCATTAGTTCACGAATGTTTGCAACAAGTTCTTCTGTTCTTACAGATAGTCTTCCTGCTCCTTTTTTGTGTTGTATAGAACCTGTTTCCCTAACCACAGCCACGGTTCTTTTCAGGCAATGATAAAAATCCCCAGCAATAAAAGCAACGTTAGGAAAATGTTCGTGAAAATCGTCCATGCACAAACCCGGATTGTATTGCCATTTACCATTTACTCTAACGCCGTTTCGAAAATACGCTTCAACCATGAATGTTTTGTGCTGTTCCGTAAAGTGTGAATTGTTCAAGAAATTAAAAAAATTAGGGCTAAATCAAATTACTTGTAACGACTGTCAAAGAAGACGCAATAACTGATTGATATATAATTCAGGTAGTTACTGACACCCAACATAATAATTAAAACACACTACTTTTATATAAAATTTGACATTTACTTTCAACTCAGATTCTAAAATTTAATATAGGCTCTGGCCAACAACGCCTTTGAGAGGTTGTTGCTCTGGCTCGGTATTATTAAAAAAGCATACAAAATTGCATATTATAGAACACGGTGATAATTATCAAAGCCAATTGTTCGGCTCTTGGCCAATCTGTTGTTGAACTTTTAGAACAAAAGTTCAGTGATAAATGTAATATTACGCGAAAGATTGCAACCTTTTTACAAGCGCTTTCATAAGTTCACATTAATATATAAAATTGATCCCGATGTTCTATTCGAGCACAAAAAACTATTAAGGTAGTCCTTGAACGTATTACTGCCGAAAAAACTTAAGCGTAGGTACTTATCTGATACTCATAATAGAAATCAGGTGGTTTGAGGTCCTCATAAAGTTTAAAAACGGGCCTTGCACAACGGTATTGACAGGCAACTGAGCCTCGTGGCAGAATCCATGCAGACGCCTTCTCGGACAACCAATTTACTGGGGCCACAGCATTACTCCATGGGGTACAAAATGGAGGGTCCGTAATCTGACTGAGTAAAACCCCATTACACTTTAAATCTTCGTAATACTTAATTTCAAAACTTCAGAATATATAATTACAAGGCTTCGTAATATTTAGTTACAAGACTTCGTAATATTTAATCACAAGACTTCGTAATATTTAATTACAAGGGCTAAAATAGCAAAAGAAAAACATGTCAGATGGAGGTTATATGAAAATTTCATGAACAACTCGAAAATAGCGAAAATCAAGAAAATATCGAACAAAGATGAAAATATTACCTTAAATTTGGGTTTTGCCACGATTTCCAATCCTGGATTTCAAAGGATGGTAGGAATAAATCCTGACAATTTTCCAGGACACCCTTTTGTCGCCCTTGGTTCACATACCCAGGTAGCAACATGACGTGAAAATCACGTGAAGTATTCGTCACCACATGACGAGAAATGACGAGATAAATGACGTAAAATTGACGTGAAAATGACCTCCTAATGTCTGGGACGAATGACGTCATATTGGTGACGTCATTTAGACGTGTTATTTGGCGATTTATTTGACGTGTTATGGATGTCATATTCACGACATATTTTTTATTTTAGTACTCTTACGCAAATGAAACTACTAGCACTTTCGAAAAAGATAAATATATTGAAAAAAATAGATATACAGAATTATGTAAATATATTGCAAAAAAATTGATATGCTCCTCTAATGATTGAAAGTTTGCAATGCTGCTTAAAGGAAACTCCACAGGTGTATCATTAGGCAAACTAGAAACAACACAGGAGTTTCTCGATTGTTTAAGTTGAAGCAATCCCTTAACTCCTTTTAATTCTTCCCTTAATTTCCTTATTTCTTTAAAAATTTTCTGTAAACCTAAAAATTTTAAAAATCAAGTAGAACGCAATAAATATACAAACAAAAATATTACTACCATTAACAAATACAGTGACGGTCCTATTGCTTTCATTTAACACTGGCTCGTTATTAGGTGTCAAAGTTAAGTCCTCCTCTTTAGTAATTGATGGTGATGATTTTCTCTCGATGTATGTGGTTCCAACAATGCATTTTTATGTATCAGTGAATTGGAAAAAGTCCTTTTAAATACAGGATTATCTTTAGAACGTCTCGTTGGTGTATTTGCCAAAATCTGCTGAGAATTTGAGCCACCTATTTACAAATGATAAATGATATATATTAAGACTAAATTCTGAAACTTTAAAATTTGCTAAAAAACAGTTTTATGAGACTTAAATTAACTCAATTATGAAATTTGAAAATTAATTTGACAGTTTTGATTGTTAAAGACATGATTTTTTCTTCAACTGCTGTTGATAATTTTTTCATATATTTTTGAAAATTGTCACAAAAAAAACTGAGGTATTCGCATGTCAATAAAAAGTCAAAACAAAAAGACAAGCTGGTCCTAGCAGCAGCAGTAAAAGTGCCAATTAAGGCCAGAGAACAGGCCCCGCCCCTATTGAAAATGGGTATAAAATAGCATGCAAAACAGGGGTACTTGCTGTTCAACATTTCTCTTAAACTATGGGCTTTACATACCTAAAATTTTGGTGAGGTGTCACAGAAGCTGGTGGATTATCATGAAGTAAATCGCTTTTCGAAAAAAGGTATAAATAATAAAGAAATTACACTTGAAAAATCATGTTTTTGCTTTTCATGACCTCGATAAGAAAATCACTTATACAGAAGTCCACATAAAAAACACAAATTTAATATACTTTTTAATATTCACTACAACTTTCTGTTCCCCTAAAAACCTATTTTTTTGTTAAATGTTCGCACAATTTCGATAAATATAAAAAAAACTTGCTCAGAACCTGGTTTACTTTTAGGTAGTCAGCTGTTAGTAACTTTTAGGGATATTTGGTTTTCACCAATATAAAATCTACAGAAACCTACCATTTAATCGGTTTGAGGGGTCTCCGCTAGGTGTCGGCACCGCGAATGTCCCATTCTATTATTTCATTCATAAAAATCCGTTATGTCGGCTTTACACCATAATAACGCAATTTTCTATATTGACCCAAGTCGATGTAACTGGAACATAGAATTGAACTTACGATAATTTAAAAGTTATGGCGTTTTTGTCGCTTTTAATTGGTAAAACGATGGTAGAACATGCATTTACCACTAAGCTTGTTATCTCGGTTTTAGTTATGTGAAAATAAGCTAATTTATTTTTTTTTAAATAAAAAAATTAAAAGTATAGAGTAAAAGTGTACTTTAATATTTTATTTTACGATAATAATTACACTAGATATATTTTTTGTTATGTTATCTTCATACTTCTTTAATTATTATTCTCTCATCCATTTTGTTTTGCCTCTGTCAGTCGTATGAGTTTTTAAACCATCGGCATGTAGATATGTGTTTCTGTAACTGATCCTAGAAAAATATAGGCATGTTTTAAATATAGGTAAAAAATACGTATAGCCAATCACACATTGCTGCCCTTTAATATTTTAATAGTTTGTTGAGAATAAGTAAAACAAAATGTATAAAACATTGATTCATGTTTCAACCAAGTCATTAATTCTTGACAAAATATGTATAAACTTACAAGAAATACCTATGCTGTACAGGACGTGGGACAGAATTATAAAGTACTTTAAGACTTTTTTTTTCACTGGATACCTCCTCGAGAGCAAAGTAAATCATCACCATTTTCAGATAATTGGTGTAAATTTTACAGGCACAAACACTGTCATTATCAATTTTTCTGTATTTCTATTCTTTGAAAAATTCCTCAAATAGGTAATACCTATTTAAGCCAAAAAAACTATTCAAAATCCCGTTAGTTGATTTTATATGTAGTAAAAATCAAATAGCAGGACTCTGAATAACCTTTTCGACTAAATATCACGTTAAAATAAAATACTCTATATTATTGTTTGTCTAGCCTTGAAGAAAATGAAAAATAAAACTCGGACATGCAAATGACATTTTCATTAAAATATTAAAAGGAAATCACAATTAAGTACCATTTGAGTCTGTCTTAGAATTCCTCGTAATCTGCTGATCGAGTGCCTCGTTTACTGGTTTTTCATTCATTCTCTACTTGAAGCTTTCTCAGCAATGTGTGTATTTTCAATAAAAATATCTACTTCCATTGTCAGCCTGGAAAAGTGAAAAGGCCTGGGTAAAATAGCTAACCTAAAGGTGACAACAAAATCTTGTCTTCAAAATTCATTCTTTCACATCACATAACGAACAGCTGATCTAAAACAAAAATACCACAATGCAAAAAACACTTCAGATTGGGTTAAAATAAAATTATTTCCACTTGAGTTTAGCAGAGAATCGACAAGGTTTAAAAAGATCAAAAAAATAGATTGTATAATATACATAGTAAGCAAGAATCAGCAAGATTTAAATTAGTATCGTAGGGTTTAGTAATTAAAATATGCGTGGGTATTTATACATTTACCAAAACTTAGGAAAAAATAATCAAACAAGTGTTGGCACATTTTGGTTAATAATGAGTTATAAGTATGGGATGACTTGTATAATCATAAAAATAATTAATCAAATTTAACAAACTTACCTTTAGCAGAACAAAATGTAAAAAGGCTCGTGTTCATAAACAATATTAGTAGAAAAGATAAACAAACTCTTTGATAAAGTCTGTCAGCCATTATCACTTAGCTTAGGGCGAGGTTGGGCTGGGCGATTCCATTTTTGTGGCATTGTCCAATCCAAGAAGACTCTGAACAATGCAAAATAATGCTCGGGCCCTTCGTAGCCTATATTTGTCTCCGTCTGCATTAAATTACCTTCGCTACATATAAAGAGAGACATATATAGCTCGAACGAAGATAGGTCTCCTTGCTTAGTAAAGACGTTCAGTTTTTACAAATAACGACGTAGGAGTTATATTAAGTCATGATGGGGACGGTAAACGTAGGGCGCCTACTAGCGGCAGAAGTCTGGCTCTGACGTCACAATATGTGCTTCCATTCCGCCAATCTTATTTTCACCTTGTCACGCTTGTCACTGTTTACAAAAAAATCACATCCAATAAAACTTTTTACCAAATAGCGTAAAAAGAATTCTAGAAGAAGTAAAATTTAAATTTTACCCTACAAAGTGCAATGTTGCCAGAATGTTCTGCAGTGGCAGTTTATACTTTCAGGGTTTATTTCTGCGATTATTTTTTAAAATATGGTTAATAAGTACCTACCTAATTTCGCAAGTATGGATGCAAAAATCCTTATTTTAAACAATATTCAGGACTTATTATTTTATCATTTAGTCAGTTACCTACATACATTGTATATTTACAAAAAATACAAGTACGCTTTAGGTAAGTGAATGGGGAATCAAATCAAAAAAATAGTATTTAATTAATTACACAATAAATAATTGCAGGCAATTTCAGAGATTTTAAAACAGTGGTATTATTGTTTGTTTGAAGGTTGTAGACAATGATGTATCTTGAGTAATAGATGTGTTTTGGACTTCCATTGCCTTTAGTTTTTCATATCACAACCACAACGTTTCAACTGGAGATACTTACCAGTTGAAAGTTGAAACGTTTGTGATATGAAAAACTAAAGGCACTGGAAGTCCAAAACACATCTTTTTTTTTTATTACTCAAGTCGTATTTTATTATTATTATTATTACGCAAATATGAGAATATTTATTTAAAACGGCAACATTGCACTGCTTTTGGAGACAGAAAAATAGCAAAATACCTATAAAATAAAAGTCCATCAAAAATTATTTTAAAATTGGCATTCTATTTTAGGAGTACAATTCTCCGAAATCTTGAACTGACTGCGATTCCAATAGACCAGTAAATTACAGTATATTAAAAAGTGACCATCGGCGAGTAAAGAATAATTTGTCAACTAGCTGTTGCATTGTGTTCATAAAAAGCGCTATGTTGCCATTATAAATTACGTTCGCGGCTCGGTACAGCGCCATGTATTACAAACCGCTAATTAAATTCATAATAAGCGCAAGGTTTGGCAACATCCTAGCTTTGTAAGGAAAATCAAAATCACACAGCACTGCTATTATTGGAGAAGTAGCCTTAAATGAGATCATAGAATTTTACTATATTTTACAACTCCATTCAATATTTTAGGCAAGTAAAAATATATTGCAAATCGGAACGGTGAACTTATTAAGTTTTATGAAAGTATTTTGTGATGACGTCTGTGATCACATAATGTGTGGTGAAAAGCACGTGGATAATGTTCCCTTAAGTGCGTTGCCTAGCTCATTTACTAACAGTTGAAGGAAATTGTAATATTTTTTTATTTATGTTTACTTACCAGGACTATGCTTGCCTATTTTTGGGAAAATGGGTGCCCTTGGCGGTTTTCCAAGTGGTTCATGGTCTTCGCTGCTTAAATAGTCCGATAAATATCTTTTGATCCTTTTTCTAACCCCTAAGCACGAGTCCAAATCGGATTCCGATGACTATATCAGAAGTTTCTTCACATTTTTTCAATTTCTTTTTAGCTTTTTCTAAGTTATACCTGTTAACAGTAAGCTGAAATAAAACAATCTCTCATTTTTAACAAGCCAAAAAAATATTAGCCAACAAAATAAATATTTATGCAATAATAATTCACCTTAAATGCCACTGTTAGGTTAGAGCATAGCAAAAAGCCTCTTTCTTCAAAGGGGTAAGCCAGGATGAGTGAATCAATCCTATTCCACCATTTTCCAAAAATTCCACTTCTACATAAGCCATAGGTAGGTTTCCTCTAAACTGATTGCTCTCGTGATTGATATTTTTTATTCCACCACTATACAAATAGAAAAAATAATATTTTACCCAAATTATAATCACTTTTATCAACCAATTATGATAATTAGAATAAATACATAGTTTTTTATATTAGTATGTAAATTATTTTTAGTTTATTTGCTTTCTTTACTCAACATTAAGTACAGGTAGGGGAGAGCCACCAACAGTGGCCATCCTTTTTTTTATTTCCACGTATTTCAAAAACGTTTAAAAAATTTATGCTTTTTCCATTATTTTTGACTACATATACGATAAGGCTGTACAAATATGACTCTTTTTAATTTTAAAACGTATAGGATCTTTTCCTAAATATGTTTTTAAAAACATACCACTATGGCCACTGTACCGAACCACATAGTGGTACAGTGGCCATAGTGAAAAAGCATACTAAATACTGTTTTTAAGTTGGCAATAAGCAATAAGACTTCATACAAAATCCTTTAATTAGGAAATTTATAAGTATACACATCGAAAAATAAAAGAAACATGTATCATATAAATGCAATTTTTTTATTCAAATAATTTAAGGAACAGTGGCTACCCCTTTATAATATATGAGAGTAGTGGCCAATGTACCCTCCGTTAAGGTGGCCACTGTAAGAAAGGAAACATAAAAATAAAACCTAACCTAAGAGAAAAACAATGCAGATTCTTTAGCCTTTTACCACTGAACTTCGTACTGCAATAGCACATCCTTAAGAAGCATGCAATAAAGTGACTGAAACACTTACCAGCTTTGAATGATTAAAACGAAAAGTCACTCTAATAAAAAACTTTCCACACCGAATTTCAATGTCGCACTTATTACGACGAAGCCGGTCATTTAACTGAAAGTATTCGGCGCGCCACGTGCTGGAAACATACTTAAGCACGGATTCAAGAGAGAGCGCTAGCGGTGTACGTTTTGTAAGAGAATAGTCACTGGCGGCCACTGTACCTGCCATGGCCACTGTTGGTGGCTCTCCCCTACATCATTTTACACTGCATATTGTGTCTAGAGTGACATTTTAGACCCCAATTGACCCCAATTTTGGAAATTGACACGTTTTAGAATTCTATTATAATAAGTTCTGTTACATTAAGCACAGAAACTGTACTTTTAGGTACATTGAACCTGATCAAATATAGACTACAGGTTGAGGAATGCAATGAAAGCATCGATTAATTATTCTCCAAAAGCACCGAATATTATTTTCTGAATTTTATTGATATTAGGTATCTTAAAATACCTAGACAAAATAGCATTAAAAATATGCATGGTGTCCATGATACAAGGTTCTTTGTATCATGCATGGTGTCCAAACATAATAATTTAGGATTTAAATGCACATGTAGAATAGGTACAAGCAAAAATGCCGTAGGCAGTAGGTATCTCAATTTTCAAGAAACTTGGTATCACCACCACAAGGTCGTTCCAGGATGATTATGAAATGAATACCAATATATTTTCTCCTAGTACCTAAACCACAAAGTTCTACACAATTCACAACACAAAACCGCCAAAAACAGAAGAAAGGACGCCACGAGTTACGTTTTACGTTGTTGTTGTTATGGCAAGGCAAACATAACCTCAAATTTGTCACTTTCGTTTCGAGCTCGCACATTAATCCGGTAATTTGTCTCTGTTTCTCCAAGTGCTGCAATTTTGAAAGAAAAGAGATATAGAGTAAAAAGCGAAAACTGTGCAATCGTAAACGGCAAAATTTCATATTCATTTCATGATCACAGAAAAATAAAAGGTTTGTTGGCTAGAAAAGGAATAGGCTGTGGTCGAATGTTATATGTACGTACAGAATACGAACTATTTTGTCTTTTTTTTACCTTATAATTTTTAAATAATTGACGTATTTTATCTACTGAAAATGTTGCCGAAAAAACTAAAAAAGTTTACTATTTTAAACCGTTATTTATATCATCAAAATTTGAAGCTGCAAGGCAGGGAGATCTTGAGTTTGTTTAATAAATTTAAATGCGTTTTAATTGAGTGAGCATAATTAATTTAGTCGTGTAGCAAAAAACAAAAAAATAATTTTTTCTTGCTCCAGCGTACCTATTTTATCACCAGAAAAATACGTCAATATTACGTAATATATAACACGACATAATGACGTCACTTATCAGACGTCATTATGGCGTGATTTTTTGGTCATTTTGGACCGCTGACGAGTGTCGACGAGTTATCACCATATAATGACGTCAAAATGACGTACCCCTGCTACCTGGGGAGGTTCAATGACAGGCTGACACAACGAATACTTACACCAGGAAGAAGACAAACAAGCATGTTAATTGGTCGAAGCAAAAATGTCATTAAGGAAATGTCAAAACTGTCAAAAAGAGCGCACCATCGGGTCTGGTTGCGGGACGTTTAAACGCCCATAGTTTTGTTATTTTTTTCTGGCGAAATATTTTAAAGTAATATTTAAGCCAAAAAAACTATTCAAAATCCCGTTAGTTGATTTTATATGTAGTAAAAATCAAATAGCAGCATTCTGAATAACCTTTTCGACTAAATATCACTTTAAAATAAAATACTCCATATTGTTGTTGGTCTAGCCTCGAAGAAAATAAAAAATAAAACTCAAAAATGCACATGACATAATTTTATTAAAATATTAACGGGAAATCACAATAATTACCATTTGAGTCTGTCTTATAATTTCTCGTAATCTGCTGATGATCGAGTTCCTCGTTAACTGGTTTTTCATTCATTCTCTACTTGAAGCTTTGTAAGCAATGTGTATTTTGAATAAGAATACATATTTCCGTTGTCAGCCTGGAAAAGCGGAAAGGCCTGGGTAAAAACTTTTTATAGCTAACCTTAAGGTGAAGACAAAATCGTGTCTCCAAAATTCATTCTTTCACATAACGAACAGCTGATCTAAAACAAAAATACCACAATGTAAAAAACCAATGATCAGATCATGGAAAAAACACTTCCGAGTGGGTTATAATAAAATTATTTCCACTTGAGTTTAGTAGGCAGAGAATCTACAAAAGGTTTAAAAAAGATCAAAAAAATAGATCGTATAATATACATACATAGTAAGCAAGAATCAGCAAGATTTAAATTAGTATCGTAGGGTTTCGTAATTAAAATATGCGTATTTATAGATTTACCAAAATTTAGGAGAAAATAATCAAACAAGTGTTGGCACATTTTGTTCAGTTATAATAATATGTTATGATTTGGATTTGTATAAATCATAAAAATAATTAATCAAAGTTAGCAAACTTACCTTTAGCAGAATGAAATGTAAACAGGCTCGTGTTCATGAACAATATTAATAGAAAAGATCAAGTTAATAAGTTAAACAAACTCTTTCATAAACTTTGTCAGCCATTATCATTTTATTTTATAAAGGCGAGGTTGGGCTGGGCGATTCGGCGATTCCATTATTTGTGGCCGAGTCCAAGAAGACACTGAACGTTTAAAAATAATTTAATGGCTCGGGTAATTTGTAGCATAGATCTGTCTCTGTCTGCATCAAGTTACCTTTGCTATATATAAAGAGAAAAAAGTATAGCTCGAACGAAGAAAGGCCGCTTTTCTTAGTAAACACATTCAGTTTAAACAAATAACGACGTAGGAGTTATATTAACTCATAAATGATGAGGACCTTAGACAAGGATAGACGACAAGTATGGGGACGGTAAACGTAGGGCGGTTCTATTGACAATTGTCTGGCATGTGACGTCACACTCTGACGTCACATGATTCCATTCCGCCAATCTTTGTCTTACCAGGCTGGGGGCTGGGCTGACAGCCCGGAAATGGAAAGGCTAAAGCCGAAACATTGCAAGATTACCCACTATCTTACGGCCACGAGAGGGCACCTCTAATCCCAAGGTTGACCAACAAAACCGATCCATCGTTGACCATAGCGCACCTTCGCTGAGAATGAACGCCGTTATTAATTTGGCCACCAGACACTGGATGTCAGTAATTGCAACACTTTTCGACGGCGACATTATAACAATAGTGCCGACGTGAATCAAAATCAAAAAGATACTCAATAAAACAGTAATTACAAAAAACATGTAACAGTGATTGTTACAAAGTAGTAAGTCATTTTCGGGGTTATTGAAGTTAAAAAGGCCATATTTAACAAATCATTTTTTATGTTTATGAAAAATGTTAAGTGGCTTGTCATTTTCTATTTGCCAAAACACTTAAAGAAGTAGAATAGGAATTTAAATTTTGACAAATGTATCAAGTACATAAGCCTAAAAAAAAAGATTTTATAAAAAGTAAAACCTACTACAAAAACGACCTAAAAATAAAAAATAATTTTGTTTTTAGGAGATTATAGCAGATTTATAATACTAATTCTTAACCTCTCTAGTTTTTTTATCTAAAGCTATTTTGATATCAGCATTGTTAGTTGTAATTAACTAGGAAAATATTCTAAAAGAGCTAGCTTATCGTAAGAAACTTGCGAAATTAGGTATTAGTTAAGAGTCTGATATATTATCCTTAGAATCATTTTATTGTTTTTAAAACAATTCTAATTATATTTTTCATGTAATAAAGATAATAATTTATTTAAAATTCTAAAGACATCAACAGCAGGGGCGGATGGACAACTTTGAAGCGACCCCGGACGGTTTTTGCTTAAGTGGCCTACCAACTGTTAGTGCCATATAAAAACGTCTTTTTAATTTATTAATTTGAAAAATAAAATTTTTTACCTTTTGCAACAAAAATAAATCTTTTTTATATAAAAATACTTATTTATTCAATGAAAGATTGATATAATATGTATATTTATACCGGATGGCCAAATCAGAATGGACGCCTGCTGTATCTTAGGAATCGTTGGTCACAAAGTTCTTAAATAAACAATTTTATGGCAAAATCGACCAACAGAAATTTCCGGAAATTATTTTCAAGTTCCTAAATTCACCGCTAGGGGGCGTTCAATCTATGACTAAGAAGATTTTCGGGTTTTTATCGATAATATGCCAAATAAAGATATAACAAAAATTAAGTGTATTATTCTTTGAACTATGGGTACAATATTGATTTAATTCATTTTGCTCTAACTCGTGAAATGGACTGAGGGGAGAAAGGGGAACCTCTTTTGAAAGAAATACTTTGGTTTGCTTTTATAACCAAATTTGACAAACTTAATCTAGCTTGAAAGAGCTTATTCTACAGAAACATTTTTGAAATGGTGCATAACTATTTTCTGTTATACCCCTCGCCGCCAGAGAGGGCTATGTGCACAACTGCACAATGATTAGATTTGTCGATTTTTTTTCAAAAATTTCAAATGAAATCATATATAAATATTTATTTAGAGACAAAATAGACTAAAAACGAAGAAAACTGGTGAAACCTGCAGTTGAATATCCTAATTCAAACCAGAGATACAGAAAAAAAAGTCATTTTTTTTAAATGGCCTATATGCTTGTGCTAAGCCTCCCCTCAATTGCTACTACTATTATATAGGAAAAAATTCTATGAAATCGGCTGCAAGGAACTGACATTTAAAAAAATACGTATCGTAAGTTTAGAGTCACAAATGAAGTTAAAAGGTTTAATAAAGAAATTTATTTTGTTATAATATTATTTTAAGTAAAACACTTTTTATTTAAAATCCCACTGTTAGTGACAATAATTATTAATACAATAGAAATAATAATACTCTTGTGACAATAAGAAAATATAACTCACATATTCATAATTTTCGTAAATAACCCACCCATATTTATCACAATAAATTAAAATAGAAAAAACACAATCTTTGTTCCATACTTAAATTTAATTTGTTAGTTAAATTAACATAACTTTAGAATAAATTAAACTAAATATCAGAAAAAACCCATATTATATACAATAATGTTTCTTTTGCTAGTATACAGGTACTTTAGCGTATATTTGGAATTAAATGTACATCCTGACGAAGCTGCAGTGCAGTGATACATGTCGTATGGTAAATAAAAGTGAAATTTTAAATAAAATAGTGTTTTACTTACAATAATATAAAAAAATTATTATGGATTTATACCAAGTAACGACCAATAATTAGTAAAGTGTTAAAGACATTTCTAATTATTGTTAATCTCAGTTTACCACTAGAAAGAATTTTGCAGCAAATTATACTGTCAGCATATTAAATGCTTGAGCAGTTGGGATTACCATTTTCGCACAGAAAAAAAAGACTTAAAAACTTAAATTTGTTAAATCTGTCAAGTAGTTATAAAGTTTTACACTAGGTTAGGTACTAATTATTTTAGCAAAGAATTTAATTATTTTTTTCAGTGATAGTTTTTTATGTTTTTGTTTCAAAGCCTACTTTATAAAAAGTTATATTTTCTTGTATTGCTAGTCGACATCCCCACTATTGATACTTAATCAGGAGTTAAATGAGGCAGAATTGGGGTGTTGATAAAAATTACTGTTTGGGACACAGTGTACCTACAAAAATATAAACTTTTTATGCCACCCGGTATATTATCTCTAGTGACATTAAGGTTGGGGATTTTTCTGGTTGGCAGCAGTGCAAAGATGGAATCCAAGCCGCGACGCGCTCAAATATAGGGATCACATATTTTCCTTAATCATCTTAATAAACAGTAAGTGTTATGTCTTAAAACCTTGTTTATTTCAAATTCAATATTATTGGTCACGTTTTTAGTTAATAGTTTTTACAGTCCGCTATATCGAAATAATAAAATAAATCATATAGAACGGAATTCGCGATTCACATTCGGCGTCTTCATTTTAGTCCGTACGAGCCACATACGGTAACCTTTCACAAAAAATAGTGACCAACAAAACCCATGACATCAAGTTAGTGTGTTTTTAAAAGCTAAAAAAGTGTTTTTTTTACTCAAAAGTGTTTATTTAAACTTTAAACAAGTTTCAACAAAGCGAAAACGATCGCAAAACGAACGGTTCCGAACGGGAAAATTCCGTGACGTATTTCGAAATTTGATTCGCTTAATCGCCGATAGAGGTTCACTCGCACATGTGACATTCAAAGATCGACGCGGTTCAAGGTCTCTATAGGGTAGGTTGCCTGGTAACTTTGGGCCAATCAGATGTTCGCATTTCATGCGCGGGAATACGTCATCCAGACGACACATTTAAAATATTTTCATGGTCGGCATATAAAGAATGGCAATTAAATAGTTTTCAAACAGAATTCCTGTGGTTTTGATATGTAAATTCAATGGTTTTTGTTTAAATATCATTTTTTGACAAATTTTAAATGATTTTAGCCCTTAAAAAAGGAATATTTCTTACATATTTTCCTAATTATGGCTTGGGAGGTAGAACAGGCACTTTTACTCGCTTGCAGGGGAAGTGAACCGAATCTCGCCCTTATAATGTTATTTCATTTTTAAAATTTATTACCATTGTCATTACAATAAATTATTTGTTTGATTTTCTTTGTGGATGATTATTAATTAGGCCTATCAGAAAATAGACAGTATTGTATAATAGGTAAAGTGCTAAAATCATTTATAATTTTGCATATAATGTTAAATTTTATATTTTGGAAAACCATGTTTTATCTATTATCGAAAAATATTGGGAATTGTGAGAAATAATAATAATAATAATAATAATTTTTTTATTTCAAATTATGCTTTACAATGTGGAATAAAAGGAAATGATGTCACAAAATAAAATAGGTTTGCCTACCATTCATTACCTAAGAAGTTTAATAACGATTAGGGTTTAATGTCCATTAACACTTGTTTTAATGTTTTTGACATACTAATAGATCTATATTAATTGGTTATACTGTTGCTCTAAAACAACAATTTTTTGTTTGACCAGCTATTCTCCATAATGTGCAAAATACCATCTAAAATTCCATTTGTTAAATTGATATTTGCAGCCCACTGTTGTAATGTGGATATTCCAGGCAGCGGATAATGCAAAGTTTGTATTAAATATATATATATGACTGTTTACTAAAATATCTTAACGTAAAAGCTTTTGAGAGTTCATCCTGTGTCCAACTAGTTTTGGATTTCTTATTTAAGGCAATGTCCACTTGATTCGGAAACAAAACATCTTGCAAAGCTATTTTTATTTTTTCTTCAAGGTTTTTACCACCACTGTATTTATATTTTTTTATCTTGTCTTCTCAAATGGAGACACTTTGTTTTAAAATCGTTTCATTATTTTCATGATCTGCAATTTTTTTTTTAACTTCTCATTTTCTTGTCTCAATAATGAAAATTTTCTTTCCCAAATATCATAATCTGTTTCCTTGCTTGTTGATGCAACCTCCGAAATATCCATGGAAATGTTATCATTTAGCTTTTCTGATTCTAACTGTAATAAATCTTCCACAGTTGCTTTGTTTTCTTTTCGATTTATCCGACAAGCTCTTTTCGATAACATAGTATCTTTGTTTTCAATCAAAGGTAAAAATAATGTCGGGACAGCTATAAAAAAAAATAAAATAAAGGTTCACTAAACCTAGAAACTTCTTTCTTAATAATAATAATTATTATGATTATCATTAGAGGATAGGTACTTCAAGAGCCCTCACAAATCTTAATGTTATTATTGTTATAAATACATTAACTCAACCCTTACGTTGGAATCTTTGACCCCCAAAATAATATAAGTTTATTTACTTTGGGCTTGGCTGTCACTTTATTAATAGAGAACTGCCTATTTATTTACTCCTTTTCACTTACCATCTTTGTTTAAAAGCATTGGTTGGAAATTCATTAAGCGAGCTTGCAGTTCATCTTTGTAGTCAGTTAACAGAAAATGCTTGCTGCATATCCTCTTATTTTTGGGCGTCCAATTTATCCTTTCGGCAACATTTTCGTTCCCATTCTTTTGCAACATTGGGGTTTTTTGGGAATGTAAAAAATATTATCTTTTTTTCGTCTGGATCTGGCTGCTTCCTTAAACTACTGTTACATGTAGCTATGCTACAAATATTGCCATAAATAATCAAACAATAATTTGTTTTAAAATTAGAACATAAGAATCAAGTTTAATAAACTAACCTTGAAATTCACACAATGAAAATCGCTGAAAATTTACAATTTGTGATGGTTTTCTCACTAAATAATATTGTCAGTTCACAAAAATATTGGGTATGTATAACACAACACACTCGTGCACATCGATTTTCAAGAATATGACAATAAAAATAAAACTGAAAATCAAAATAGTCAAGAAAATAAGCCTGATTCTCATTTCACTAGAACTTCATTATGCTCCATGCAGGACAGACATTCAACTTTTTTGTTGACTACAGCAGTAGTTGAAGTATTTAATCATAAAGGACAGCGATCCACATGTCGTGTTCTGCTAGATTTAGGGTCTGAGCTCAATTTCATCACATAGGAAACTCTCAGCTTTTTGGGTATTACACAAACTTACACAAAAATACCCATAAATGGTATTGGAAATACTACAACTCACATCACAGAGACAGTCACAGTGACTATCAAATCAAGAATAAATACATTTCAAAAAACTCTTAATTTCATGGTGTTACCCAAGATAACTAGTAACCTTCCAGTAGTAAATATAAATTTGGATAATTTTCACATTCCTAGCTATTTACAGTTAGCGGACCCAGAATTTCACAAGTCAAATGAAGTAAACATGCTTACTGGGGGCAGAAGTATACATGGATCTACTCTGTGTTGGACAAATAAAAACAAAAAATCATCCCACCCTGCAGAACACAGTTTTTGGGTGGCTCGTATCAGGAAGAATTGACATAGAAACACCACAAAAATGTTTCTTTGTACACCATTCGGCACAAGCAGTAAATGATCAAGTCCAGAAATTTTGGGAAATAGAAGAGATATCTACGACTAAACCTATATTCACACAAGAAGAAAAAGAATGCGAAATTCACTTTCAACAGACACACACCAGAGACTGATGGAAGATACATAGTTCGACTACCATTTAAAGAAGATCCACATAAACTTGGAAACTCACATAAAACCGCATTGAAAAGGTACGAGAGTCTAGACAAAAGACTTTCCAATAATCCTGATGTTAAGAACCAATACCAACTTTTTATGACTGAATACCAAAATTTGAACCACATGAAACCAGTCGAACCCGAAGAGGATTCTGGGTATTTTTTACCACACCATTCGGTATTAAAAAATGACAGTTTGACAACTAAGCTAAGAGTTGTATTTGACGGTTCATGTTCCACAACCTCAGAGTTATCTTTAAACGATACACTAATGAAAGGCCCAACTATACAAGATGACCTGTTCACAATTTTAACAAGGTTTAGATTTCATGCCTATGCACTCACAGCAGACATTGGAAAAATGTATCGACAGGTAAAAATACACGCAGATGACATCAAATATCAAAAACTATTATGGCGAGACAACCCTGAAGGGTATATTAAAACCTATGGTTTAACTACAGTGAAATATGGTATGACCACAGCACCATTTTTGGTAGTAAGAAGTTTACAACAGCTGTCACAGGACCATTGCATAGAATTTCCTGATGCAGCCAAAATTTTACTTCAAGATTTTTATGTAGATGACTTAATAACCGGAGCTTCCAGTCTTTCAGAAGCCAAGGAACTTCACAAACAATTAGGCCTACTTTTGAAATCAGGAGGTTTCGAGTTACGAAAATGGAGAACAAACAGTTCTGACATATTTGACAATGAACATCGAGATTTAGAAAATTACTTGCATGATAAACTCGAGAGTTCAAAAACTCTGGGATTAATTTGGAACTCAATTGATGACTGTTTTATATTTTCAATCAATCAAACTGAAAATAGAAAGGTCACGAAACGATCTATTTTAAGTCAAATTGCACAAATTTTTGACGCTTTGGGTTTAATTTGACCTGTTATACTCACAGCAAAATTAATACTAAGAAAGCTATGGACAATTCAGTTGAATTGGAATGAGCCATTGCCTATTTCAGAATATACTACTTGGATTCAGTTACAGGAAAAGTTACCAATTTTAAACACATTAAAAATCCCTAGAAATATTACTTCCAATTTGACACGTCGAAGTGTAAAGGAAATTTAACTACATGGGTATAGCGATGCTTTCCAAGAAGCATATGCAGCTTGTGTGTATATTCGAGTTACACATGAAGATGGCACTTATTCATTACAATTACTTTCATCCAAGTCACGAGTCGCACCAGTTAAAACACAATCTATTCCTTGACTAGAATTATGTGGGGCACACCTACTATCAAAACTTATTGTCGAATTAAGAAACGCATTACCATGGCAAATTCACAAAGTACATCTATGGACCGACTCAACCATTATTCTATGTTGGTTATCGTCCCTTTCTAGCACATGGAAGGTTTTTGTCGCCAACAGAGTGACACAGATTCAAGAAAATACCAAAGATGACCATTGGCATCATGTACCGACACAGGACAACCTTGCAGACCTAATTTCAAGGGGTCTCATGCCATATCAAATTATACACAATAAACTATGGTGGCATGGACCTGAATGGCTACAACAAGAAGAGGACAATTGGCCACAACTGGCACAACAGCAGTGTCATAATGAAGAAGAAAAGAACTTGAAAGGAAACCACAAAAAAGTTTGACGGCCACTGTTAACAAATATGACATTTTTAACAAATACTCATCACTAACCTAATTAAAAAGAATATTTGCCTGCTGTCTGAGATTTCTTCACAATGCCAAAAATCGAGAAAACAAACATACAGGCCATCTAAGTGCACAAGAACTACATAAATCTTTAACCAAGTTAATAAAGATTTCAGAACATGAGGATTTTCCAGAAGATATTGTTGCCCTACAAAAATACAATCATGTAAAATCAAACAGTAAATTACTTAATCTAAATCCATACCTAGATAAAGAAGAAATTATCAGAGTTGGGGGGCGATTAAAAAATGCAAACTTACCTGAAACACAAAAATATCCAATGGTTCTATCAACAACACACAAAATGACTGAACTCATTATCTGGGAAGAACACACACACAATTATTGCATGGAGGTTCACAAGCTGTACTTTCTTCACTGCGATTGAAATTTTGGCCCTTATCTGGCAGAAGAGTTGTAAGAAAGGTGTTAAGAAAATGCACAACATGTTTCAGACATAAACCTGAAACCATAAATCCCCTTATGGGCGACTTACCACTTCATCGAGTAACTCCTTCCAGACCATTTCTCAGTGTAGGCATAGATTATGCTGGTCCAATTTCAATAAAGGAAAGCCACCGGCGTGGAAGAGTACACACAGTATAGTCTTACATTGCAGTATTTGTTTGCTTAACCACACAAGGCTGTTCATCTAGAGTTAGTTACAGGGCTCACCACAGAGGCCTTTTTGGGAGCCCTTAAACGATTTATGTCATGAAGAGGAAAACCTGCACACATTTATTCGGATAATGCAACAACATTCGTTCGAGCTAACAAAGACCTCAAGGAAATAATAAACCTTATTTCTACAGAAAATCACTGGAATAAAGTTCAAACATTTGCAACAAATTTATGTATCACATGGCACTACATTCCACCACGACCTCCCACATTGGGAGGGCTGTGGGAAGCAGCAGTCAAGTCTCTTAAGCATCACATCAAACGAATAACGGGAAATGGAACTTTTACATATGAGGAATACTACACATTCCTGGTTCAAACAGAAGCATGTCTAAACTCCAGACCTTTAATTCCTCAATCTTCTGACCCCAAATTACTTTTCTGTCCTTACCCCTTCACATTTCCTTACAAGAGACTCACTTATTAGTACAACAGATCCAAACTATGCTGACACTCCAGTACACCACATGACTCGTTGGCTCCACATTCAAAAGCTCTATCAACACTTTTGGTCACGATGGTCATCTGAGTACTTGACTTCACTTCAACAAAGAAGCAAGTGGTGTCAGCAACCTTCCAGTTATAAGATTAAAATTGGTAGTCTAGTTCTACTTAAAGACGACAATCTAGTGCCTCTACATTGGCGAATGGGACGTATTAGTGCGTTTTTTCCCGGAAGTGATAACACAATTCGGGTCGTAGAAGTCAAAATTTCACATGGGCATTTTAAACGAGCAATAAATCAAGTTTGTTTTTTGCCAATAGACTACTAACACACTAATTTTCAAAAAGAAAAAAAAATACTTCTTTCCTAAGTAGTGACAGTTAATTATACCATTTTCCATATCTCAGTTAAAAAATAAAGTGCACCACACAACATTCATTCTTTCGAAAGACTTTAGCCTTTCAAGGGGGCCGGCATGTTTGGGACACAGTGTACCTACAAAAACATAAACTTTTTATGCCACCCGGTATATAACCTCTAGTGACATTAAATTTGGGGATTTTTCTGGTTGGCAGCAGTGCAAAGATGGAATCCAAGCCGCGACGCGCTCAAATATAGGGAACACACATTTTCCTTAATAATCTCAACTAGACTGGGTACATATCGCTAATCGTCAGCCGAGAGTGCATCTAATATTAGTACTAAAAAGATTTACAAAAATTTACAATAAAAAAATACTTTTCTTTTCTTTTTTTCTATTTACTATTGCTTTTTTGCCTCACCTTCCTGCGGAACGTGAAGGGAAAACATATCGCCAAATTGTCATTATAACAACTGACTAAAACTACACAATGGTGCAAAATTTCCGTTTTCTCGTATAGGTAGGTAATTTTCTGAGACGGCGCCGTATAGGTGCTCTTTAAACTCGCACACCTTTGTGCAATGTGGGATATACTTTCCATATTTGCTCTATAAAAATATGTAAGTATTCAATCGATTAAAACATAAGCAAAAAAATATTCTTACATGGAAGCTATCAATTATCAGCTAATAAATTTGTAGAAATATTATTGTGCCGAGCCCTTCGGGCTTGGCACTGTTCTAGTTCGTTCGTTTAATTATACGAGAGCTGTCACTTTGACAGGTATGTGTCATTTTTTTTAGCTTTTTCGTAGCGAGGGTTATAGCTGTAAGAATTCGAAATTAAAAAATTTTCAGGTACCTAAATAAGAATGTTTTATACGATAGCTGTCAAATTTTGACAGGTAGGAGTCAGTTTTTTTTATCCTTTTCGTAGCGAGGGTTATCGCTGTAAAAATCCTAAAGTGAAAAATTTTTCAGATCCTAAATAACAAAGTTCTATACGACAGCTGTCATTTTGACAGGTAAATGTCAATTTTTTTAAAGCTTTTCTTGTATCTAGGATTAAAGCTGTAAGAATCCAAAATTTAAAAAAAATTCAGTAGTTAAATAACAATGTTCTATACGACAGCTGTCAAATTTTGACAGGTAAGTTAAAATTTTTTTTTTAGATTTTTCGTAGCGAGATTTATAGCTGTAAGAATCCTAAATGAAAAATTTTTCAGTTCCTAAATAACAAAGTTATATACGACAGCTGTCATTTTGACAGGTAAATTGCAAGTTTTTTTTTAAGCTTTTCTTGTACCTAGGATTATAGCTGTAAGAATTCGAAATTTAAAAAAAATTCTGTACCTAAATAACAAAGTTCTATACGACAGCTGTCAAATTTTGACAGGTAAGTTTAAATTTTTTTTTTAGATTTTTCGTAGCGAGATTTATAGCTGTAAGAATCCTAAATGAAAAATTTTTCAGTTCCTAAATAACAAAGTTATATACGACAGCTGTCATTTTGACAGGTAAATTGCAAGTTTTTTTTTAAGCTTTTCTTGTACCTAGGATTATAGCTGTAAGAATTCGAAATTTAAAAAAAATTCTGTACCTAAATAACAAAGTTCTATACGACAGCTGTCAAATTTTGACAGGTAAGTTTAAATTTTTTTTTTAGATTTTTCGTAGCGAGATTTATAGCTGTAAGAATCCTAAATGAAAAATTTTTCAGTTCCTAAATAACAAAGTTATATACGACAGCTGTCATTTTGACAGGTAAATTGCAATTTTTTTTTAAGCTTTTCTTGTATCTAGAATTATAGCTGTAAGAATTCGAAATTTAAAAAAATTCAGTACCTAAATAACAAAGTTCTATACGACAGCTGTCAGATTTTGACAGGTAAGTGTCAATTTATTTTAACTTTTTTCGTAGCGAGGGTTAAAGCTGTAATAAAACTAAATTAAAAAAATTTTCAGTACCAAAATAACAAAGTTCTATACGACAGCTGTCAAATTATATATACTTAAATAGTAATTCTTATTTTTTATAATTTGCTACCATTTCTATGCTGTTTAGGTATAGAACAATATATTTGGAAAAAGTAGTATTTGAGATGACCTAAACGAATATCCAAACCAAAATTATATCGGACGCACCCAATTCGATTTATTAACGATCCAATATGACCCTACATTGATTTTAAAAAAATCAAAAAAATTACTTCCCAACTTTCGATCGCGTTGGCAAACAACAGTGTTTTATAGCCCAACGTCGTCTACACGTCGAAAAAGTTTAAATCGATTAAAATGAGTTTTACCACCTGTATCGCCCTACAACGAAAAAACATATATTTTTTAACTTTGACTTTAATAACTTTTTTCTGGTACACCATGTATATTTGAAATTGTTCCCAGAACGTGCCCCGACTATTCCTCTCTACGTCCAGAAAGTTTGAATCGTTTTGATCTAACCGTTTCCGAAAAAAAAATTCGCGAATATCGAAATGTCGAATAATCTTCTACCACGTGGCGACGGATTATCAATGTCGGAACGCCATCTTTAAAATCGAAATTACAACAATTTCTGAAACATTTTGCGCAAATATTTTGGTCAATAAAATTAGAAGAAGGTTCAAGGTAGATATTCCACCCGATTTAAAATCTGGAAATGTTCTTATTATTCTAGCAAGTCACGCTGAAAACACCCATTTTTCGCCATTTTTGACAGCCGGATTTTTAGAATTAATAATTAATTTAGATACATCAATATCAAGGCACTCTTAGTCAAAAGTGAATGGTGTTAGAATTTGTAAAGATTGCCTGTTTCCGCACCCAAAAAAGCGACTTTTCTCAATTTTGCGAATATATTTTAATTATTTTGAATATGTAGAGGTATTGCGAAGTAATCAGCGCATTTTTTGAGAAAAAAATAAAACGGTTTTGTTAAAAATTGAATAAGCTACAGTCGATATTGTAAAAAAAAAAGCTGCCGTTTTTTCCGTATTAAAGATAAATAAACGAAAAAATATCTCTTAAATACAATTTGACGAGCTCTATCCGCTAAAGTTTACAACGTTTCGATCAAAAGTCGTAGTAGATTTTGAGATTGCCTAACCGATTATCCAAACCGAATGTCGATTGGATGCACCCAATTCGACTTATTAGCGATCCAAGAGGTACCATTTTCGACCAAATTTTGACTTTGAAAAAATAAAAAAAATTACTTCCAAACTTTCGATCACGCTCACAAACAATAGGGTTCTGTAGCCCACGGTCTTCTACGCGTCGAAAAAGTTTAAATCGAAAAAACTAATTTTTGTGGCCTGTATCGTGTGCCAACGAGATCCCGATATTTCTCGACTTTAAAAATTAATAACTTTTTTCCGGCACACCCTGTATATTATATATTAATATTACTTCCAATTTGACACGTCGAAGTGTAAAGGAAATTTAACTACATGGGTATAGCGATGCTTTCCAAGAAGCATATGCAGCTTGTGTGTATATTCGAGTTACACATGAAGATTGCACTTATTCATTACAATTACTTTCATCCAAGTCACGAGTCGCACCAGTTAAAACACAATCTATACCTCGACTAGAATTATGTGGGGCACACCTACTATCAAAACTTATTGTCAAATTAAGAAACTCATTACCATGGCAAATTCACAAAGTACATCTATGGACCGACTCAACCATTATTCTATGTTGGTTATCGTCCCTTTCTAGCACATGGAAGGTTTTTGTCGCCAACAGAGTGACACAGATTCAAGAAAATATCAAAAATGACCATTGGCATCATGTACCGACACAGGACAACCTTGCAGACCTAATTTCAAGGGGTCTCATGCCATATCAAATTATACACAATAAACTATGGTGGCATGGACCTGAATGGCTACAACAAGAAGAGGACAATTGGCCACAACTGGCACAACAGCAGTGTCATAATGAAGAAGAAAAGAACTTGAAAGGAAACCACAAAAAAGTTTGACGGCCACTGTTAACAAATATGACATTTTTAACAAATACTCATCACTAACCTAATTAAAAAGAATATTTGCCTACTGTCTGAGATTTCTTCACAATGCCAAAAATCGAGAAAACAAACATACAGGCCATCTAAGTGCACAAGAACTACATAAATCTTTAACCAAGTTAATAAAGATTTCACAACATGAGGATTTTCCAGAAGATATTGTTGCCCTACAAAAATACAATCATGTAAAATCAAACAGTAAATTACTTAATCTAAATCCATACCTAGATAAAGAAGAAATTATCAGAGTTGGGGGGCGATTAAAAAATGCAAACTTACCTGAAACACAAAAACATCCAATGGTTCTATCAACAACACACAAAATGACTGAACTCATTATCTGGGAAGAACACACACACAATTATTGCATGGAGGTCCACAAGCTGTACTTTCTTCACTGCGATTGAAATTTTGGCCCTTATCTGGCAGAAGAGTTGTAAGAAAGGTGTTAAGAAAATGCACAACATGTTTCAGACATAAACCTGAAACCATAAATCCCCTTATGGGCGACTTACCACTTCATCGAGTAACTCCTTCCAGACCATTTCTCAGTGTAGGCATAGATTATGCTGGTCCAATTTCAATAAAGGAAAGCCACCGGCGTGGAAGAGTACACACAGTATAGTCTTACATTGCAGTATTTGTTTGCTTAACCACACAAGGCTGTTCATCTAGAGTTAGTTACAGGGCTCACCACAGAGGCCTTTTTGGGAGCCCTTAAACGATTTATGTCATGAAGAGGAAAACCTGCACACATTTATTCGGATAATGCAACAACATTCGTTCGAGCTAACAAAGACCTCAAGGAAATAATAAACCTTATTTCTACAGAAAATCACTGGAATAAAGTTCAAACATTTGCAACAAATTTATGTATCACATGGCACTACATTCCACCACGACCTCCCACATTGGGAGGGCTGTGGGAAGCAGCAGTCAAGTCTCTTAAGCATCACATCAAACGAATAACGGGAAATGGAACTTTTACATATGAGGAATACTACACATTCCTGGTTCAAACAGAAGCATGTCTAAACTCCAGACCTTTAATTCCTCAATCTTCTGACCCCAAATTACTTTTCTGTCCTTACCCCTTCACATTTCCTTACAAGAGACTCACTTATTAGTACAACAGATCCAAACTATGCTGACACTCCAGTACACCACATGACTCGTTGGCTCCACATTCAAAAGCTCTATCAACACTTTTGGTCACGATGGTCATCTGAGTACTTGACTTCACTTCAACAAAGAAGCAAGTGGTGTCAGCAACCTTCCAGTTATAAGATTAAAATTGGTAGTCTAGTTCTACTTAAAGACGACAATCTAGTGCCTCTACATTGGCGAATGGGACGTATCAGTGCGTTTTTTCCCGGAAGTGATAACACAATTCGGGTCGTAGAAGTCAAAATTTCACATGGGCATTTTAAGCGAGCAATAAATCAAGTTTGTTTTTTGCCAATAGACTACTAACACACTAATTTTCAAAAAGAAAAAAAAATACTTCTTTCCTAAGTAGTGACAGTTAATTATACCATTTTCCATATCTCAGTTAAAAAATAAAGTGCACCACACAACATTCATTCTTTCGAAATACTTTAGCCTTTCAAGGGGGCCGGCATGTTTGGGACACAGTGTACCTACAAAAACATAAACTTTTTATGCCACCCGGTATATTACCTCTAGTGACATTAAATTTGTGGATTTTTCTGGTTGGCAGCAGTGCAAGGATGGAATCCAAGCCGCGACGCGCTCAAATATAGGGAACACACATTTTCCTTAATAATCTCAACTAGACTGGGTACATATCGCTAATCGTCAGCCGAGAGTGCATCTGTATCGTATGCCAACGAGATCCCGATATTTCTCGACTTTAAAAATTAATAACTTTTTTCCGGCACACCCTGTATATTCGAAATTTTTACACAACGTACCCCCACTATTCCTCTCTAAACTAAAAAAGTTTCAATCGTCCCACTCTAACCGTTTCCGAGAAAAAAAATCGCAAATATGAAAATGTCGAAACTGACGGCGGCGGCGACGACGACAAGAAACGCACATTATTTTCACCGAAGCGCCTATATAGGCGGAGTATCAAGAGCAGTCAGGATTGTCGTGATTTCGCGCCGAAGCGACGAATAACATATCGCGGAAAGCGATATGTTAACTAGACTGGGTACATATCGCTAATCGTCAGCCGAGAGTGCATCTAATATTAGTACTAAAAAGATTTACAAAAATTTACAATAAAAAAATACTTTTCTTTTTTTTTTTTCTATTTACTATTGCTTTTTTTGCCTCACCTTCCTGCGGAACGTGAAGGAAAAACATATCGCCAAATTGTCATTATAACAACTGACTAAAACTACACAATGGTGCAAAATTTCCGTTTTCTCGTATAGGTAGGTAGTTTTCTGAGACGGCGCCGTATAGGTGCTCTTTAAACTCGCACACCTTTGTGCAATGTGGGATATACTTTTCATATTTGCTCTATAAAAATATATAAGTATTCAATCGATTAAAACATAAGCAAAAAATTATTCTTACATGGAAGCTATCAATTATCAGCTAATAAATTTGTAGAAATATTATTGTGCCGAGCCCTTCGGGCACGGCACTGTTCTAGTTCGTTCGTTTAATTATACGAGAGCTGTCACTTTGACAGGTAAGTGTAATTTTTTTTAGCTTCTTCGTAGCGAGGGTTATAGCTGTAAGAATTCGAAATTAAAAAATTTTCAGGTACCTAAATAAGAATGTTTTATACGATAGCTGTCAAATTTTGACAGGTACGAGTCAGTTTTTTTTTTATCCTTTTCGTAGCGAGGGTTATCGCTGTAAAAATCCTAAAGTGAAAAATTTTTCAAATCCTAAATAACAAAGTTCTATACGACAGTTGTCATTTTGACAGGTAAATGTCAATTTTTTTAAGCGTTTCTTGTATCTAGGATTAAAGCTGTAAGAATCCAAAATTTAAAAAAAATTCAGTAGTTAAATAACAAAGTTCTATACGACAGCTGTCAAATTTTGACAGGTAAGTTAAAAAATTTTTTTAGATTTTTCGTAGCGAGATTTGTAGCTGTAAGAATCCTAAATGAAAAATTTTTCAGTTCCTAAATAACAAAGTTATATACGACAACTGTCATTTTGACAGGTAAATTGCAATTTTTTTTTAAGCTTTTCTTGTATCTAGGATTATAGCTGTAAGAATTCGAAATTTAAAAAAAATTCAGTACCTAAATAACAAAGTTCTACACGACAGCTGTCAGATTTTGACAGGTAAGTGTCAATTTTTTTTTAGCTTTTTCGTAGCGACGGTTATAGCTGTAAGAATCCCAAATTTTAAAAAAATTCAGTACCTAGATAACAAAGTTTTATACGATACCTGTCAGATTTTGACAGGTAAGTGTCAATTTATTTTAACTTTTTTCGTAGCGAGGGTTAAAGCTGTAATAAAATTAAATTTAAAAAAATTTCAGTACCAAAATAACAAAGTTCTATACGACAGCTGTCAAATTATATATACTTAAATAGTAATTCTTATTTTTTATAATTTGCTACCATTTCTATGCTGTTTAGGTATAGAACAATATATTTGAAAAAAGTAGTATTTGAGATGACCTAAACGAATATCCAAACCAAAATTATATCGGACGCACCCAATTCGATTTATTAACGATCCAATATGACCCTACATTGATTTTAAAAAAATCAAAAAAATTACTTCCCAACTTTCGATCGCGTTCGCAAACAACAGTATTTTGTAGCCCAACGTCGTCTACATGTCGAAAAAGTTTAAATCGATTAAAATGATTTTTGCCACCTGTATCGCCCTACAACGAAAAAAAACATATTTTTTAAATTTGACTTTAATAACTTTTTTCTGGTACACCCTGTATATTTGAAATTGTTCCCAGAACGTGCCCCGACTATTCCTCTCTACGTCCAGAAAGTTTGAATCGTTTTGCTCTAACCGTTTCCGAAAAAAAAATTCGCGAATATCGAAATGTCGAATAACCTTCTACCACGTGGCGACGGATTCAATGTCGAAACGCCATCTTTAAAATCGAGATTACAACCATTTCTGAAACATTTTGGGCAAATATTTTGGCCAGTAAAATTAGAAGAAGGTTCAAGGTAGATATTCCACCCAATTTAAAATCTGGAAATGTTCTTATGATTCTAGCAAGTCACGCTGAAAACACCCATTTTTCGCCATTTTTGACAGCCGGATTTTTAGAATTAATAATAAATTTAGATACATCAATATCAAGGCACTCTTAGTCAAAAGTGAATGGTGTTAGAATTTGTAAAGATTGCCTGTTTCCAAACCCAAAAAAGCGACTTTTCTCAATTTTGCGAATATATTTTAATGATTTTGAATATGTAGAGGTGTTGCGAAGTAATCAGCGCATTTTTTGAGAAAAAAATAAAACGGTTTTGTTAAAAATTGAAAAAGCTACAGTCGATATAGTAAAAAAAAAGCTGCCGTTTTTTCCGTATTAAAGATAAAGAAACGAAAAAATATCTCTTAAATACAATTTGACGAGCTCTATCCGCTAAAGTTTACAACGTTTCGATCAAAAGTCGTTTTCATTACGAAAAAAAATAAAAACCGTGAAAAAATCAGGCCTAACTTTATGATTTCCACTTTCTTGCAATTTTCGGCAATTTCCATTCCAGTTAGGTATAGAACGATATATTGGAAAAAGGTAGATTTTGAGATGGCCTAACCGATTATCCAAACCACATGTCGATTGGATGCACCCAATTCGACTTATTAGCGATCCAAGAGGTACCATTTTCGACCAAATTTTGACTTTAAAAAAATCAAAAAAATTACTTCCAAACTTTCGATCGCGCTCACAAACAATAGGGTTCTATAGCCCACGGTCGTCTACGCGTCGAAAAAGTTTAAATCGAAAAAACTAATTTTTGTGGCCTGTATCGAATGCCAACGAGATCCCAATATTTCTCGACTTTAAAAATTAATAACTTTTTTCCGGCACACCCTGTATATTCCAAATTTTTACACAACGTACCCCCACTATTCCTCTCTAAACCCAAAAAGTTTCAATCGTCCCACTCTAACCGTTTCTGAGAAAAAAAATCGCAAATGTGAAAATGTCGAAACTGACGGCGGCGGCGGCGGCGGCGACACCGACAACATACATACATTATTTTCACCGAAGCGCCGTATAACATATCGCGGTGTAGCGCGATATGTAATAAACAAGGTTTTAAGACATAACACTTACTGTATGTTGTCGGCGTCGTCGTCGTCGTCGTCACTTTCGACATTTTCACATTTGCGATTTTTTTTCTCGGAAACGGTTAGAGTGGGACGATTGAAACTTTTTGGGTTTACAGAGGAATAGTGGGGGTACGTTGTGTAAAAATTTGGAATATACAGGGTGTGCCGGAAAAAAGTTATTAAACGTCAAAGTCGAAAAAAGTCGGGTTTCACGCGGCCCACACCGTGGTCCCAGAAATGAACTTAATCGATTGAAACTTTTTGGACGTGTAGAGGACCGCAAGTTACAGAAGCCTATTGTTTGTGAGCACGATCGAGAGATTGAAAGTAATTTTTTTGATTTTTTCAAAGTCAAAATTTGGTCGAAAATGGTACCTCTTGGATCGCTAATAAGTCGAATTGGGTGCATCCAATCGACATGCGGTTTGGATAATCGGTTAGGCCATCTCAAAATCTACCTTTTTCCAATATATCGTTCTATACCTAACTGGAATGGAAATTGCCGAAAATTGTAAGAAAGTGGAAATCATAAAGTTAGGCCTGATTTTTTCACGGTTTTTATTTTTTTTCGTACTGAAAACGACTTTTGATCGAAACGTTGTAAACTTTAGCGGATAGAGCTCGTCAAATTGTATTTAAGAGATATTTTTTCGTTTCTTTATCTTTAATACGGAAAAAACGGCAGCTTTTTTTTTTACAATATCGACTGTAGCTTATTCAATTTTTAACAAAACCGTTTTATTTTTTTCTCAAAAAATGCGCTGATTACTTCGCAACACCTCTACATATTCAAAATCATTAAAATATATTCGCAAAATTGAGAAAAGTCGCTTTTTTGGGTGCGGAAACAGGCAATTTTTACAAATTCTAACACCATTCACTTTTGACTAAGAGTGCCTTGACATTGATGTATCTAAATTAATTATTAATTCTAAAAATCCGGCTGTCAAAAATGGCGAAAAATGGGTGTTTTCAGCGTGACTTGCTAGAATAATAAGAACATTTCCAGATTTTAAATCGGGTGGAATATCTACCTTAAACCTTCTTCTAATTTTACTGACCAAAATATTTGCCCAAAATGTTTCAGAAATGGTTGTAATCTCGATTTTAAAGATGGCGTTTCGACATTGATAATCCGTCGCCACGTGGTAGAAGGTTATTCGACATTTCGATATTCGCGAATTTTTTTTTCGGAAACGGTTAGAGCAAAACGATTCAAACTTTCTGGACATAGAGAGGAATAGTCGGGGCACGTTCTGGGAACAATTTCAAATATACAGGGTGTACCGGAAAAAAGTTATTAAAGTCAAAGTTAAAAAATATGTTTTTTTTTCGTTGTAGGGCGATACAGGTGGCAAAAATCATTTCAATTGATTTAAACTTTTTCGACATGTAGACAACGTTGGGCTACAAAACACTGTTGTTTGCGAACGCGATCGAAAGTTGGGAAGTAATTTTTTGATTTTTTTAAAATCAATGTAGGGTCATATTGAATCGTTAATAAATCGAATTGGGTGCGTCCGATATAATTTTGGTTTGGATATTCGTTTAGGTCATCTCAAATACTACTTTTTTCAAATATATTGTTCTATACCTAAACAGCATAGAAATGGTAGCAAATTATAAAAAATAAGAATTACTATTTAAGTATATATAATTTGACAGCTGTCGTATAGAACTTTGTTATTTTGGTACTGAAAATTTTTTTAAATTTCGAATTCTTACAGCTATAATCCTAGATACAAGAAAAGCTTAAAAAAAAATTGCAATTTACCTGTCAAAATGACAGTTGTCGTATATAACTTTGTTATTTAGGAACTGAAAAATTTTTCATTTAGGATTCTTACAGCTACAAATCTCGCTACGAAAAATCTAAAAAAAGTTAAAATAAATTGACACTTACCTGTCAAAATCTGACATGTATCGTATAAAACTTTGTTATCTAGGTCCTGAATTTTTTTTAAATTTGGGATTCTTACAGCTATAACCGTCGCTACAAAAAAGCTAAAAAAAAAATTGACACTTACCTGTCAAAATCTGACAGCTGTCGTATATAACTTTGTTATTTGGGAACTGAAAAATTTTTAATTTAGGATTCTTACAGCTATAAATCTCGCTAAGAAAAATCTAAAAATAAAATTTAAACTTACCTGTCAAAATTTGACAGCTGTCGTATAGAACTTTGTTATTTAGGTACTGAATTTTTTTTAAATTTCGAATTCTTACAGCTATAATCCTGGATACAAGAAAAGCTTAAAAAAAACTTGCAATTTACCTGTCAAAATGACAGCTGTCGTATATAACTTTGTTATTTAGGAACGGAAAAATTTTTCATTTAGGATTCTTACAACTATAAATCTCGCTACGAAAAATCTAAAAAAATTTTTTAACTTACCTGTCAAAATTTGACAGCTTTCGTATAGAACTTTGTTATTTAACTACTGAATTTTTTTTAAATTTTGGATTCTTACAGCTTTAATCCTAAATACAAGAAAAGCTTTAAAAAAATTGACATTTACCTGTCAAAATGACAGCTGTCGTATAGAACTTTGTTATTAAGGATCTGAAAAATTTTTCACTTTAGGATTTTTACAGCGATAACCCTCGCTACGAAAAGGATAAAAAAAAACTGACACCTACCTGTCAAAATTTGACAGCTATCGTATAAAACATTCTTATTTAGATACCTGCAAATTTTTTAATTTCGAATTCTTACAGCTATAACCCTCGCTACGAAAAAGCTAAAAAAAATTACACTTACCTGTCAAAGTGACAGCTGTCGTATAATTAAACGAACGAAGTAGAACAGTGCCGTGCTTGAAGGGCTCGGCACAATAATATTTCTACAAATTTATTAGCTGATAATTGATAGCTTCCATGTAAGAATAATTTTTTGCTTATGTTTTAATCGATTGAATACTTACATATTTTTATAGAGCAAATATGGAAAGTATATCCCACATTGCACAAAGGTGTGCGAGTTTAAAGAGCACCTATACGGCGCCGTCTCAGAAAACTACCTACCTATACGAGAAAACGGAAATTTTGCACCATTGTGTAGTTTTAGTCAGTTGTTATAATGACAATTTGGCGATATGTTTTCCCTTCACGTTCCGCAGGAAGGTGAGGCAAAAAAAGCAATAGTAAATAGAAAAAAAGAAAAGAAAAGTATTTTTTTATTGTAAATTTTTGTAAATCTTTTTAGTACTAATATTAGATGCACTCTCGGCTGACGATTAGCGATATGTACCCAGTCTAGTATTATATACGGCGGCTACATTTAAAATAAGTTGTCGTCAGTTTCGACATTTTCACATTTGCGATTTCTTTTCTCGGAAACTGTAAGAGTGGGACGATTGAAACTTTTTCAGTTTAGAGAGGAATAGTGGGGGTACAATGTGTAAAAATTTTGAATATACAGGGTGTACGGGAAAAAAGTTATTAATTTTTAAAGTCGAGAAATATCGGGATCTCGTTGGCATTCGATACAGGCCACAAAAATTAGTTTTTTCGATTTAAATTTTTCGACGCGTAGACGACCGTAGGCTACAGACCCCTATTGTTTGTGGGCGCGATCGAAAGTTTGGAAATAATTTTTAAAATTTTTTCAAAGTTAAATATGGGACTGAACAGGTACCTATTGAATCGTTAATAAGTCGAATTGGGTCCATCCGATCGACATTCGGTTTGGATAATCCTTTAGGCAACTATTAAAGATTGCTAACAAATGGTTTTGTAAAAAGTATGAAATAAAATAAACGAATTGGAACAGTGCCGTGCCGGAAGGGCTCGGCAAAATAAGCTTTTGAACTAATTTATCAGCTATCAATGTAAGAATAGTTTCCTTACTTATGTTTAAATTGATTGAATACATATTTTTATAGGACAAACTTGGAAAGTATATTCCCCATTGATACGTTTGCTGTGCGATTTTAAAAAAAGCCGGTGCTGATGGGTTCAATGTTAATATCAATATTATAATATTAAATATCATATATTTCCGTAACGAAAAGTCGTAGCGAATCGAGCAAGACGGCATTGGAAACGGGACATCGAACACTATACGATGCCGTCTTCAGAAACTACCTATCTATACAAGAAAACGGAAATTTTGCACCCGTTATTTTTATTTTTTAGTTTTTGTCAGTTGTTATAATGGCAATTTGGCGATATGTTTCCTCTTCACGTTCCGCAGGAAGGTGAGGCAAAAAAAGCAATAGAAAACATAGAAAAAAGAAACTAAGAAAAATACTTTTTAAATACAAATTTTTAGTACTAATAATAGATGCACTCTCGGCTGACGATTAGCGATATGTACCCAGTCTAGTATTATATACGGCGGCTACATTTAAAATAAGTTGTTCGTCGTCAGTTTCGACATTTTCACATTTGCGATTTATTTTCTCGAAAACGGTAAGAGTGGGACGATTGAAACTTTTTCAGTTTAGAGAAGAATAGTGGGGGTACAATGTGTAAAAATTTTGAATATACAGGGTGTACGGAAAAAAAGTTATTAATTTTTAAAGTCGAGAAATATCGGGATCTCGTTGGCATTCGATACAGGCCACAAAAATTAGTTTTTTCGATTTAAACTTTTTCGACGCGTAGACGACCGTAGGCTACAGACCCCTATTGTTTGTGAGCGCGATCGAAAGTTTGGAAACAATTTTTTAAGTTATTTCAAAGTTAAATATGGGACTAAACAAGTACCTATTGAATCGTTAATAAATCGAATTGGGTCCATCCGATCGACATTCGGTTTGGATAATCCTTTAGGCAATTATTAAAGGTTACTAACAAATGGTTTTGTAAAAAGTATGAAATAAAATAAACGAATTGGAACAGTGCCGTGCCGGATGGGCTCGGCAAAATAAGCTTTTAAACTAATTTATCAGCTATCAATGTAAGAATAGTTTCTTTACTTATGTTTAAATTGATTGAATACATATTTTTATAGGACAAACTTGGAAAGTATATTCCACATTCATACGTTTGCTGTGCGATTAAAAAAAAAGCCGGTGCTGATGGGTTCAATGTTAATATCAATATCATAATATTAAATATCATATATTTCCGTAACGAAAAGTCGTAGCGAATCGAGCGAGACGGAATTGGAAACGGGACATCGAGTAGTATACGATGCCGTCTTCAAAAACTACCTATCTATACAAGAAATCGGAAATTTTGCACCCGTTATTTTTATTTTTTAGTTTTTGTCAGTTGTTATAATGACAATTTGGCGATATGTTTCCCCTTCACGTTCCGCAGGAAGGTGAGGCAAAAAAAGCAATAGAAAACAGAAAAAAGAAACTAAGAAAAATACTTTTTAAATACAAATTTTTAGTACTAATAATAGATGCACTCTCGGCTGACGATTAGCGATATGTACCCAGTCTAGTTTGAAATTCAATATTGTTGGTCACATTTTTAGTTAATAGTTTTTACAGTCCGCTATATCGAAATAATAAAATAAATCACATAGAACGGAATTCGCGATTCACATTCGGCGTCTTCAATTACTGTTATTTATTTGTATTTACTGGTTGATAATCAAGAAATGAATATTTTTTTAGTTTTGTCAAATATTGTCCATATAAAAAGATATGCAAAGTCTAACTATTAAGATTTTACAGTGGTCCTTCGATGTATCAATGCAAAAATATACCTGTAGAAAGTTTAAACAATAAAAGGAGATACAAGGTAGCCCAGTTTCTTTGAAAAAACTTTCGGATACAGTTTGAATGATTTTCTGCTTCAAGGTCCAGATCTTGCGCCCTCCCTTCTTTCTATTTTGTGGCGTTGTAGACAAGAAAGAGTAGCATTCAGTGACGATATTAAAGAATTGTTTCATCAAGTAGTAATTACAAAGCAAGACCGATGTAGTCAAAGATTCCTTTGGCATGGAAGAGATGATACTAAGACACCTGATGTTTACCAGATGAACGTCATGATTCTTGCCGCTGTATCTTCCCCTTCTAAAAGGACAATAAAATTTATAAAAAAATAAAAATGGTGAGTTACACGACCATGAATTTCCTGATGTGGTTAGAGCTATGAAGAGACAACATTATTTAGCGCATAATGTAATTCATGTGTAGAAAGAAGAAGATTTGAAATGACAAAATGGATAAGCAGTTCACAATCAGTGATATGTTTCTTTTCAGAACATTTGCGAGCGAACATATCCAATAACATGAAAATAGACACTGAAAAGATGGAAAGAGTACTCGGACTTTCCTGGTCACCACACACACACACACACACACTGATAAGTTTGTATTGCGATGTATATTTTTGATCCCATGCGTTTTTTGGCTCCACTTCTAATTAAGGGACGCATATTACTGCAAATAATTTGAAAAAGCAGAAACTTGGTTACGATGGATTCAAGACCTGCGTTCCTTAGCACCCATAAGCATTCATAGATACAATTTTCCTGGTATTTGTCAAATAAAACAGGCAGATTTAAATTTATTTTCTGATGCCAGTGATAAAGCATAATATGCAGCTGTTGTTTTCTTGCAAATTCAAGTTGGTGAAGAGTTTCAGACCAGTTTTGTTAGTTGCAAATACAAAGTTGCACCTATTAACCACCAGACTATTTCTAAACTAGAGTTGCAGGGAGCAGTATTGGCTTGTAGACTAGCACCGTCTATATTTCGTGAGTTGGAGAATCAATTAAGCAACGTTCATTATTGTACAGGCTCATTGGTGGTGTTAAAACAGATCAGATGCGAATCTAGAAGATGCCTGTCGACTGACGACGAAATTCATGAAAATACTAATGTATCGCAGTGGCACTGGCTTCCGGCGGAAATGTGGCCTATCAAGCAACGAAATAAATAAATCATATAGATATAAGTCCGAAACGTATTTGGTTTTTGGGTCCGTCTTTTTTAAGACAACAAAAAGTATTATGACCTAAAGAACCTCTTCATTGTAACTACATTAAAAATAACTTCTTATTTTTCGATTTAAATTATAATCAACCTATGAACGAGGGGGAGAAAAGGCACATAACTTATTAACGAAAAAAGTCAAAATGAAAATTTTGGATAAGAAATAGCTGATTTATATGATATTATACCAAGTTTTTCCGTTTTTGGATGAAAATGGCGTTCTGTGACTTAATGGAAGATTTCCTAAAGATAAAGGGCTGAATTTGGAATTTGCTATCAGAAATCCTCTTTTTTTGATAGAAAAGGCTGAATATCTAAATTACTGATTCAATATTACCACGAATGTTCTGGCCCTGTAGGAATTGAGACAGTTGCAAACAATTTAAGATTAAAGTATTGGATACTACATGTTCATTCTGCAGTAAAGAAGTGTTTCAGAAACTGTCAAGCCTGTAGAATACGAACATGTAAACCTATTTCATCGGAGATGGGAGAGCTACCCAAAGAAAGATAAGAGCCATTTATATTTTCATTTTCATATCTAGGAATTAATTCTTTTAGACCCATAAATGTGTTAATCTGACGAAGAGTTGAAAAGAGGTATGGAGTACTGTTTACTTGCCTTACAGTGCGAGCCGTACACATTGAAATTATTGCTGCTTCACTATACACCAGTTTAACAATTCTCGCTATACGACGATTTATGTCACGACGTGGACAGCCCGTTAAATTTGTGACCGATAATAGTACGAACTTTGTTGGAGCTGAAAGAGAACTAAGAGTAATTCAATAAAAACAACACTTAAAATTATTTTAAAATCAGTAAGTAATTCCTCGAGAAGAAGTACTACATACTCTGTTGTCTGAAGTGGAATATATGGTTAATTCAAGACCACTGACTAATATATCTATCAGTCGATCTCACTGAACCAGAAATCATTTTCTGCTACTTCGACCTGGACGTATCCGGGCATATAGTGAGCCCGTAAATAATGTATGTACCAGGAAATAGTGTCGCAGATAGGAGATGTGGTATTTTTTGTGGATGAGAAGGCTTTAAGAAATAAATTGTTATTAGGTAGAATCAGTTACGTACGTTTATCCGGGAAAAGATAGAATCATATGAGTAGTTTCCGTGAAAACAAAAAATGGAAGTTACGTTCGACCTATCACCAAATTATGTTTGCTGCCGACCAGTGGTCAAAAAGGGATGTCTTCTTTACGAAGTGGAGAACGTAAGAAATTTGTACTTACTGGTTGATAACTAATAAATAACAGTTTTTTTAGTTCTGCCAAATATTGTCAATATAAAAAGGTATGCAAATTCTCTATTGTGTATTTGTACGTAAGAACTATTAACAGTGGTCCTTTGATTTAAAAAAAATAATAGCGCTATGGATCACAATTCATTATAGGGAACGCTATTTACGTTTTCACCGAAAACTTCTACCATTTTGCAGACCAGAAAAGAGATCAACGCTGGCACCCACTAGAATGCGCGCAATCCGTTTAAGTTTTTAGCTATAAAAATGTTTAGAAGATGATTTTGATGACTTGGGTTATGGCTGCCCGTAGAGTCCTAACAAGGACGATACGGCCGTCGTGGTCTACCCTCCCTAGGGTATCCATTAAACTTGGATCACTGTGTATTCCAATATAAAAAATAGTTACACACTACACATAATTTTACGAGATATTAACATCAGATGAGAAATTGCGATTAAAGAACTGGAACTACAAAAACAAATATTAATGAAAGAACAAAAAGACAGTGGAACGTCGAAATACAATGTGTTACCAAAAATTTGTATCAAGACCCATTTCATTTATATAAATGGTTGGAATAAGCAGATTCGTTTATTAAATTCTGAGAAGGAAAATACACTGCGCAACTTATTTAACGCACAATCAAAAATTTGTCTCAACTTTGATCTTATGTATTTTCGTCATTTTTTGTTCGTTTTTATTGATTTTTTTGTTAAATTGTAGGCTTTTCTATTGAGAGTGTCACTGCGTTAGTTGTTTTGGTTAGAAAAGTTGTTGTGGTATTATACCGGGTGATAATAAAATGTTATTTTTTTTTTGGAAAATTGCAGACACCCTGTAGGGTATATTAGCTATTGTGAGTTATTCCAATTATAGCTAAATTAAAGCCTCTAGTTTTGTTTACATTTTCTTTTTTTATTTTTTTGTTTATCTCTGATACTTTATGAAATACACTGTTTTGAAACACCACGTGCTGTTATTACCTGAAATGCAATTTAGAAAGCTATGGAAAATAAAGTGAAACCTGTGTTATCGGTTTTTTGTGGACAGTCCAGCAAGAATAAGCTATTGCAAGTTATTCCAATTATAGCTAAATTAAAGCCTCTAGTTTTATCTACATTGTCTTCTTTTATTTTTTGTTTATCTCTGTAATTGCTAAAAAAACTAAAAAAAAAGCAACCTAAAATGTACGAATTGCTTTAATCAAGGAAACAACAATAAATAACTTAACAAAAAAAAAATCATTACAGAATCAGTATCTGGTGTTTCCACCCCTTCCGCGAATGACCTCCCGACATCTGTTATTCATACTTAAAATGAAGTTTCTTATTACGTTTTGATCTAAGCCATCCCATAATTCGACCAGACGTTCGGCCAATTCTTGTAAATTTTGTGGTTGTCGTCCTTCACTTCGTAACCGTCGACCAATATAGTCCCAAAAATTTTCGATGAGATTTAGGTCGGGGCTACGGGCTGGCCATTCTATGTAATTTATTCCAACTTCTGCAAGATAATTTCTTACGATACGAGCCGTGTGGGGACGCGCATTGTCGTGCATGAGCAAAAAATTAGGTCCTATATAGGGTGCATAAGGCACAACATGTTCTTCAAGAATATCTGTAATATACCTTTCAGAATTAAGATTTCCATTTACAATTGCCAACTGTGTTCGCCCCGTCAAAGATATTCCACCCCATACCATGACGGACCCACCTCCATATAAAGTTGTGTGCAAAAAATTGCATTAACTGTATCGCTCACCTGGTCTGCGGTAGACGCGGATGCGTCTGTCACAGTTATACAAGTTAAACCTCGACTCATCAGTCCAGAGAACACGTTCCCAATCTGCTTCCAACCAATTAACATGCTCATTAGCAAAATTTAATCTGGCTCTTCGATGATCTACTGTTAATGCGGGTCCTCGAGCAGCAATCCTGGGTCTTAAATTTTCTTCTCTTAGTCGTCGACGCACAGTTTGAACACATATGAGTGGACCACCTGCACCTTGAAGTTCTGATCTTAAATTTCTTGCAGTTGTAAATCTTTGTCGTACAGCACTTACTCTTAAAAAACGATCCTGGTTAGGAGTTGTAACACGACGTCTACCTTGACCGGTCCGCCTGGAATGCTTTCCTGTTTCTGCGAACCTTTCAATTACCCTCGCTACAGTTGTGTGCCACACTCCCAACCTACCAGCTATGCGGTTGTAACTCCACCCTTCACCATGTAATGTAACCGCCTGAACACATTCATCACGTGTTAAATTTCTGTTTTGCCGTTCCATTATTCACTAATTCTTGCTGGACTGTCAACAAAAAACCGATAACACAGATTTCACTTTATTTTCCATAGCCTTCTAAATGCATTTCAGTTGTCACTTGATTTTCCATAGCCTCCAAGCTGTTTAAGGTTTCCGATAAATGCATTTCAGGTAATAACAGCACGTGGTGTTTCAAAACAGTGTATTTCATAAAGTATCAGAGATAAACAAAAAAATAAAAAAAGAAAATGTAAACAAAACTAGAGGCTTTAATTTAGCTATAATTGGAATAACTCACAATAGCTAATATACCCTACAGGGTGTCTGCAATTTTCCAAAAAAAAAATAACATTTTATTATCACCCGGTATAATACCACAACAACTTTTTTAACCAAAACAACTAACGCAGTGACACTCTCAATAGAAAAGCCTACAATTTAACAAAAAAATCAATAAAAACGAACAAAAAATGACGAAAATACATAAGATCAAAGTTGGGACAAATTTTTGATTGTGCGTTAAATAAGTTGCGCAGTGTATATTAACTCAAAAATCAGAAATGTCTAAGTTTAAGATATACAGTGTGTGTATAAAGTCTGGAAACGGCTTAATAACATCACAATTTACTGGCCGATTTAAACCAAATTTGGTACAGTTGCGTAAGAGGATCTAACGCACCGAATGACGATATTGGCGTTGTTGCCAGCTTTTTAGTTTGTCTGGAATTCGAACGAATTTTATATTTTTAAATATAACACCCAGTATATTTTTTCGTTTGTTGTTTTTACATTAAATTTGTTACACTTTTGGTATAACATACTTTGTTCATAATATCAGTAGTTTTCGAAATAACGACGTGTTTTGAAAATATCAACAAATTGTGTTTTATTTATTAATAAATAAAACACCAGTTCAGTTTTGATGTTAAGTCATAAAAGCTGTCATTTTTACATGCAAAAATGTCTTTAACTGAAAGTGAAAGAATTAAAATTCTTATGATGAGAGGATATGGCGATAGGGTCAGATCTTACGAAGAGGTTAAAAATCTATTTAATGACGCATTTCCAAACCGAAATCCAATTTCAAAAGCAACTGTTCTAAAAACTGTCCGACGGTTCGAAGAAACTGGAAATTGTAGAGATAGGCGACGATCAGGACGACAAGTAGTAGTAGATGAAGAGAAAAGTTTAGAAAGTTTACAACATGTTGTTGAAACCCCTGTTTCTTCATTAAGAAAAATTTCTCAAGTAAGTGACGTCTGCTTCAAATCCGTCCATAATGTTTTAATAAAACATAAATATCACCCTTTCAAAATACATGTAGTTCAAGAGTTATCAGAAGATGATTATGAGCGAAGAATTGAATTTTGTGATATTATGATGTCAAGGTTTGACCAAAATAACCAGTTTTTCAAATTTATAGTATTTTCGGATGAAGCAACATTTATGTTAAATGGTAAAGTCAATAGACACAACTGTAGGTTTTGGGCAAATGAAAATCCCCACTGGATGATAGAAGGTCATACACAACGCCCTGGAAAATTGAATGTGTGGGCTGGGCTTCTGGGTAACCACAAGATCGGTCCATTATTTATTGATGGAAATTTGACATCACAACTTTACCTTGAGCTTGGAAACGCAAATAGTGCCTACTATACGAAATGTGATGGGTCCAAATTATGCAAGTACATTCTTCCAACAGGACGGAGCTCCTCCCCATTTTGGTCGAAACGGGCGCGAATTTTTGAACAACAATTTTCCGAATAGGTGGATCGGTAGAGGGGGTACAATCGAGTGGCCACCTAGGTCCCCTGATTTGTCGCCTAACGATTATTTTTAATGGGGACACTTGAAGAACAGAGTTTATACCACAAAACCTCAAGATTTGGCCGATTTGCAGCGTCGAATTTTGGACGAATTTGAATTAATAACGCCAGAAATGATTTACAACACAATTGAAAAATTTTATTTTCAATTAGCAAACTGTCAAGCTGTACAGGGAAAACAGTTTGAACATTTAATATAAAAAATATATTTTTTCTAAATTGTACTAGTTATTTCGAAAACTACTGATATTATGAACAAAGTATGTTATACCAAAAGTGTAACAAATTTAATGTAAAAACTACAAATGAAAAAATATACTGGGTGTTATATTTAAAAATATAAAATTCGTTCGAATTCCAGACAAACTAAAAAGCTGGCAACAACGCCAATATCGTCATTCGGTGCGTTAGATCCTCTTACACAACTGTACCAAATTTGGTTTAAATCGGCCAGTAAATTGTGATGTTATTAAGCCGTTTCCAACTTTATACACACACTGTATAACAAGTCAGCTTTGCCCTTTGTTGAGGTAGAAGTAGTATACAGCAAAGCAGATAAATCGATTGAAAAAACGATACTTTTCGATATCGCTCAGGGGTGTTTTGCCAAACCGAAAATATTATATTATAAATATTAGCAAGACAGGGCATGCTTATTCAGTTTTCTGAAACTAGCCTTGTTTACATTTCTCCCAAAAGATCTAGGGGGAGACAATAGATGCTGCACGCCATTCATAAACGCTATTTAAATCTGCTGACAAAATCGTTTGTAGGAGAGAGGAGGTGAAGGCCCGAGGGGGCCGGGAGTGGGGATTACGTCGGTCCAGTTAGAATTTTACCTCGTTACTATGCACTATCATATGGTCACAGCGGCGTCTCGTTTCAGGGTTCACAACAAAATATAATTAATATAAATTATCCAATCTGAAATCAAATATTTTTTACCTTTTGTGAAAAAAGGGGTTTTTAGAACATAGTTGAAGCGCATAGGGATTTTCGTGGGAACTTAGTGATTAAAGTTGGCAAAGTGATTTTTTTGTTTAATTGTATCATATCAATTAAAAAAATGTTTCTTGCCACCCTGAGCTACGCGTCGTTCAACCCCTACCCCTCGGAAGGGTTGAAAATTTCAAATGGCTCTATCTCCGCAACGAATAAAGATACAAATTTCGTTCTCGCGTCAAAATTTATGTCTCATAGTATAGAATAAAATTGTTTACTACGTATTTTTTGAAAAATAAAAAAATTTACAGAATTACGCATAAGTATATGTTACGCATAAGTATGTATATATTTTTTTTAATTTTAAATTATTTTCAACGTCGTTATTTGTCCATGAATATCAGACTACTGTAACTAAAGTAGTGTTTTATTTACTCTTCATCACTGCTGGTATCAGAATCGGGCTCAGCTTCAGCTTCTTCAGATTCTTGATTTTCACATGTATCTTCTTCAGCTTCACATGTACATATTTCAGTGCATTATAAGTTATTCGCAACACATTTGCATCGTCGTGTACTGCATTTATTCTTCTTGCAGGAACAAAAAACTAAACTCAGAAGGTCATCTGGTGCAGCGTTTGAAGCAAGTGATAAAATTGGACCAAATAAGTTATCCGTACCTTTGGTCCATCCAAAATCTACCGGATTTAGATAAGGCACATGAGTTAAATGAGCATGTGTCCATATAAAAACTTGTAGCCTTGATCTTTGTAGGGAAGGATATAAACTCGTTTTCGTTGGCGGTAGCTGGTCACTTAGCATTTGCTTCTTTAAAAAACACCACCATCGCAAATCAGCTAAAGAGCTTAGGTTTGTTTTCGGTGCATACAATAAACACAAAAACTTTTCTATACCACAAAGTATATCGTCCAAGTTGACAGTAATATCACCAAGACTTGCCAATGAGTTAAGCATCTCTTCGGATGAATTTTTAAAAGCTTTCTAAAATGTTTGTTTTCCTGAAAAAAAAGTATGGTAAGCATAAATGAGACGACCGAGAAATCGGATTTGTATCACCTTTTTTTGAAAATCCTCCAGTAGTATCACAACCAGATAATGCGTGGAGGCCGGGAAGTGCATCTCTTTGTAGTTTCTTCGGTTTTTCTGCTATGGCAGAAATAAGAATTTTCCGTTCTTTGGGGCCAGTTCCTGTGTTAAAGATAACTTGACAGTTAAAAATGTCGTAGTAAGTACTTCAAAATTAAAATAAAAACATCTGTATCTGGGGAGCATATTGTTAGTAAAGCGGCACGTCAGATTTGTATAATTTAGATATACTCATATACGGCATGTAAAATAATGTTTGTGTTAGCTTCTTCTTGGGTGCTAGCAAGCTCTTCTAAATATCCAGTTTGGTTCGAATAACAAGTATTTTGCCAAGCAACTGTTAAAGTATTTTCTTGGAATACACTGGATTGTAAAATGTTTCTTGAAATATAATCTGACAATTCGCTCTTAGTTGTATCGTGCGACAAAAGGTCTTTCATGGTAATATTGGCAATTTTTGTTATTATTATACAGTGTGGTTGTTTAAGTGTGCAACATACGGGCATTTTTTTTATTACCGATTTCTCAGAAAATTTTATTCTTGATAAAAGTTGGTGCATGTTCGATAATCATATTAGATGCACTTGGAATGGTTGCAAGTCAAAGGGCGTACAGGGTAGGCCAAAAAATATAAAACTTGTACATGAATAAAGTACCCCTATTTCAGAAAATTCAGCAAAATAATATTAAGAAAAGTTGTTTAGAATTAAAAGTTATGAATTTATTCAAAAACGTGACTTCCTAAAATAAAAAAATATATTTTTTTAAAAAACATTATTAATTTCCCAAAATTTTTTTTTATATTCACCATAAAGACCTTCATAAATTAATAAAAATTAAATCAATTTCACATAGCTTTGTTCAAATTCAAGCATATTTGTAAAATTTACTTGAATTTAGTAAGGAATCACAAACTTCATGTTTGTTGCAACGATATTAAACAAAACTTTAAAATATCCTTAAAATTGTTTTTAACAAGATAAAACATAAGTAATAATAGTATGCTGCTTAAAAAACTATGATTTAAAGTGGAAAATTTTTATTTTAAATGTTTATTAAAAATTTTTATTCTTGTACAAGTTTTATATTTTTTGGCCTACCCTGTACGCCGTTTGACTTGCAACCATTCCAAGTGCACCTAATATGATTATCAAACATGAACCAACTTTTATTAAGAATAAAATTTTCTGAGAAATCGGTAATAAAAAAAATGTCCATATGTTGCACACTTAAACAACCACACTGTATATTATTGGTACAGGTAGGAACAATAAAATCGGCCAGGTAGTTCACAGTCTAAACGACAATAGAACAAAAAAAAACAAAGAAAATTATTTTATTCTACATGATGAAACATGAATTTAGGCGCAAGATTGACGTTTTTATCTTTATTCGTTTCTGAGAAACGGTAATTTTATGTTTTCAACCCTTCCGGGGGGCATTTTTGTATCGAGCGTTCAGTACACCGCATTCGGGTAATTTCGCATTAACCGAGGTCTGTCTATCGTCGATTGTCAAGCTACCATGCGACACCTACTGTCAATTTTTGACTGATAAGCGTCAATTTTTTTAGCTTTTTTCTTATAAGTAGAGGATTATAGGGAGGCGATAACTAGAGAAACAAATTCCGTCTAAAAGGTATATTGGCAACCGGTTTGTTCGTTGTTACCCAGACCATTTTTTTTTAAATTCAAAAAATCAAGATTTCCGTCTAATCGAGCGTATGGTAGTCCGACTGTTGTCGTAGTACCGAACGCTCGATACGTGCCGAGGTTGAACATCACGAATGCGGCTTACTGGACGCTCGATAAAAAAATGCTTCCGGGGGGTGTGGGGGTCAAACGATGCATATTTTAGAGTGGCAAGAAACGTTTTGACATAAGGTATTGTGCAATTAATGATAAAAAAATTAGTTTTTAACTTTAATCATTTATTTCCCATGAACCCCCATTTTGGGCCCTATGCGCTTCTACTAACAGTAAAGTTTAATGTATGATTGAAAAAAGGGTCCGCGGATCAATAAAATTCAATGTAAGTTAATTAATTTTTGTAATAATAATTATTATAAGGGAAACTTTGGATGGCTATAAATTTAACATTATTTGGTGAATTGAACTCACCTAAAAATAATTACACTAGGTACTAGGTAGGTACCTACTTAAAGCACGGTTCTTAATGTTTTATTGAAATTTAAAAGAAATAAGTATACAAAAGCTAAGTTCTTTTAACGTTACTTTTAAATAGCGAAGCAAAGCACAAAAAAGATTTTTCTTCCCCCTTGCCGCGGTCAAGAATGCCCCTCTCTATTTCCCATACGAACTATACGAAGTTGTTCGCGAAGTTCCTTAAACAACTTAGCTCAGCAAAGATATTTACTTTGCTTAGCTGTTTAAAAGGAGCAAGTATTTATTGACTTGCAATGATTGACTATGGGTATGGCCCGAAAATGCTATTGACAACAGAAAAAAATGTCATTTTCGGACCACGCCGCGGTTTTCTGAAATGTAAATGTGATCATTCAAGTGTCAAAATGCTCATTGGCATTAGAAGCCTGGTTACTAGTTTCCCTGTCACTTGTCATTATGAACTTTTTTTTGTTATAAAATTATTTTCAAAATACAAAATGTTTGACTGGTAATTTATTATTTTTATGCAGAAAAACAATCTTAAAATAATGGTAAGTAAGTGTATTAGCATTCCTGTAAATAATCAATCTATTAAAAATTAGAGGTTATGTTTTCAACCAACACGGTGATTTGTTAAAAATGTTGGTCTAATATTAAAAGCTATAAAATTAATATTTACACACTACCATTACGGTTACATATTCCTATAAAAGTATGTAACGCATCGAAATAAAACCAGCATATAATAATAATAATCGTATATTATTATATCTTTATTTTCAACTAACTAAGTATAGTTTATTACAGGAATTACCTTATATATCCAAGTAAAGGATTTGCAGAAATGCTTATAATAAAAATATATTTCATAGATTATTTTACACATGCAGAAAAGAGACATGGCCATGGAGAGAATTTGGAAATTGAAACTGTTTATGATAAATTATTTAAAAATTAAGTTGCGAAAAATGTTTGCATGCATTCAATAATTTTTTACATTTATAAGTTAAATATTATAATTTTATGTCAAAAATGTAAAGTACCTATTAATTATTTTTGCCACCTACCTACGCCTATGAATAGTTAATCCCAACCGACAAATAACCCAACTTTTTATGTACTCACCTATGAAAAGTAACTGCAGAATTATTATATTCCGCATTCTTGAACAATTTACACCTGTGACCCATCTTAATTAGTCTTCAAAAAAATATCACAACACACTAAATACACAGCAATTATTACACAATACCGATAAACCGAAACAAATTTCGAACAAACTTTCTAAGAACGACCAAACAAAACCCTTTATTTCTCTGTGGACCAAACGTCAATGAAATTATGAATGAAAAACGTCTGACGAATAGGAACGCGGTCTCTTTTACGTTGCCAAACTGCATAATTTTTAAGGGAAATGTCTATGGGTTTCAGACAAAGATTTAAATTTACCACATAACGTCATATTTTTCTCTTCTGCAAAAAGGTAAAACCTATAGATTTATGGCTTTAGGGATGAATATGTTTATGGGTATTATGAAATATTATTTCTATTTTTGAAATTGTGGATTATTTGTTCTCAATAAAAGATGTTTAGTATTATTATTATCATTATTGTGTTAATACCTACTTTTAAGAGCATACGTTTGGCCAACAAAGTGGAGGGGCGCAATTGGGAGCAGGAGTTACTTCAGAATGGGATACGATTTTGTCAATAGATTTATTTGTTATTGTTTCATCTATAGATAGCAGATCATTGGGTAAATCTAATTCTTGCTGCTGCGGGGCAGGCACACAGTATGCGTTCCGCTGTTGCTGCATCTTCCATGCAGAGCCGGTATTCTTTGTCTTGCGCTAATCTAATTTTGTGCATAATACACTGAGAAAATAGCTCCAAGTAAACTGTGGTAGCTGGGAAAAGTTTACTTACACCGGCTAATATTTCATTTATTATAGAAATTTAGTTTATTTAAAGCAAGTAAAACAAATTAGCTACAATTGGTTTAGTTGGATCTAATAAATTAGTAAACAATGTTTATTTGTTTTTAGTAAACGTATAGTTTTTAAGTATACTGTACACCTAATTTAAACTTGTGTTCACTTGTTTTGGATAAATTAAGACATGTAAAAAAGTTTACTTTAAATAAGTAAACCAAAATATTCTTCTAAGTAAACTTGGTTGCTTAAATAAAGTGTTCAGTTCACTTGTTTGGCCTTTCGTCAACGTTCGGTTCGCTTTTAGCCGCTCCCGCTTCACTTCGGCAGTATAAAACTCGAAACTCGTGGCGTCGCACGCAATACGATTTATCATTTTCTGTTCGTCCTAGTCGAAGTCGGTCGGATTGTTTGGTGCTCTGTTGCTGTGATATATTTGTGTTGCCGTATTGGACATCGCGATGTACTATAATATTATGGAATGTTCTAATATGGAGTATTTGTTAATAAATTGGAATTTAGAAGATCATATTTCTGCTTTTATTCATTTATATGTTACTAATTTAATAGATCCACGTATCCCTTTCATGCACTAATTCTAACTAAACAATTTGTCTATTTTAAATAAATGGTTTATTGGTTAAAGGTACATAATTTAATAAATGGGTTACTTATTCCAAGTAAACTGTTCGTTTAGATTAGATAACGAATTTCTAAGTAAGTACACCTGTTTATTTGTGTTTACTAGTTCTAGGTAAACTATTTCAGCATTTTCCATTTACTTAGGCCAAGTGAACCCTTCACTAGTCACTATATGTAGTGAACTTTTCAATTAAAGTAAGTGTATTTTCACCTAGATCTAATAAAGTTTTTTCTCAGTGTATGGTGTCAGAATCTGCAGTGGCCGATTGTATAATCTCACCAGGGTTTTAAGGTGCATCCTATTGAGCGCTAGTAGCTTGTAAGTTAGCTGTTGATTTCTATGGCTGTTTAAAAATATAAAAATACCTTTGAGTGTCTTAGGCCTAGTAAATTCAACCAGTGCTTTCTCCACTTATCTGTTGCTTCGGCCAAAATCGATCTCTTGGCCGTAGCGTAGGATATATTTATTGCTGGTTCGGGTCCGGTGTCTATCCGCCTCTAACCATTCTTCTATTGTCTCAGTACTGAGTTTGAGTTAGAGGTCTGGACCCTACTTTAATATTAAATAATATGTGTCTGACCTGACGTTTATATGTATATGGTTCCATTTGAAATTAAAAAAAAAACTAATAAATCTGATGATCTAGCAGCGAAAAATATAACAAAAAATAATACAAATTTTGAGTATTACCATAGGACAAGCTCTTTCAAATGAGACCAAGTTTGTCAAATTTGGTTATGGCAAACCGGAGTTATCAGTAATTTTTGCAAAAGAGGTCCCCCTCCTCCCCTTAGTCTATTTTGTGAGTTAGAGCAAAATGTATTAAGTCAAAGTTGTACTGTATATTTCAAAGGATAAAAGACTTAATGTTTGACATTAAGTTTGTAATCCACTATAGTTTTTAATTAATTATCTCGATAAAGAAAGCACAAATTTTAAGAACAACCACTTTTAATAATAATAAGCTGCCGACTCTATAACAATATCAATCTGACTAACTAGATTATCAACTCCCTTTCTTATCCACAAAAAGTCTTATTCACCACGATATTAGGTTTCATAATATATGCGTCAGCCATCGTCCGACCGAGAAGCGGGTGATACCTGACTCAGCATTAAGCGGGTCACTTCGCTCCGCACATTAAGGGGTTAGTTACAGTCGGCCAAACCTGATATGCTTTGTGCCCTCGCAAAGCCCACTAACGTGACTGGTTATCTGAAACATAAAAACAAAAACAAATGAATAAGTATTATTTTTACTATAAGTTTTCCTGCGAGCTCTGTTCGTCCTCTTCTGACGATCCTGAGCTTACAGTCGTTTGATAAGCCTTTAACTTATCAGAGGGACATATCCCTTTATATGCCACGCGTGCACGTTTTGCTCCTGGCATATCCTCTACTATGTACCGATCTTTATCTAGTACCTTCGTGATCACATAAGGCCCTTTAAAACGCGGCTCAAGCTTTCTACTGGTACCAGTGTTTGAGCTCTTCGGTCTTTTAACAAGCACTTGTTGCCCGACTTCATACACAGGAGGAGAAGCGTGTCTTTTAAATATTTTACTGGCTCATCTGAATTATTAAATATAGGCAGGACGCTTTCCTCACTAATATGTATAATACAGCGTGGTATTACGTGGAATCTTGATGGCCAAGGCCTGTTTTGAAGATCAACGAAAACATCTCCCGACTGTATGTCGCTACATACTAATATATGCCCAATGTGGTGTGGTGGAATAATTGTAGTTTCTTTAGCACATAAAGTAACTTTACGAGGCGGAAGATTATTAACAGCACTAAGATCCATTTCATTTTTAGGAAATAATCGCACTTGGTTGCCATGCACGGTCATAACGACGTTTTCGTTATTTATAAATGGCTGACCAACTATAACCGGTACCTGCTGCGTGTCATCAGGTACTACCAATGCCGTTACATTGGCACAAGCTAAGTCAACGAACAAATTTATTTCAACAAATGAATTGGCAAAAACAGAACCACCACCATAGCCACGTAGCATTACTTGTTTTGGTTTCCTTTGTAAACCTAACCTAGTAACCTCTGTGTCACGTATTGTCACAGCGCTACTACCGGAATCTACATAACCACGTAACAAATGCCCATTTACCGTGCAATCAATAAAATAGCATGTATTTAACTTATTAATACTATCGTCATTAGCAGTGATTTTATTACTGTTTTTATATAAGTCATAATTAAGTATACACTTACTCTCAGTACTTTTGGTGAGATTCTCCTTGCTTTTCTTCCAGCATCTTGACGCATCATGTCCCAGCATATGGCAGTGCTTACATTCCACTTTCACCTTAAAACACTTAGCAGCAACGTGGCCCCTTGTACCACAGTTGAAGCATTTGACGTTCTTCGAAGATCGACTTGTCGATGGATTCTCTTTTGGGAGACCTCTCACATCAACAACTTTTGATGATGTAGACGGCCTTGCATAAACACGTTCTTGTTTACTTGTACTAGGAGACTCATCATGTATAGCTGACAAAAACTCTTCATATAGCGATTCGGGGTCACTGTATCGTCCTGCACGAGCAGCGTTCTGTATATTTTTCTCAGGCACTCCGGCTATCAAGCAAGAAACAGCATTTTTGCCTGCTATTCGGCAACCTCTTAACAGTTCCATTTTTTCGAAATAATAGGTTGTCATTGTCTCACCAACTTCTTTTTTTCTGTCAAGCATTCTCTGTAACAAAGCCGCATAATCCGTGTGATCCGGAAACGATTTAACAATAAGACGTTTCCACTCAGCCCATGTATAGTTGTAGTCCGTAAGACTATGGTACCAAGTTTTTGCATTGCCTATTAACCTCGACTGCATATGGTAAATGGTGGCTATGTCATCCCAGCCATTTATTGCTCTGAGTTGATCAACTTTTTCAAGCCATTTTGACGCCGTTAAATTTAAATTGTCTGGTGAAAATTCGGGTATACAATCGCTTCTTACACTCACTCGAGGATGGGAAAATTTATCGGAGTCGTCGCTTTTTCTCACGAGCTTTTCAACCAATGCTTCTAGATGTTTAATGCGTTGATTTGCATCAATCTCATCATTGCTTTTACGTAACGATCTTGAACGAGAACGTGAGCGGCCAGGTCTACTAGTAGAACGTATTCTTCTAGGCGTATAAGATCTTTCACCCTGCCCTTTCTCACTTACATTTTTGCCGGTATCTCTTTTCCGATATCTCTCCACAGAATTTTCACTACTCGATGAGCTTGACGAACGGCACCGCTTACGACGCGATCTTGAACGACCCATTCTAACTTATTTTATTTTTTTTTTTTTTCTTTACACACAACACCAATTTTAAACAATGTCACAATCAAACTACGATTAATTTTTAGCTAAATAATTAAAACGTGAATTGCACCGCACACCTGAACTGTAATCCACTATAGTTTTTAATTAATTATCTCGATAAAGAAAGCACAAATTTTAAGAACAACCACTTTTAATAATAATAAGCTGCCGACTCTATAACAATATCAATCTGACTAACTAGATTATCAACTCCCTTTCTTATCCACAAAAAGTCTTATTCACCACGATATTAGGTTTCATAATATATGCGTCAGCCATCGTCCGACCGAGAAGCGGGTGATACCTGACTCAGCATTAAGCGGGTCACTTCGCTCCGCACATTAAGGGGTTAGTTACAAGTTATTTGGCATATTATCAATAAAAACCCGATAATCTTCTTAGTTATAGGTTGATCGCCCTCTAGCGGTAAACTTAGGAACAAAATGGTTTCCAGCAATAACTTTTCATAGATTTTGGCCGGCGTCCATTCTTATTTGGCCACCCGGTATAACTATAGTAATAAAAAAATTATTAACCAAATGACCATCGACTAAAGATATATTATTTTCGTATCTTGCTAATGCCACTGCTGAACGGATACTACCTACTGACAGAGTATGTAATCCCCGCCTTAAAAGGCTGTTTTTATCCATCCGGCTATGACCCATCGTGAGGCCGATTTCACTATACCCCTGGAAGTAATGAATAAATTATTGAGCTCCGCTCTGGCTTTACGTCTGACTGATGTTGCAGCAATTAGTTGCTGTACCCAGAATACCGGATCGTGTGTCGTTTCTGAGCATTTTCTGAGGAGCCATCCTGACTGACGATACGTACTCTTGTCGGTTTTTGATCCGAATTCAGGCCAGAACACGATAAATCCATCTTTTACCTCCCTAGAACCACTATACAGGATGTCTGGAAAATACGTGTGCAACGTTTGGCGACATACTCCTGACGTCAAAATAGGTCGACCTAAGCCGACTTAGTTATATCCAAAATTGTCTCGTTTAGCCGGTAGAGGGCGTCAAAAATTTGTAAAAATATTGGTTTTTCCTAAATTACGTGAAAACCTGCTAATCGATTTTAATGATTTTAAGTACGTAGACTAACACTATAAAATGACGTTTTCTAGTCACCGGCTGTAAATAAGTGGAAGTGTTATAAAAGTGATATAATACGTCAACATTTCTCCTCATTTTTTATATGAACGGCGTTATGACAACCCAGATATTTTTGTAGAGTGACTGGATGTATTTGGAAGCTATTTTACCTCTTTAATATTTTTCGTTGAATGAGCTGTTTTGCCAGAAGAAAATATTTACAATTACCTGCATACATCAATTATTAACAATAAAAATAAAACAAAATACAACAAAGTTAAAGTATGTATTGTAAGAAACTAAGTAAAACAAAAACATTACTTAAGCAAATGTGTAAAATGACCGCCATCTTGCTGAATACACTTATTAACACTCCTTAAAAAATGATATTGGACCCTATCTAATGTCTCGGGGTTATTAAAATGGTTGCCTGCATTTAAAATCCGCTGCAATAAATCATCGCGTGTGTTTACCGGAGTCTTGTAAACTTCTGTTTTAATAGCGCCCCACAAAAAGAAGTCACACATATTTAACTCAGGAGAACGTGGTGGCCATTTTACTGGTGCATCATTGCCCTTTCCAATCCATCGGTTGGGATATTGATGATGTAAGTATTGCCGAACGGTAGCGGAAAAATGGGGCGGGGTACCATCATGCATATACCACATTTCCCTCCGAAGTAAAAGAGGCAAATTGTCCAGAAGAATTGGTAATGTGTCTTGCAAAAAATTTAAACAAATATTTCCGTCTAACCTGTCTGGAATAACAATGGGACCAATAAGGTAGCGATCAATAATACCTGCCCAAATATTTAATTTAAATTAATGCTGATGATGTGCAACTTTAATGGCATGTGGATTTTCATCGGAATAAATATGTTCGTTGTGCAGATTGGTTACTCCAGATCTTGTAAAGCACGCCTCGTCAGTAAACATAATTGTTCTACAAAAATTTGGATCACGGATTCTTTTGTTTCTAATAATTTGACAAAATGTAAGCCGCATGGGGGGATCAGTCGGTAAAAGTTCCTGGACTTTTTGCACGTGATAAGGATGTAACAACTGTTCTTTTAAAGCCTCATTGACAATCGTTTTAGGAACATGTAACTCACGTTCTAAGCGACGGGTACTGTTACTTGGTTCTTCTTCAATTCTTTTCAGAATCATCTCTTCTGTTTCCACAGTTCGAGTTGTTCGCATACGACCCCTGCCTTCAAAGTTTTTCTCAAAGCTGCCCGTTTCCCGAAGATGACGCTCGATATTGGCAAATGTTTGGTGGTTTGGTATTCGACGTTTAGGAAACCTCTCCATGTAAACCCTAACACTCTGACGCCCATTTCCTTAACAAAACCCGTATACCAGGAGCATGTCAACCTTCTTAGAGTTCGTATAATTTTCCATTTTTAATGGTAAAATGAACTTGTAATTCAAGAATATTGATCGTAAACTTGAGTAAATTTCATAGACTGGTGACAATTTGTCAATAATTGTCAAATTATTAAATGCCATAGCAACAAGGTCACTTAAAAAATTATTGTTACAGGTAATTTAATTTTAATATTATTACTAATAATACTAAATATTGTAAATATTTTCTTCTGGCAAAACAGCTCATTCAACGAAAAATATTAAAGAGGTAAAATAGCTTCCAAATACATCCAGTCACTCTACAAAAATATCTGGGTTGTCATAACGCCGTTCATATAAAAAATGAGGAGAAATGTTGACGTATTATATCACTTTTATAACACTTTCACTTATTTACATCCGGTGACTATACCTACTACTAGGAAACGTCATTTTATAGTATTAGTCTTCATACTAAAAATCATTAAAATCGATTAACAGGTTTTCACGTAATTTAGGAAAAACCAATATTTTTACAAATTTTTGACGCCCTCTACCGGCTAAACGAGACAATTTTGGATATAATTAAGTCGGCTTAGATCGACCTATTTTGACGTCAGGAGTCTGTCGTCAAACGTTGTACACGTATTTTCCGGACACCCTGTATAACTCCCTATTTATCAGACTTTATTTGCTTCATAATCAATAGATGCCTTTTGTCAGGCTATTTTCCGAATGCCTGGAAGACCGCCAATATTGTGCCGGTTCCTAAAGTTACAAGTCCTAAATAGCTATCGGATTAACTTTTTTTTAATACTAATAACATTCTTCCACCGACTCAGTCAGTGTTCCGTAGAAACCACAGTACAACTACGGCCTTGTTAAATTTTGAAAATTTCTATTTTTTAATCTTTTTCAAAGTAATCTAACATTAGTTTGATAAAACTTTTCTATTTTACTATATACTCGTTCTATTTTCTATTACTTAAATGACATAAAACATAAATGGTTATACACTATCGGACAAAAGTAAAGCAACACTTTTGACAAATGAAAGAAATCTCGATTTTATAATAGTAAATGCATGATATCGTATTTAAATACATTGCGTCTTAAGGTGGGAGTATCAACATGCTTGCCAACCTACAACCTATTTCGCTTAGATTTGTTTATGTTTTCTAGCTTTTATACAAAATTTAAAGAAAATCAGTATCGACTTGATATTCTATAGGTAATAATTGACATATTTAATAAATATCAAGGAATTTCATAACTTATTTTAGGAGAATTGTATAGCGAAAAATATCGGGTAAGATTTTTTTTAACATTATTATGTCATTGTCGCTCATTGTTCTTTCACTGTACAATTCTTCCAAAATTAGCAATGAAATAAATTGATATTTTTGTAATATATCAGATACTACCTAAATAATGTACCGACGATATTGATTTTCTTTAAATGTTAGTTATTAAAATAATAAACTCAAAAAATCAACGCGAAATAGGTTATAGGTTGGCAATAGATTGAATGACGTTGAGAATTCAACCTTAAATATCAAAGTACGCTTCTGTTATCGACGGCAACAGCTTTTTCCAACAATCAAAACAAATAAACTGATATTGACGTAAACTTTCAAATACAGTATTGTAATGCGTCAAAAGTAAAGCAACATTTTAATATTTTCCTAAAAAACAAAGGTTTTAGTGAAAGTAAAAGGTTAAAAAAAATTTCCGAGTTTATTTCATTTTTAACTAATATTTCTGTGCTGGATTAATCATGACAAGAGGTATTCCAATTGCGAAAGAATTAAAGCAGAGAGTAGTGAATGCGCACTTGGACGGTACAATACAAGCCACAATTTCAAGACGGTTTGTTTTACCCAGATCCAAAATAATTTCAAGTTACCATGAAAGGGGACATTTTGAAAATCTACCAAAATCGGGAAGACCGAGAAAAACAACAATTTGGACAGAATTAAAAGAATTTCTCAAAACGATCCTTGGTTGTCCGCACCTAGAATTATTGCTGAAATTTATGGTTAGTCCACGGACAGTGCAAAGAAGGTTGGTAGACGCAAAGCTATTTAGTAAACGCCCGGCTAAAAAGCCGCCTATTTCGGCAAGAAATCAACACAATGTTTAATCCCAAATACGTTACACCCACAGTTAAACATGGTAAGGGCAGTGTTTTTCTATGGGGTTGTTTCTCATGGAATGGGGTGGGTCCTTTAAGCTTTACTAATGACACCATGGATCGATTTGTCTATAGAGATATAATGCAAAATGTAATGTTGCCTTATGCAGAGTGGGAAATGCCGTTGCGTTTTATTTTCCAACAGGATAACGATCCAAAACACTCTTCACGAATTGTTCAAGAGTGGTTTCAAGAAAATAACGTTCGGGTTTTGCAGTGGCCGGCACAATCCCCAGACCTTAACCACATTGAAAATCCATGTGAGGAAGTAGAACGTGGAATACGTACACAATTATTTCCAAATAAACAATCATTGGTAAATAAAATCAATGAAGTTTGGACAAACCTTCCCGAAAATACTTTTCAAAAATTGATTGATTCAATGCCGCGACGTTGTCGGCAAGTAATAAATAATAATGAATATTCTATTAACTATTAATATAATACTATTATGGCTATTGTAATTATTAATTGTGTTTAATGTTCTTTCATCGTAATATCTAAAATAAAATACTGTTGACACAATTTGTTGCTTTACTTATGTCGCACTTCATTTTGTCGATTTTTATAATTATAAATATTTCTCTACCGTTATTTTGTTTAAAGTGTACCAAAATATTGTGAAATATTACTGATATTGTGGGGAGCATATTTCATTAAAATTAGCTGGGGATCACAATCTTTTATTTAATTTTTCAAATTCAAAGAAATAACAGCAATTTGTTGCTCTACTTTTGTCCAATAGTGTATGTGCATATTTTCTTATAAAATTACTTCGATCTGTTTGATTATATATGAACAAATCGATTTTATGAACATCAATTAGTTCGGATAATCGTCGTCTTACTGTATTATTAAATACGGGGTAATTTTTCCAATCGTCCCCGTGCGATTTGCTACAAGTAATTTCGAAGAACTATCTTAGAATCAAAGTGTTTTTTTCGCCGTTTAGGTTCATACAATAAATTTCATAAATATACAAAATCCAAGCTAATACAATGCAGAAACTAGTTCATAAGACAGATATTTAAAAAAAATTATACTCAATAATTTATAAGCTACATAATAGCAAGGGAAATACTTACTTTCAGCGTAAAAAACTAAACAAGTACACCTCTGACGCACAAATAAATCCCTTAATAGCTGGTCGGTTACTGCAGACGGAAGGCGCTGGAGTTTGACCGTTTTTCTCCGCCGCGGCGTTTTTTTTTAATCTATAATAGTCCGGGAGCTATTTAAAATGTTACAATTGACCCCTGGTACAGTTATCCCCGGTATCCACTACCGACATTTTAAAAAGTTTTTTCACTTTGACACCAAGATGCTCATTTATGGTAGGTATGACTTTAAGAAAACCGATTGCACATTCTTATCTTGGTTCTTATTCATTATTCAAAAATTCCAACTGTTAATCTTAAACAGAAAAACCTCGGAAAAACTAATCGGTCAATTTAAAATAAACACTAATATTTTTGGGCTTAAAATGTTTCTTTGTGTTTATTATTTTTGTTATTGCATTATCATTTATGTTTATTTTCAAAAAAACTGAGTCCATTTGATACAGGGTAAACAACTGAAAATTTATATATTAGCTAGGCAAGTGTCCGGCAAAGGTATTTGTCGAATTTTGTTTTCTGTCTGCGTGTTCGATTTTTTTCAACAAAATTATCTGGAGGTTCTCTGCCTACTATAACCACATACTTTCCAATAAAATATAAGTAATTATTTGGTGCCCCTAAATTATTGTGCCCTGAGAGCACAGCAAGCCATCTCTTATTCTTATAGAAAATTATTCCTGTTCTTATGGAATATTCCCTGTCTATTTCGTGTACCTATTACTTATAACCAGGTGCTTATTCCAATATTGTTGACACTGTTATATGTTTGATTTTCTAGGGGTGATATTTTTGTTTAAGTTGCCAGGTACAGGTACGACGTAGGTGGCTCTTTCCACAAATTGGGGACAATTTGTGAAACTGGCTATTTGTGTGTAAGCCAAATACAAGTTTAATTAAAATTAGTTGATTTTAAAAAGTTATAGATCTAATCTACTTTTTGAAATAATAAATTTTAGGTTTATCCATATTTCTATGGTTTTTGTAGACCAAATATCAACTCCGAGTCTATAACCAGCTATATTTTAATCAGTTTATTTATATACAGATCAAAAACCCAAAAAGTAAATTAATTTTTTTCTATGGACACAAACACTTAAAAAGTTTATATTTATTTAATGTATGAATGTTGTTATAAAATTTAAAAGTAAATGAGAAATATATCCTTAAATTCTGTAACCACACTTTCGCGTCAACTCCGAAGAGTAAATACAATTTGACGATTTTGTGAGGCAAATAAATACTTAATTCCCCTATTTTGTCTTTCCGTCGGAGAGCAAGCATTCCGTCAGTTAATTTCCAGATCGCAATAAGGAAGGATGTGCGTTGCCTTGCAGTGTTCTCAGAAGGAAATTTGTGTCTCAAGTAAGCGTATGCTTTTATAGTATCAACACCGAGTTATTCTTTAAATTATAAGGTATTCTTAATATCACATTTAATGCCTTTATCAGATAACGCTGTGTGTGTCAGGAGCAGGGTTGGAAAAAACCATGTTTTTTTTATTTTTAAACAAACAAAACTGTTTTTTTTTTGTTTAAAAGAGTTTCTCTTGTTTTAAACATGTTTTAAACTCCAAGAAAAAAGTCATGTTTAAAACAAAAAAAAATAACTTATTTTAAACTCTGCTTTATCTCAAACTTAATTTGAACTCTTTTATCCACAAGTCACACCAAAGAATATCTGCTGACCGAATACAAAATAAATAAGTACGTTAAATTGCTGAAGCGCAAGGTCTTTAAGCGTGCCGATTTATATTTCTGGAAATCCCATAATTTCGGATTTCGATTAGGTACAAATTGAGTGAAATTCTTTATTTATATTTAGTAAGTATTTAGTTTAGTTTAGCGGTTTGGTGATTCTGCAAGGACAACTTACTCTTGTATTGGTTTATTTTTTGCTACATTGTGTGGTATCATGTCGAGTACAGGGCGAAAGAACGCTATTTGGACATTTTTTAATGTGTAACCGATATCGAAAATGAATCAGTTAATTTGATGGAATCATTTGATACTTCTGGGCACAGCCATACCTCGAAATATCTTCTAGAATTGTTGAAAAAATCAATTAGGAAGTGCCATGAAGAATATGGATGTAACGTGACTAGCGTAGTAACAGACAGCGCAGCCAATATGGTAAAGATGAGAAAGTACCTAACATAGAACGGATATTCTCCGCCTATGACTTAGTTCATTCCAAATTAAGAAATAGGTTAGGCAACGAAAAGGCAGCAAAACTAGTTTCGATTTTTAGGGAGCTTAACGGAAATCCTATGTTTTTTTAATTTAGAAAATGATAATAATGGGGCTTAGGGCCTACTTCGTAATTTGTTAATTAATTTTAATTAACTGTTATCCAATGCCAAAAGTCCTGTTGGATTTAGTTAGGTGTTTAGAATAAAAATAATCAAGGTACCAAAATTATGTTTATTATTATAGTTCGAAGTTATGTTATTGTATTTTTCTGTTGTGTAATACAATTTATCTTGCTTTTTTCTTTTAATAAAGAACGCATTTCTATGCATTTTGTTTAATAATTATAGTTAACAGTTTTAAACATGTTTTAAATGTAATTATTTAAAACATAACAACCCTGGTCAGGAGCTTAACGTACCAATATCTTGAATTTAATTTTTCTTTTCTTTATTACAAAATCTGACAAAAAATCAACTCGGTGCCATCAATTTGGAGTCCCAATGATAAGTTTCTAATTATATTATGTGGATACTCCAGTGTGTATCTTTTACCTGTTTGTATCCCTGTTAACGTCAATAAATAAATAAATAAATAAATAGCTTCGGAGTTGATAAAGATCGTCGGAGTTAATGCTAAAGATTACTTACTAAAACGAATTATTTGTAATTTTTTTGTAAGCCAAAACAATGGCGGATAAAAAGAAAACGTCAGAAGAAAAAAAACAAATCACTGAGTTGCATTGTTTACGCAGAATAAAAATAAAAAATGATCCAGCTACCCATGAGCAAGTTAAAGCGAGATAAAGAGAAAGTTTAGCAAAAAACGTAAAAACGATTCTGGGATGTGATACATCAAGTTGTCAATGCCCTGGAACAAATTACTAGACGCAGTATTAAGAAACAAGAACGACTGTTTAACAAGTATTTTACATCTTTACATAAAGTATAATGATTAAAAATAATTGTACCGGCGCAGCTGCTTCCTTTTTTCTAAGTTACGGCCATTTCGGATAGTTTTTCCCTATGTTTTTCTCGGGAAAGTTCCCATGAATATTGGACCCAGTTCAAGTCGTTCGATATTAAACTTTGATACTAGATTTGAGCAGTTCCTTTTAACTTGTTTGTTGCCTGAAAAATGGTTGTATTTGTCTATTGTAAATGCGGGCATTATGTTTAATATTCTGAAAATCATATTTTAATGGATCAAATTCTAGTATTACGACTTATATACTCATATGAGTTGTTGGTACTATTGTACCACCATAGACGATAAACTTGATAAAATATTATAAACGTTTATTTTTCTCTTTCTTGTTATTTTTCTTGGACTGACGGTGCCTGCTCTTACGATTGCCATCGCTTGAATTAAATGACTCCGAGTTGGCCGTGTAGGTGAATTCTTTAATTACGCGGTATATTAAAAAAAAACAAGAATCGGGCGTAAATACAACACACACTTAAAAAAATACTTCCCATAAGGGAGGTAGTCGTCGCGTCTAAGGTGTTAGTTGTAATTCCACTAAGTAGAGTGAAAACTATATTATTTACAGTTACAAAAATAGAATGACCGTGTGTAACCAACAAAATACAGAATGAATGTATATAATATTTATTATTTCTTTTTCATGCGTCAGTAGTCCTCGAGTGCAGTGGTTTACTGAACCAACAAATACATAGTATTTCAGCAACACCTAAAATAGAATTTAAAAAAAACATAAATTTTACTTTTAAATCGTGGTCTATCCTTTAAAAAAACATTTTTAACTTGAAGAAGTAGTCCATACTTTAAGTGGAGTGTAAATTTGAAGGGAAATAAATGAGACACTTTTAGTCTTTCTCCACTGGTATATTCAAATAGAATAAAAGTTAGGATGTGATTAATTCTCTACATGTTTCGACTGAAAAGACAGTCATCTTCAGGAGAATAAAGATATATAAATCTAAATAAGAAATTTAACGGTGCTGTATGATGATGATGAGGAACTTGATACATACTAAAAGGATATAAAATAAATTTAGAGGAAAGATTCTCTGCAACACTACAACATCTGTAACGAGTGTCCAGCAAGGAGATGAAAAAAATTATTGGGATAAAAGTAAAGAAAAGAGTACATACCTATAAATAAGTAGGTATGCTAAGTAAATGCAAAAATGCAAAAAATATTATTAGAATGGCAGAGTAGAACAAGCATAGCCATGGGATAATGTCGTCAAAATGACACAATATAAAATATTTAGAAAGGACTAAAAGCGAAAATTTAGTGGTAGAATGTGGGGAAGAAATCCATGACGAGAAATACGAGTATAAATAGGCTCGTAGCTTTGTAACTTGTTTAGTATTCACCTGAAGACGACTGGAGATACTTACCAGTTGAAACGTTGTGATATGAAAAACTAAAGGCAATGGAAGTCCAAAACACATCTATTACTCAAGATACATCATTGTCTACAACCTTCAAACAAACACTAACGACTTTGTTTCAATATTTCCTATATAATATCTTTCAAAAAAAACATTTACTATCATTTTTGTGGCAACCTAAACACGTATATAAAACTCAACAGATTACAATTAAATCGTAAATACATCACGAATAACGATTTTATCCAAAAATTAAATCGTTATTTTGATAAAACAAGTAGATATACTCAGAAAAATAAAATTTGTTACGAGTTTCTTATTCCATGTAACATTCCAAATAGTTTGGCGTATGATCTGGCACATGAATAGAATTAAAATCTAAACAAGTGTAATACAGGGACGGATTCATATATTAGATGAGGGAACAGAATAACAAAAATATATCTTTTGTAAAAATAGTTAGTTTTCTATCATGAGTAATGGCCCTAGTACGAGCCAAACAAAATTTTCACATCACAAAAGTGGAACCTACTTATATCGTTTTTGTATAGCGTAAAAGAACGTGACAGTTGGTAATATTATTATATTAATCATTAAGAAGTTTATTTTACTATTGTAATCGATTGTTTCGTCCTTCCGTGGTCTTAAAATAATATTAAGATAATTTCCATAATCATTACTGTAGTAGAAATAATTGCAAAACATTTATTAGATTGATTGACACACCTGTAAGGAAAATCGATTGTAATTATTCGAGCTGTTGTCCGAAATGATTATTACACATCGTAGTATGTATGATTTATACTCGCCAGCACAAATTCAAAGAAAATAAACAAATGAATCACATTTCTCCATAGAGTTATTTATGACTGTTCTAGCAAACTCTTCAGGACAGTCAGTAATAGGTCTATTATAGAACTTCACAAACACATTAGACCTTTGAGTCCACCCAGCTGCATTTCTAATAACTTCTATGTTTACCCCTGCTCGAAAAGCTGCAGACGTACTAACTAGCATGTCTCAATGTGTAGCAAACATGAAACATTAATTCCGCTCTCTTTTAAAATCTTTTTAAGCCACCGACTCAGTGTCTGAGAACTAGCTGAATGGTAGGGTAGAAGAAAAGTAAGAAAAAATATATTTTCTTCTAGAGGTCTAAACGTGCACTGAGAAAATTATTTAGCTATGATAGCTTTATATAAAGCAACTATGGCTAAATATTAGAGTAAATATAGCGCCAACCCTAACGTCGTGTTGTGACTGCCAAACATATTAAGCAGAGTCTATTTGGTAATCATTACTACATATTTTAGTAACAATATAATCCATGAAAACCTGCTCTTACTAGAAAATTTGGCTGCTTCAGCATAATTGAATATTAGTAAGGAACACATATTGAATAGTCCTAGCCAGTTTATTTAGTAACTCTTGCATGATCGTGTAATATCAATGTACTCGTGTGGTAATTATTGTATTGTCGTTTAGTAAAGGAGCATACTTGATTAGTAATCACAGCATGATTGTTTAGTAATCACAGCATAATTGTTTATTAATCATAAAAAACCGTTTTGCTCTAGTAGAACCGCGATCGAGCTATCCTGGCTTTAAGTACCTGGCAAAGTGCATTAGGGTTACGATTAAAAATTGTAACGCTAGGATTGCTAATTCAGATAGCGATAATTACTTAACCGTTTAAGTTTATTTCTTTATAAAATTATTTAGCTGGTATAGACATAATAATATAGCAACAGTTAACAAATATGTTGTAATAACAACACTATAAGATTTGTAAAACCCAGCAAAATATATACTGCAACGACTACAAGATCACCATGTCACCTTTAAACAATATTTTAACTAATATAGCGATTTATTTAGTAACAGCTGCTAAATTTGTCCAGTCCGATAACTTAGGAAACTTCATTTTCTCAGTATGGAAGCTTTTTGAATGAAATAAAGTAATGTTTTTGCCAGACATAGACTAGGTTTCTCGGGAAAGAAAGGGAATATCATTAATGGTTGAAATATTTTATCTCCTGAAGTCTTAATTTTATCTGGAATACGTAGTATTTCTAATACATTGTTTGATTCCTTAATATACGTAAGATGAATTTTTGATAATATCTGCATCCTATGAGCAGAGGTGAGTTCTAATAGGGTAACACGTTTACAAGTAAGTAACTTTAACGATAAACTTTCTAATGGAAATAATTTCTCTAAATAACCAAAAACAATAGTCGGGTGTCAAGTAGCCGCATACTTAGGTATGGAGGGTTTAAGTTAAAAACCCCTTTCAAAATCTTTTTATAATGGGCTTATCTTTTTGATTTGGAGAAAAAAGCAATGATAGTGCAGCTCTGTGGGTATTTAAAGTTGAATAAGAAAGTTTGTAACTCTCGAATCTCTAAAAAATATTCTAAGATTAAGTTTAAATTGTAATTATAAGGGTTATGGTTTTCTCAACACACTATTTCCACCATTTTTTAAAAACACTGGTCATATTGTTTTATTGTGCTTTCGGCTAGGGATGCTTGAAGAGTTGGAATAACTGTGTCCGGGGTTCCTCTTGAAACAAACAACCTCCGAACAACTTCCCTACCACCAGGGCAAGTTTTAGTATTGAGTGCTCTGGTGACCTGAAAAGTAACAACTAAAAAAAAGTCAAAGTACTGAAAACTTTAGCGGTTTCTCTATTCCTTAAAACGCGGATAGCAGAATTGACTGGGCCAGTCTGGTACTACTAAAATTCCATTAGCTTGGTCCCCGAAAATTTTTCCCAAAATTTTTCCAATGAGTCCGAATAGTGGGAAAGCGTAAAAATAGTAACAACTCCAATTATTGTAAAAACGATAACGCACTTCTGGGTCAGGATGCCAAGATATACATTTTTTACATTTTTTATTTTTATAGTTTGCAAATAAATCGATATCGGGTACGTACCCCAAACTTACATAATATTTTGTGAAAAATTGTGTTATCTAATTCATATTCTGTAGCAGCATTCTGTATTCGCGACTCTGAATCAGCTATGCAAATTTTTGAGGAAGTTATATAGGAGGCGAAAACAAATATATTTTTGGACTCGCACCACTTCCAAATTTCTTGCGTAATTTCGTTGAGATGTTTATATTGAACACTACACCCATCTTGTTAATACTAGCAATGGCTCTTATATTGTCAATTTCAAGCAATATGTTCTCATTTAAAGTATATTTTGCAAATGTTTTTAAAACATTAAATGCTGCTAAAATTTCCAAATAGTTTATATGAAAACACCTTTCGGTGTCATTCCAGAGGTCATGTGTTTTAACATCACCACAGTTTGCTCCCCAGCCTGTCATGGAGGCATCTAAAAAATTCTATTGTAAAAGATTTATTCTTAAAACATTGTGTTGTATATTTTGTAGCCACCAATTTATTTCAGCTTGGATTGTTGTTAAGAACAAGTGCTACATATTTTCCTCTTTCCAGATTTTTTAGATATAACCATCCATATTTAACTGCCGGTTTGCTTGCCACTAACATACCTATTAATTTTAAGAAGTTCCTAATACTACAAACTGTTTTATTTAGGAATGTTGACAGTGTTCGAATTGTTCTCTCTTTTCGCATCGGCGGCAAGCAAATTGTCATTTTTACACTAATTATATCACCCTTAACCATAGGATAATATTGCATTTCCCAAGAAAATGCTGAGTTGCTGAATAAGCATCAACAGACTTTACCGAAGCCAAGATCTTCATGGGAATTAATATTCAGGGGGTTTTTATTGTCACGCTAACAATACATAAGTTGAAAATAAATATTTTAAAAAATACAAATCTCGTGTTCGAAGATTTAATTGGCGCAGTCGTGCAGATTTTCGGAATCGATCGTATCGAACGAGCGATTTTCGTGTCAACGATTTACCGAAAAAAATCGAACCTGTTAGTGACTTTGTTGCGCGGAGGTGTTTAGTGAAGTGACGTCATCATCCATCAAGGATCCGTCGTCCAATCTATCGCAGACCATTGGACCCACCTAGGCAAGCCACTATCGAAAGTTGGAACACAAATTGTCCAATTTTGCGAGAATCGAAGTTTTGGGAAGGACCACATCGCCTACCTACTACGAGGTTCTTATAGAAGATAATGAAGGCCAGTTTCATCGTTGCGATATTTATGTAAGTGCAATTTAATGTCAGTCGAAAATTTAGCTGATTTTCTGAAATATTTGAAAATTGACAATAACCCTTCAACCGGCTCTCAAATTTTACCAGAAAATCAAGTACCTTTAACTATAGAATCTGTTAGTCATTCGATAAAAAATATCCAACAACAAATTTCAGAACATTTAAATCAGCAAGTTTCAATTCAGTTACCTGAAAATACTGATAAAATGTCCCGTTTTAATCCTGAATATTTAAAGTGCGTTCCGGAATTTAACGGAAATCCCAATGATCTTAATAGATATATATCTGTGTGTGAAGCCTTGATAAGCGAATTTTACGAGGCCAATAATCCAACAGGTTTTCAAAATGTCTATTTACTTAACTCTTTGATTTCAAAATTATCTGGAAATGCAAAAGTAGTTGTTAATATTCAAAATGTAAGTTCATGGCAAGATGTGCGTAACACACTTACACGCAATTTTGCAGATCAAAGAGATGAGTCATGTTTAAACAGAGATTTGGTTATGTTGCGACAAAATACATTAGAAAAACCGCAGCAATATTATGATAGAGTTTTAAATATTTTGAACCTTTTGTGTGCTTATGTAGATTTACACGAAACGAAAGACGAGAATGAAGTTTTAAAACGCGACCTGTATCAAGATTTGGCTTTAAAAACATTTTTGTCAGGCCTACGCGAACCTTTAGGCACAACAATCAGATGTATGAAACCAAAAGATCTTAGTGAGGCATTGCAAATCGTCCTCCGAGAAGACAATGTACATTATTTTCAAAATTCCAATAACAAAATTTCGATCAGGCCAGGGCCCAGCCAAATAAGACCCGATCAAATACAAAAAACAGTACACAGCACACCCATGAATTTTAATTCAAACACGCCAAACAATTTCTTTAGAAATCAAATGCCAAATAGATTTCCATCACAGCCTATACCCATTCAACCCCGATTTAATTATCAACCCCAAAGATATTTTACAAATTCGCAAGTCTTTAAACAACGACCGCAACAAAATCAAAATGTCTTTAAACCAAACCCACAGAGAACATTTCCTAAACCTACACCTATGACCATATCTACTCGAAATACAAATTTTGGACAGAACCGTCCATTCAACCCGTTTCAACCCCCTCAGAAAAACAAATGGATTGCTGAAGAATTATTTTATACCCAAACAAACGAAATGCAACCTGATCACCCATACTATGACCTAGGACAACCCAGTCAATATTATCAGGACCATGACCAACACTATTACTATGAGGACACCGATAACCCATCTAACAATAACTATTAGTAGAGGTTGCGGCACTTGGGCGCGCTCGGGTTTTGCGGCACTTGGGCGCGCTGCTACTGCGCAGGCGTCTGTCACCTGTCAGCTGTCATCTGTCATCTGTCATGGGCATTAGCTACTTGGACCTTAACTACCGTTGGCACTAGTTGCCATTGGCGCCAGCTCACCTATCATTGGTGCTAGTTACCGAGGGCACTATTGGTCAGACGTCATCTGGGATACGTCATCTATCACGTGTCACTCTAACCTCACCTACCAATGTATTACCTTCTGTGGGGGCCATCTGTGATACGCCATCTATCATAATATGTTACTATAACCTCAACTACTTAGATATTCAATTTTGGGGGCCATGCCTACAAGTCGGTACTCCGTAAGACCTATCCCCAAGAACTGGTACCCCAATAATTTCTAAACACCATCACGCGGAGACACCTATTGGTCGTCGGTAGAACTCGCGGGGCCTCAGGGTCAATGCCCCCTTACTAGAGTACTAGTCTAGCTGTTGAAACGTCAGAGGGCGCTTGGTAATAGGGTTACGTCATCATGTTCTATTAATTTAATTTTCATTAGAAAAAAAGTTCCTGTATCCAGCGGGGTTCGATCCACCAACCATTAGATTGCTAACCAGTATCTCATACCACGGAGCTATTCGGGGTTCTTACGAAACACTGTTATTATACTGTACTCTTACATCATCACATTAGCATACTTGCTATAACAAAAGAATAATTATTACTCATAGATGGGTAATGCAATATTAATGAATTAAATTAGGCAGGCATACATTAGCAGGTTGCTATTTGTTGTATGTTTAGAAATTATTTACCACAGGGGTATAGAATACGTATAAGAACATCTAACAGCACTTAGAAGTGTCCCTTAAACATATGAAAACGGCTATTTAGCAGTCTATGAACGGGTAAAAATGTCTAATAAACTACTACAGGAGCTCAAAACTATTGGGTGGTACGATAAAGACACCTTAATTGTGCTATTTTATGGTTTTACACTAAAAACTGGTATAAATGGCCCCATTTAGCACCTTTTACCATATCCCTAGCCCGTATTGTCAACAAATTATTAAATCAGCAGAACTAACGAACAGGAAGTATAACAACAATATAAGATAGACAAGGATAGTACTATCAACTATTTTGAATCGACACACTGCTGAAAACGTACAAGAATGGTAAAAACGAAAGGTCAGTCGCTTTATTTTGCATGTATTAACAATAAAATCGAAGATATTATGCAATATCTGACATAAATATACGTTTTCCTATACGAACTATTAAGGTAAATAGACCCTAATATTACTGAAAAATTGGAATAATAAAAGAAAAATCAGTAATTTAAGGTCCAAATGCATTAAATAATGCATGATTTATGCCTTAGTAGCACCTATACGAATTATTAAGGTAGACAGAAAATAGATGCTGTTTAGAGCCTAATATTACTGAAAAATTGGCATAATATAAGAAAAACTAGTAATTTAAGGTCCAAATGCCTTAAATAAAGCATGGTTTATGCCTTAGTAGCCCCTTATATAGAAGGCTAGTCTCTTAAATCTTGCAATTTTAACACAAATGTTATACAGTTCAAAACCCTATAATTGCAACAAATATTGGCTTAATGCAGGTTGGTTAACCCTAAAAATGATCATATTACTGTTAAGTTATGCTGCAATATGACTCAGTTTGTCTTCATTACACCTTAGAAGACGCTGCGAAACTTTCATAGGTTATAGTATTAGAACCTTGTAACTTGGCTGCAGGTATTCACGCATCTAAAAGGTAGGTAAAAAATAGACCACAGGGTTAATTTTAATAAATATATATTAAACACCCGCGCACCTAATGTAATTGGAACATTACTAAACGCCGCTAATAATATAGGAGGTAGTGACAGATATACAGGGTATAGATGTACAGGTCTTAAAAATAGAGAATTAAAAACAAGACCTTGTTGGTGTAATACTAATAATTTGTGATACGTGCCGAATAAACAATTGAAAAGACGCACTGAAAAAAAGTCGGTGGTGTTACGTTCCAAGAATTACGAGTGAAGAACAATCCTAAATAGAAAATAACAACAAAATATGCCTATTATAGTTAACCAAATTAAGTCTGTCACTTGTTAAAATGATAGCAAATAATTGAAAAAGAGGGTATGTGTATAGGTTGACGTAACAAGTTAATATGAAAATACCGAGACCCGCAGGGGCGAGGTGTACTAAAGACATGCGACTCGCTAAAGTTCTTATGGATAATGTAACATGCGAAACGTATTTAGGATGAATAAGTTATTAGGAAAAATTCCGAGCCCTGCAGGGCAAGGTGCACTAAGGATATATGTTCACATACATAATACCAACAAAATTGGGGCATATTGTAGGATAGGTAACCATATTAGGCCTGTTATATGGCATCAATTACGTACGATTGTACATAAAAAACCTTGTTTTTCACCAAAATATCTAATCCCATATACAGGGTAAGCTCGGAGTATCACTCGCCATAATAGCATAATATATATATAGGACCAAGACTGATTTCGCACTAATTAGCATAGTAAACAAGGCGTTATACTAGATTGGTAGCATTGACAAAAGAGTTGGACAACATTAATCATATTATCACTAGGATGTATGGGTTCTTTATAGTCTAGGTAACAAATTCTCAATATTACTAATATATATATCTAACTTAAAGCAAATACCACCGTGTTAAGGTGAGATTATACCGATGCCAAACAGCTGATACTCATGCACAAAGGCAAGCACCGACGTATTGATTATCTTATAATATCATACGTCACCTGAGGCTTATATCAGGTCGGTAAAACTATAAATGACTTAAAAATCATAGGTATTTCGTTTAAATTATGGTAGGGTTCCTGCGCCAAAAGGCCGTTTCAGTCACGAAACGATAGAAAAATAGATAAAAATTACACCAAATATCGCCTATAATTAAATTATACAAAGTTGTTAATACCCATATAGTCATATGTATAGTAGGCAGGGCTTAAACAGTTAATAAATTACTAAAGTATGGTCTCTGAAGCCGTAAAAGCATATTTAACAGCACCTACACACACTATGCAACAAAAAACCTATCCAATAGGGTAAAACACCTAATAATCCACCAAGTATGGCCGTTTTCTAAAAAACGCCTATTTAATAGTGTGTATACGTGATTAGTATCCAAAAATAGACAAAAGTAATACAAAAACAGGCTGTATGACAATATTCTGCTAACACATATTTTAAGTAAGACTGTCACCTATTATAGGTAGTGTTAATCCGGCAAATAAACGTTGCAAACATTCACCACCTTAAACATTGAGGTTATGTTAAGTAAATAAATTAATAAATGTTTGGCTTATAGGCAACATTTTTATACATACAAAGTTAGCACAACAAGCAGAGGTGCAATTAAATAGACTTAAATAAAAATATAATGAATTACCGAGGATATACACATCTAATAGTCGTTGTATAACCCTGTCAGCTACGAAATATCCGCGAAATACCTAAAAAACATGAATAAATAGGAAAAATACCTATTTTAGGCCCTATTGCTTCAAAGACCCGATAAGGTACATGTATTTATGTACCACTAAACACCCACTTAAACTTTCGCCTGGATATAATTGTTTCGTAAAAACCACATACCTAATACGTTGTGTTTAAAATCTCGCTAAAATTACAAAGAAATGCTCGCACCGAAACGAGCAGAACGATACTTCATACGTTTTTTGCAGCGGTTTTGTTCTCGGTCATACCGAGACAGTAAATATTGCAGCTTGGAGGAACCGTACATTCAATATTTTGTAGTGTTGTAACATTGTCAATTAGAAAATAATAAATGGAACTACAATATCACCTAATATTTAGAATCTAACATAGGCGTGTACTGCGGTAGTTTAATACTACAGGTTGGGCCAGTGGAGTAGGTTACTAAGTTCCATCAAAAATATCTAACACAATATTGGTTAACGTGTCTAGTTGATAAGTCGTTATAATATATAATCATAGTGTTAATCTGACAGCCGAAATATTGAGGTTATGTTAACTAATAAATTAAATCAATAAAATTACGGCTTATTGGTTGCACACACATAGTACAGCAAGTAAAAGTGTAATTAAATAGACTTAAATAGAAATATAATGAATTACTGAGGTAAACAGACAGAACAGCTGATGCCTAAACGAAAACCTAGCCTTTTATGCATATCAGACAGTACTGTTTAAATGTACATAATCAGCCGCTAAAAACATCTCTGAAAAGGGAAAAACACCAAATAAACCATTAAAGTGCCTAAAAAATGGTATTTGAACCTATAAAACCCTATTTAACACCCCTCCTTATACAAAATGAACAACCAATAGGGTAAAAACATCAAATAACCCATTAAAGTACCTAAAAAAATGACATTTGAACCTATACAAGTTCTGTTGTCTATTAGGGCCTATGCTCGACCAGGCCTTATACCATTTGAGCATATAAATATACCAATGTATGATAACCTATTTAACAGCCCCTTATACAAAATGTACAATCAACAGCCTTTCTGATGGAATAAAAACATCAAACAAAACATTAAAGTACATACTTAAAAAATTACATTTGAACATATATACTCCAGTTTGCCTATACAAGTTCTGACAGGTCTATATTGGCATAGGGGCGTGCTTATTAGTACCCTAAAACCATCCGCTGATTGGGTAAAAAACATCCAATAATTCATTAATGTGCATAAAAAGGGTCTTTGAACCTATAAACCCCTATTTATACAAAATAAGCGATCAATAAATACTTTGATAAAAAAAACAGCCATTTATGGTGGATGCGCTGGAATTTTGTACATGACTTAATACAATTAAAAGGTACATCATACCTTACGGCGTCTTAAAGAAAGTTTTGCATGTGGTATATTGCTGGCCTTATTTTATGTATGTAAATGTATATCTATCTATTTAGGTGCAAGATGGAAAACGTAGGTAGTCAGATTAGTTCAGAGGGTTACTAAACTTGTTTATTATTGATGTGTCTATCGCACGAATAAAAATTCAATTAGAACAAACAACGACAGTATAGAATGTGGTGTGATAGCCACAGCATTGTAAGGGTGGCTAAATATATAATGCAGGATGTACCGAAAGTATCCATCACAGTGGTAGAAAAAGAGGTAGGCAGACGTCGTGTGCTATTACAGTTATACCAATGAGAAATCAAGAAATAACATCCGAACCAGGTACCACCTATGCTTACCCACCCTGCATGAAAATACTGAAATTATTCGCATCAACAGTAAAAAACACCTTATGATCTGAAAAAAATTAATAGCTAAAGGACGGGGATATAGAGAAACATGAATAGAGTACAAGAAAAGTAGCTAAATACAGCAACAATTAGGATCGCCTACATTTAATTTGGATATCAGCAGAAATACTTAATAGGTGTTTAATTTAAATAGACTTAAATCGAAAGACATTACAGAGAACGAATAGCTGCTGGGTAGGCTCTTAGCCATCAAACATACCCTCCTTGGGGCTTAAAAATCAGAATAAATAGGGAAAAATACCTAGAAATTCAGGGTAATTTTCCTTTTAAAATCAGTTAACTCCTGCAAGATTATCTATATAACACAAATGCACAACAAACCTAACCCAACTTCTCGGGTGGGGTTATTCTGTATAAAGACCGGCTAACACCAAAAAAAAAGGGTCAAAAAGTATATATACGATCATCCTCTAATATTAGGAATACCGAAAAATAACACTAGACAACCACTAACAGGGGTTACATTAACGTTAAAAGATAAGGATGAATACCATTTAAATTACCGAATGATCAGCCAAATAAATAAAATTCCCGTTTAAAATACTATATTAGTTATATGAGATGAGCGTTAAATGTATAAATTTTGCGAAATTCAGGGGTGACCGCCCCGATCTAATCAGCCTTACAACCACGAAAAATAAAAAGTAACTAGTTGGATAAAATGGCTTCTTAACGACTCGTCCTGCTAAACTAAAAAATAAAACAAAAACGGTTGTAAAAATTATTCATTAAACCATAAACTTAGAATAGGTCACACAACGGTATAAACGTCAACATCAGATATTGGCTCACGGATCGTTACGACCATTAGGTAATACTTGTTGTTAGATACATGTGTAGCGAAACATTACAAGTCACCTAGAAAACCCAAAAACTTGATCACTCAACTAGCTAACAGGTTATAGGTCCTTACGATTAGAGTTGTTATGGCGAGCGATGTGGGGAGGGGAGGGGGTAAAGTAAACAGGCAGAGGCTAAAAAAGCTCCAACAACTAGTAAAAATTATTTTTAAAACCTAAGTCATAAACGTATTAGATTGTATAAAACCATTAACGACATAATGGCGGAGATAAGGATTATTTTTTGCAAAAGGTAGATAATGAAATAAATACCTATCGAAACGATTAAAGCTATTAAAATAATACAAGCAATAACAATGGGAGGCACATAAAATGCAGTTTAAAAGGGAAATTCAATTATATCATATAGCATCTAACGTGTTAAGTATCAAAAACGAGGATAGCATGTAAAATTTTAGCAAAAACTTGGGTAAATAGAGCAAATAATGCAACTAAATATCAAAAAAATGTTCCTAATTAATATTTGTTTATACAGCTAAGTAGAAAACTATCGAAACATTGAGGAAAAAGGGCGTGGTGACTACGGGTATAAAATTTAGCAACCATTGGTAAAATATCAGGAAAAATATTAAAATTACCATCAATCACACCAGAATACTTATCGTTAAAACCTACTATTTTCACTGGCTTGTTACCAATAAATAGGTTTGAATCTACCATTCGAAACCCTTATTTAATATGTGGTGTTTCCAGAAAGGTGTATTTTATCCTACTCTCATAAATCCTATAGCAGTGATGTTAAAAACTAAATCGGCTTTATTAACAAGTGCAATCATTTATAGATCATAGAGACCCATAGAGCTGTAACCAGTATTAAATAAATCAAGTCAATATTGCAGAACATTTTATATGTTTTATAGGAGTCGCAGTAAAGTGAAGCAGTACTCTATATAAATTTAATATAAGGTACAGGTAACGATCATCAGGCTATTTTATATCGTCTAACTTGGGTATCCATTTAATAAGACGCAAGTTAATATTATTTTAAATTACTTTTAATTATTTCTCAGTATCTATAGTATGCAGGGCTATCTAACCATACTTCACGTCTTGCATAATTAACGACCTCTCGTATCTCAGGATCTTCACAATATACGTATTACCGCTCTACTTCTTCAAAATTCCCCAACTTGTTCATGTCGTATACAAATCTTAAGGCATCTGGTCCTTCAAAGTAGCGTTCACATATATCCAAAGCTCTAACTATTTTTAACCAACGGATGGATTCCCAATTCTTCTTTGCGTTTTGAAGTGTATTATATATATATCCTGAATTACATTTTTTTTTACTATATTCTGAACCTTGTCCATGATATCCAATTGATTGCGAGTATTGCAAATAATTAGGAAGGCATTCTGACTTAAAATAAGCCGCCGTGCTTCTGCTGATAGTAAATATATCAACAGGCTTAATTACTCTGTGAAACCTGAATCTATAGAGGATTGTTCGGGTTTTCGGGGTTACTCGGGTTCATTTTGGCTGGCAAAGGCTCACGAAATTTGCAAAATTTTGGGAGAAGGCCGTGGCTGTGTTTTTAAAAACTACGTCAAGCAAAATACATTCTCAAAATCCGGTCTTTATACAGAATAACCCCACCCGAGAAGTTGGGTTAGGTTTGTTGTGCATTTGTGTTATATAGATAATCTTGCAGGAGTTAACTGATTTTAAAAGGAAAATTACCCTGAATTTCTAGGTATTTTTCCCTATTTATTCTGATTTTTAAGCCCCAAGGAGGGTATGTTTGATGGCTAAGAGCCTACCCAGCAGCTATTCGTTCTCTGTAATGTCTTTCGATTTAAGTCTATTTAAATTAAACACCTATTAAGTATTTCTGCTGATATCCAAATTAAATGTAGGCGATCCTAATTGTTGCTGTATTTAGCTGCTTTTCTTGTACTCTATTCATGTTTCTCTATATCCCCGTCCTTTAGCTATTAATTTTTTTCAGATCATAAGGTGTTTTTTACTGTTGATGCGAATAATTTCAGTATTTTCATGCAGGGTGGGTTAGCATAGGTGGTACCTGGTTCGGATGTTATTTCTTGATTTCTCATTGGTATAACTGTAATAGCACACGACGTCTGCCTACCTCTTTTTCTACCACTGTGATGGATACTTTCGGTACATCCTGCATTATATATTTAGCCACCCTTACAATGCTGTGGCTATCACACCACATTCTATACTGTCGTTGTTTGTTCTAATTGAATTTTTATTCGTGCGATAGACACATCAATAATAAACAAGTTTAGTAACCCTCTGAACTAATCTGACTACCTACGTTTTCCATCTTGCACCTAAATAGATAGATATACATTTACATACATAAAATAAGGCCAGCAATATACCACATGCAAAACTTTCTTTAAGACGCCGTAACGTATGATGTACCTTTTAATTGTATTAAGTCATGTACAAAATTCCAGCGCATCCACCATAAATGGCTGTTTTTTTTATCAAAGTATTTATTGATCGCTTATTTTGTATAAATAGGGGTTTATAGGTTCAAAGACCCTTTTTATGCACATTAATGAATTATTGGATGTTTTTTACCCAATCAGCGGATGGTTTTAGGGTACTAATAAGCACGCCCCTATGCCAATATAGACCTGTCAGAACTTGTATAGGCAAACTGGAGTATATATGTTCAAATGTAATTTTTTAAGTATGTACTTTAATGTTTTGTTTGATGTTTTTATTCCATCAGAAAGGCTGTTGATTGTACATTTTGTATAAGGGGCTGTTAAATAGGTTATCATACATTGGTATATTTATATGCTCAAATGGTATAAGGCCTGGTCGAGCATAGGCCCTAATAGACAACAGAACTTGTATAGGTTCAAATGTCATTTTTTTAGGTACTTTAATGGGTTATTTGATGTTTTTACCCTATTGGTTGTTCATTTTGTATAAGGAGGGGTGTTAAATAGGGTTTTATAGGTTCAAATACCATTTTTTAGGCACTTTAATGGTTTATTTGGTGTTTTTCCCTTTTCAGAGATGTTTTTAGCGGCTGATTATGTACATTTAAACAGTACTGTCTGATATGCATAAAAGGCTAGGTTTTCGTTTAGGCATCAGCTGTTCTGTCTGTTTACCTCAGTAATTCATTATATTTCTATTTAAGTCTATTTAATTACACTTTTACTTGCTGTACTATGTGTGTGCAACCAATAAGCCGTAATTTTATTGATTTAATTTATTAGTTAACATAACCTCAATATTTCGGCTGTCAGATTAACACTATTTTTTTTTTTTTTTTTTTTTTTTTTTTTTTTAATTTTTAATTGGCATTTGGCTAATTAGCCATGCAGCCAGTCGCAAAAGATTAACACTATGATTATATATTATAACGACTTATCAACTAGACACGTTAACCAATATTGTGTTAGATATTTTTGATGGAACTTAGTAACCTACTCCACTGGCCCAACCTGTAGTATTAAACTACCGCAGTACACGCCTATGTTAGATTCTAAATATTAGGTGATATTGTAGTTCCATTTATTATTTTCTAATTGACAATGTTACAACACTACAAAATATTGAATGTACGGTTCCTCCAAGCTGCAATATTTACTGTCTCGGTATGACCGAGAACAAAACCGCTGCAAAAAACGTATGAAGTATCGTTCTGCTCGTTTCGGTGCGAGCATTTCTTTGTAATTTTAGCGAGATTTTAAACACAACGTATTAGGTATGTGGTTTTTACGAAACAATTATATCCAGGCGAAAGTTTAAGTGGGTGTTTAGTGGTACATAAATACATGTACCTTATCGGGTCTTTGAAGCAATAGGGCCTAAAATAGGTATTTTTCCTATTTATTCATGTTTTTTAGGTATTTCGCGGATATTTCGTAGCTGACAGGGTTATACAACGACTATTAGATGTGTATATCCTCGGTAATTCATTATATTTTTATTTAAGTCTATTTAATTGCACCTCTGCTTGTTGTGCTAACTTTGTATGTATAAAAATGTTGCCTATAAGCCAAACATTTATTAATTTATTTACTTAACATAACCTCAATGTTTAAGGTGGTGAATGTTTGCAACGTTTATTTGCCGGATTAACACTACCTATAATAGGTGACAGTCTTACTTAAAATATGTGTTAGCAGAATATTGTCATACAGCCTGTTTTTGTATTACTTTTGTCTATTTTTGGATACTAATCACGTATACACACTATTAAATAGGCGTTTTTTAGAAAACGGCCATACTTGGTGGATTATTAGGTGTTTTACCCTATTGGATAGGTTTTTTGTTGCATAGTGTGTGTAGGTGCTGTTAAATATGCTTTTACGGCTTCAGAGACCATACTTTAGTAATTTATTAACTGTTTAAGCCCTGCCTACTATACATATGACTATATGGGTATTAACAACTTTGTATAATTTAATTATAGGCGATATTTGGTGTAATTTTTATCTATTTTTCTATCGTTTCGTGACTGAAACGGCCTTTTGGCGCAGGAACCCTACCATAATTTAAACGAAATACCTATGATTTTTAAGTCATTTATAGTTTTACCGACCTGATATAAGCCTCAGGTGACGTATGATATTATAAGATAATCAATACGTCGGTGCTTGCCTTTGTGCATGAGTATCAGCTGTTTGGCATCGGTATAATCTCACCTTAACACGGTGGTATTTGCTTTAAGTTAGATATATATATTAGTAATATTGAGAATTTGTTACCTAGACTATAAAGAACCCATACATCCTAATGATAATATGATTAATGTTGTCCAACTCTTTTGTCAATGCTACCAATCTAGTATAACGCCTTGTTTACTATGCTAATTAGTGCGAAATCAGTCTTGGTCCTATATATATATTATGCTATTATGGCGAGTGATACTCCGAGCTTACCCTGTATATGGGATTAGATATTTTGGTGAAAAACAAGGTTTTTTATGTACAATCGTACGTAATTGATGCCATATAACAGGCCTAATATGGTTACCTATCCTACAATATGCCCCAATTTTGTTGGTATTATGTATGTGAACATATATCCTTAGTGCACCTTGCCCTGCAGGGCTCGGAATTTTTCCTAATAACTTATTCATCCTAAATACGTTTCGCATGTTACATTATCCTTAAGAACTTTAGCGAGTCGCATGTCTTTAGTACACCTCGCCCCTGCGGGTCTCGGTATTTTCATATTAACTTGTTACGTCAACCTATACACATACCCTCGTTTTCAATTATTTGCTATCATTTTAACAAGTGACAGACTTAATTTGGTTAACTATAATAGGCATATTTTGTTGTTATTTTCTATTTAGGATTGTTCTTCACTCGTAATTCTTGGAACGTAACACCACCGACTATTTTTCAGTGCGTCTTTTCAATTGTTTATTCGGCACGTATCACAAATTATTAGTATTACACCAACAAGGTCTTGTTTTTAATTCTCTATTTTTAAGACCTGTACATCTATACCCTGTATATCTGTCACTACCTCCTATATTATTAGCGGCGTTTAGTAATGTTCCAATTACATTAGGTGCGCGGGTGTTTAATATATATTTATTAAAATTAACCCTGTGGTCTATTTTTTACCTACCTTTTAGATGCGTGAATACCTGCAGCCAAGTTACAAGGTTCTAATACTATAACCTATGAAAGTTTCGCAGCGTCTTCTAAGGTGTAATGAAGACAAACTGAGTCATATTGCAGCATAACTTAACAGTAATATGATCATTTTTAGGGTTAACCAACCTGCATTAAGCCAATATTTGTTGCAATTATAGGGTTTTGAACTGTATAACATTTGTGTTAAAATTGCAAGATTTAAGAGACTAGCCTTCTATATAAGGGGCTACTAAGGCATAAACCATGCTTTATTTAAGGCATTTGGACCTTAAATTACTAGTTTTTCTTATATTATGCCAATTTTTCAGTAATATTAGGCTCTAAACAGCATCTATTTTCTGTCTACCTTAATAATTCGTATAGGTGCTACTAAGGCATAAATCATGCATTATTTAATGCATTTGGACCTTAAATTACTGATTTTTCTTTTATTATTCCAATTTTTCAGTAATATTAGGGTCTATTTACCTTAATAGTTCGTATAGGAAAACGTATATTTATGTCAGATATTGCATAATATCTTCGATTTTATTGTTAATACATGCAAAATAAAGCGACTGACCTTTCGTTTTTACCATTCTTGTACGTTTTCAGCAGTGTGTCGATTCAAAATAGTTGATAGTACTATCCTTGTCTATCTTATATTGTTGTTATACTTCCTGTTCGTTAGTTCTGCTGATTTAATAATTTGTTGACAATACGGGCTAGGGATATGGTAAAAGGTGCTAAATGGGGCCATTTATACCAGTTTTTAGTGTAAAACCATAAAATAGCACAATTAAGGTGTCTTTATCGTACCACCCAATAGTTTTGAGCTCCTGTAGTAGTTTATTAGACATTTTTACCCGTTCATAGACTGCTAAATAGCCGTTTTCATATGTTTAAGGGACACTTCTAAGTGCTGTTAGATGTTCTTATACGTATTCTATACCCCTGTGGTAAATAATTTCTAAACATACAACAAATAGCAACCTGCTAATGTATGCCTGCCTAATTTAATTCATTAATATTGCATTACCCATCTATGAGTAATAATTATTCTTTTGTTATAGCAAGTATGCTAATGTGATGATGTAAGAGTACAGTATAATAACAGTGTTTCGTAAGAACCCCGAATAGCTCCGTGGTATGAGATACTGGTTAGCAATCTAATGGTTGGTGGATCGAACCCCGCTGGATACAGGAACTTTTTTTCTAATGAAAATTAAATTAATAGAACATGATGACGTAACCCTATTACCAAGCGCCCTCTGACGTTTCAACAGCTAGACTAGTACTCTAGTAAGGGGGCATTGACCCTGAGGCCCCGCGAGTTCTACCGACGACCAATAGGTGTCTCCGCGTGATGGTGTTTAGAAATTATTGGGGTACCAGTTCTTGGGGATAGGTCTTACGGAGTACCGACTTGTAGGCATGGCCCCCAAAATTGAATATCTAAGTAGTTGAGTTTATAGTAACATATTATGATAGATGGCGTATCACAGATGGCCCCCACAGAAGGTAATACATTGGTAGGTGAGGTTAGAGTGACACGTGATAGATGACGTATCCCAGATGACGTCTGACCAATAGTGCCCTCGGTAACTAGCACCAATGATAGGTGAGCTGGCGCCAATGGCAACTAGTGCCAACGGTAGTTAAGGTCCAAGTAGCTAATGCCCATGACAGATGACAGATGACAGCTGACAGGTGACAGACGCCTGCGCAGTAGCAGCGCGCCCAAGTGCCGCAAAACCCGAGCGCGCCCAAGTGCCGCAACCTCTACTACTATTTTGTTGAAGAACCAAATGACCTTCCAACTGACGTTGATACTAATTTTAACGAAGGCAACCAAAATGAAAATTTTCCGTTAACCCATACGAAAGACGACCAAATATGACATATCAAATATCACCCCCTGTTTTGGCCTTACGAAATGAAACTCCTTCTTTAAAGTGGACTGTATATCTATATTTTAATTTTACATGAAAGGATATGTTCTGTCTCGTTTGACATACATTAATTAGTATCTTTGACATTACTGGTATTTTCATTATTGTCACTTAACATACCGCCCGCCTTGAAAGGACGCACCGAGAACTTTCAAAAGTCTAGAGTTCAACAGGTAACTAAAGTAGTTTTGCTAACAATGGTGCAAAACATACTCAAAATAACACAATTCTGAAAGTAAACAAAACTTCGCTCGTTATTAATCTTTAATGTCTACAGGTAGCACACAGATTCTATTGAGAGCTCTTTTCGTCGTACCAGAACGCACTTTAATTGTTACTACTCTTACAATACTATCACTTCCTTCATGCAGCTCAATTACACGTCCTAAATGCCAGGACAATACAGGAGCATTATCGTCTTTTATTAAAACTAATGACCCGACTTTAACACTGTCCATGGAGCCTTTTCGTCATTTGGTTCTGGTCTGCAACTCTCCCAAGTACTCCTTCTGCCATCTAGTCCAAAAGTATTGTAGCATTGCCTGGATATGTTGCCATTTTGATAGTCTGTTTTCTGCCAATTCCGTGAGATCGTACTGGGGTAATACGGTCATAGTGCGACCAATTAGGAAATGAGCTGGAGTTAGAGCGGAGCAGTCTTCTGAATCTTCAGTTAGCGGACATAACGGCCGAGAATTTAAGATACCCTCGATCTGCACCAACAGAGTGCCGAATTCCTCAAAAGTTAAAGACCTTACTCCAAGAACTCGCTTTAAATGATATTTAGTACTCTTTATTCCTGCCTCCCATAAACCTCCGAAAGTTGGTGAGTTGGCAGGAATAAAATGCCATGTTATTTTATTATCAGCTAGTTTATTACCTATATAATCATTATTTTCTTGTAAAAAATTATAAATTTGACAAACTTCGTTATTTGCACCTACATAATTTAGGCCATTGTCTGAATATACATTTTTTGGAATACCGCGTCTACTTATAAATCGACTAAAAGCAGCTAAAAAACACTCCGTGGTTAGCTCGGATGCAAGTTCAAGATGCACTGCTTTAGTGCTCATACATATAAATAAGCAAATATAACCTTTAGAAAGAGTTGCACCGCGACACTTCTTATTTTTAATATAAAATGGACCACCATAATCAGTACCGACATTTTCAAAAACACCAAAGGTATTTACTCGAACTTCAGGAAGATTTCCCATTAAATAATTATTACCTTTGGGGTTTGCCTTAAAACATGTTATACATTTTTTAACTACTTGTCGACATGCACTACGACCAGAGATCGGCCAATATCGCTCTCTAATCGAATATAATAATGCTTGCGCTCCACAATGCAAAAGTCTTTTATGTTCAGATTCTAAAATAAATTTTGTTAAAGGATGGCCGTTTGGTAAAATTACAGGATATTTTTTCTCATCTAATTGATTTGCATTTTTTAAACGCCCTCCTACACAAATAAGTTCATCTTTTAAAAATGGATTTAAACTTAATATTTTGCTTTTAACTGGAATACGGTTTCCAGCCTTCAAATTATGATATTCGTGGGAAAAAACTTTAGTTTGTGCATTTTTAATTAGTATCCTTTGTGCTCGTTCGATTTCTTCTGGTAATAATGCACCAGTCAATTTTTTATTCTCTTCAGAGTTTTTATTTTTTAGATTATAAATAAATCTACCAGCATAAGCTAAGATATGTAAAATTTCCAAAAAAGACGAAGCTTGTCGTGATAAGTTATCTAACAAACTACACGATTCAAAATTAGTACAAGATACAGTTTTTTGGTCAGGGATTTCAGAAGGAATGGTAAAATCTAACCCATCCCAATAAGATTCTTCTTTTAAAAGGAACTGAGGACCGTGCCACCATAAATCACTGTCAATAAGAATTTTTGTTGTGGTACCGCGTGATAACAAGTCCGCAGGATTTTCACATGAAGTCACATGATTCCAATCATTTTTATTTGTCAGTGATTGAATTTCACTCACTCTATTTGCGACAAAGGTTTTCCATGTGGATGACTCGCCACGAATCCAACATAAAGTAATAGTCGAATCGGACCAGTAATAAAATTTGTTAAATGTTATTTCTAAACACTGTGTTACCTTTTTTACCAAGTTTGCCAATAGTTCTGCGGCACACAGTTCAAGCCTAGGCAACGTGACATGTTTTAAAGGAGCTACACGACTTTTTGCACATAACAAATTACAAATATATTTATTAGATGACAGAGAGCAACGCAAATAAATGCACCCCCGTATGCTCGCGTTGAAGCGTCGCTAAAACCGTGTAACTCAATGGAAATGTACTGAGAACATACAGCATGCCTAGGTATTTTTACACAATTTATTAAAATCATATTACTTTGAAAATCTTTCCAAATCTTTAATAAACCTTCTGGTAATTCATCGTCCCATTCTAACTTATTTCTCCACAGCTCTTGTATTAATAGCTTGGCTATAATAATTATGGGGCCTAACAAAGACAAGGGATCAAATATCTGAGAGATAACTGATAAAATTGTTCTTTTGGAAATTGTTTTTAATGACAAATTTTCTAAATTTATTTTATAATTTATCGAATCGCCCCATGGTTCCCAAAATATGCCAAGTGTTTTATTTGCTTTCACCAATATTTATGGTACTGACTTCTAAATTATTATTTACGACAAACTTGTCTAAAATATTTTTGTTATTGCACAACCACTTTCGTAGCTCGAATCCTGACTGAGCTAAAATATTTGAAACGTTTCTTTGAATATATAATATTTCATCTTCTGAATTAGATCCCGTTAATAAGTCGTCCATATAAAAGTCGCGTTTAATTACGTTACTGATTATTTTATTATTTTCATTTTGTTTTGCGAGATCGAATAAACATTTGACAGCTAAATATGGTGCGGACGCAGTCCCATATGTAATAGTGTTTAACTTATAACATTTAGGCTCATCGTCTGGATTTGATCCCCAAAATATTTTTTGATATTTTTGATCGTTATCATTAATTAACACCTGCCGATACATTTTACTGATATCTCCGGTCATTACATATTTATAAGTTCTGAATCTAACCAAAATTTCAAAGATATCTTGCTGTAATGTCGGCCCTACAAACTGTACATCATTTAAAGATAACCCAGACGTAGTTTTACATGAAGCGTCAAATACTATACGACACTTGGTCGTTAAACTTGTATGTTTCATCACTGCGTGGTGAGGTAAATAGTAACCTTCTTTATTATCATTATTATCAATATGTTCAGACATGTGATTCAATATAATATATTCATTCATAAAATTCACGTAATCGAGCTTTAAACTAGGATTATTATTAAGTTTCCTTTCTAATGAATAAAATCTTTGCAATGCGTTCTCTCTAGAATTACCCAAATTTGTGACAGAATTTTTAAGAGGAAAACTGACCACGTACCTACCATCTTTATTTTTTGTCGTGGTATTTTCAAAGTATTCTTCACAATATTTTTCTGCTTCAGAAAAAATAGGTTTTTTTATTACAAACCTCCTCTAATTCAAAAAATTTGATGGCATATTACCTGCTACTACCCAGCCAAATACTGTATTCTGAAGTACAGGTAAGTTAGGTCCAAGTGATCTTTGGCCTTGATTAATTACTGACCAAAATATTTCCGATCGTAATAAAATATCAATCTCCTTTGGTATATTAAATTCAGGATCCGCAAGCTTCAAATTTACTGGTATATTTAATTGGTTTTTATTGAAAGCAAAACTAGGTAATTTGTCTGTTATTTTATTTAACACCAGACAATTAATATCTCTTTTAAAATGTTCATTAAGACACGAACCTTGCTTGTCTGCTTATATTTGACATCATTTGTCCTATTCCCTTAACTGCATGATTTATTTTTTCGACCTTTAACTTTAATTTATGACACAGCGATTCTGATATAAAATTACTTTGAGATCCACTGTCTAAAAGTGCCCGACATCTGACTACTTTATTATCATTAATTATTTGAACAATAACTGTAGACAGTAAAATATGGGATAACTCGCAACTAGAGGCAACAGCGCTTTCATTCGCGAACGTCGGCGTCGCTACGCTAGAATCGTTAGCTGGTGGCGTTTGGTTTCTGACAGCTGTCTTGCTGGAAAGGGACGTATCCGCAGCAACACTATTTTGCTGCTGCGAGTTATGATGTTGTACAATCTCGGAGTGGAGCAAAATATTGTGAGGTTTATGACATTTAGAACATTTATTTAACTTACACTTCCAAGAGGGGTGCGTAGGTCGCAAGCAATTCAAACATAATTTTTTATTTTTTACCGCTTCGATCCTTTTCTCCACTGACATCCCCAAAAACAATTCACACTTAAAAATCGAATGTTCATTGTCACAAAAGTAACATTTATATTTTATATTTTTATTTATTGCAGGAAAACCGTGAGTACCTGGCCTTTTAGGCCTTTGCATTGTGGGTCTATCTTGGCTAGTTATTTCTAACTTTTCTAATATGTCACATTTATTTTTAAGAAATTTGCTCATATCTTTTAAATCTGGCAATTCAGCCTGATAAGTATAATTTTCCCAATCACGACGCGTTACTGAATCAAATTTATTTGCTATAATATAAATAATAAGTGATTCGGTATTTTCGCCCAAACATTTTAGTGATCTAAGATGACTCGTAATTGAATCGAACAAACTTCTTAAGCCAAAATGTGACTCGCCAGTCAAATTTGGATGCTCAAAGATTCCCTGAATGTGATTATGAATCATTAAGGCTTTGTTTTCAAATCTCTCGACTAAAAATTGCCAAGCTACAGTATAGTTAGCAGCTGATACTTTTATTGATTTAATAACTTCTAGCACATTCTTGTCTAATGATGATTTTAAATAGTAAAACTTTTGAATATTACTTAACGACTCATTCTTATCAACCAAGCTAATAAAAACATCCTTAAATTCCAACCAAGAACAATATTTTCCGTTAAATGTCGGTAACGTTATGGGTGGTAACCTTACATTCGATTGCGACCCATTAAAGCCTACATTGTTATGGCTTGCATTCGCTCCAGCTGCGGATCGTGTTTCAGCATCAGCATTATTAAATAACTTACACAATAACCTTGCCCAACTTATCGCTTTAAAATATTGATCCTCAAAATCTTCCTCCTCTGCGAGGATTGTGTCTTTTTTAATGGTTTTTAAATTTAATAATTGTAGTACTAAATCACTAAACTGACCCAAAATAGGTTCTACTGCTTCTAATCTAGATTCAATTTGTACTACAATTTCATCAGTTAAATTTTCTCTATCACATTTTACTAAAAACTTGTTAAATTTTATTAATTTATTTTTAAGTGTGCTCTTTTTGGTCTTTAACTGTGATTCCTCAGACATCCTGTTAGTGCAGACCGAACAATACCCTTTATCAAATGAATTATTCTCTTACCGTTAGAGGTCCGGAAACCCGTCGTGGAACGTCCAATTTTTCCTAAATTGTCTTTCTTTTTTGTCCGATTTCCAGCACTATATAAACCCCGTAACGCGCCAATTTTCATCCGGATCGTATTGACCAATGTTTTGGCCTTACGAAATGAAACTCCTTCTTTAAAGTGGACTGTATATCTATATTTTAATTTTACATGAAAGGATATGTTCTGTCTCGTTTGATATACATTAATTAGTATCTTTGACATTACTGGTATTTTCATTATTGTCACTTAACACCCCCGATAATTTCGCTTAATAATACCAATAATTCAAGCGAACTTTCATATATAATCTTTCCCGAATACAATATTAAAATTTTAATAGACTCCGGGTCAACAAAATCGTTTATCGACCCACAAATTGCTTTTAAAAATTTCCCAAATTTAATCCAAGAAGACCCATTTATTGTTTCAACGGTCTTCCAAAAATCAGCTCATAGACACAGTGCTTCTATACCAGCTTCAAAAATTTTTAATCTACCGCAAATTACAAACCTTAAATTTTTTTTATTTAAATTTTATAATACCTTTCAAGGACTTTTAGGGCTCGATAACCTAAAAATTTTACAGGCAAATTTAGATTTTGACAAAGGCATCCTAGTTACACCTTTTGCCACAATAAAATTAAATTATTATAAAACTAAAAGCGATCTTAATTTAATAACAATTACACCTCGTTCCGAACAAGTTATAAAAATAAAAACTACGATAAAAACCGGCAAGATCATTATACCCACCAAAAATTTCACAATTGCGAAATACCGGAATCATTGACAATCGCGAAAAATGGCGAAGCCATAACGACCATTTTAAATAATACAACCAATCCAATAACTTTAAATTTCTCAGAACCGATATCAGTAGAAAAATTCGACGAAAAGCTTATTCAAGAAATAAATTTTAACAACTTCGATGATTCACCTAAGCAAAGAATAGATTTTTCTAAATTCCGTACAGACCACCTAAATTACGAGGAAAAACGCGAAATTTTAAAGTTAATAAACGAATATGCCGATATTTTCTACGATGAAAATACACCCCTGACCTTTACCAATAAAATAAAACATCAGATTCGCACTACGGACGAAGTACCTATATACACAAAATCGTACCGATACCCATATGTTCATAAACGCGAAGTTGAATCCCAAATTAATAAAATGTTAGATCAAAAAATAATCAGGCCAAGTCACTCACCTATTGGGTAGTCCCAAAAAAGGATGATGCCTCCGGTAAACAGAAATGGCGCGTTGTCGTCGATTATAGGAAATTGAACGAAAAATCGATAGACGACCGGTATAACCTTTCTAACATAAGTGACATATTAGATAAGCTCGGTAAATGCCAATACTTTACTACATTAGATTTGGCTAGTGGTTTCCACCAAATCGAAATGGAAGAAAAAGATATCGAAAAAACGGCTTTTAGCACCGAATTTGGGCACTTCGAGTATCTGCGCATGCCCTTCGGATTAAAGGGGGCTCCGGCTACGTTTCAACGGGTAATCGATAATATATTGCGAGGGTTGCAAAACGAAAAATCTGCAGTGTACCTGGACGATATAATTATTTTTTCCACATCCTTGCAGGAACATATCGAACGTTTAAAATTAGTTTTCCAACGCCTTAGAGATTCAAACTTCAAAATTCAGCTTGACAAATCAGAATTCTTGAGAAAAGAAGTAGCATATCTAGGACATATAGTCACCCCTGACGGGGTTAAGCCCAACCCTGACAAGATCAAAGCAATTAAAAATTATCCAATACCATCAACTACTAAACAAATAAAAGGCTTTCTCGGTTTATTAGGTTACTATAGACGTTTCATCAATAACTTTGCTAAAATCACAAAACCTTTAACAAAATGCTTAAAAAAGGGCGCGAAATTAGAACATAATTAAGAATTTATAACCTGCTTCGAAACGTGTAAAAACCTGCTTATAAACGATCCAATCCTTCAGTACCCAGATTTTAGAAAAACATTTAATTTGACTTGTGACGCAAGCAACGTCGCGATCGGATCCGTACTATCTCAAGGTCCTATTGGACAAGATCGACCAATAGCGTATGCTTCAAGAAACTTGAACGATTCCGAGCAGAATTATTCAACTATCGAAAAGGAACTGTTGGCAATAGTTTTTGCCACCAAATATTTCCGACCGTACTTATTCGGACGAAAATTTAATATCATAACCGATCATGGCTTTTTTCATTGAAAGATCCCAATTCAAAAATGTTGCGCTGGCGAATAAGATTAGAAGAGTATGATTATAATATAATTTATAAAAAAGGTTCTCTTAATAGTAACGCAGACGCACTTTCGCGTATCGAGATACATACAAAAGAAATAAATTCGGATTATATCGACATAGAAAACTTAATCTCAGACAATAACGATAATCAAAACCAAAATATTGACATTGATCAATTAGATCAGATTGACCAACTTCTCGGACAAACGTCAAATAATCAAGACAAAGACAACAACGATAATGTATCGCTTATTGTACAAACAGATGACGAACAAAACATTGAGGACGCCAATGTCGACCATGACCTACCTGACGACGAAAATGCAACAGTGCATTCTAACGCGGAGCAAAACCCTATAGTTGGAATCCCCATAACTGATGACCCAGTTAATTACGGCAACAACCAGATATTCGTCACCTCTGTCTTACATTCTCCCGCGAAAACTAAGATAACAATTTTTTTCGAAAAGAAAAAACTCCTTACAGTTCAATTATCCGAGAACAATTTTGAACACGACGTTATCAATTTTATTAAAGATTATATTTCTCCCGACATACAATACCATGTTTATTTCCTAGACGCAAAACTATACGAACCGTTCTCAACAACCTTGCAGACATATTTTAAATGGCCATCTATAAAATTTAAACGCTGTATGAAAAAATTAATTGACGTTACACACAAAGACGATATAGTAGAAGTAATAAAAAACTACCATGAAAGTAAAACCAACCACCGCGGCATAGACGAAACTTATCTTAAAATTAAAGAAAAATATTATTGGCCGAATACAAAAAATTCTATACAGACATATATTAACGAGTGCGAGATCTGTCAACAAAGCCAATATGAACGTAACCCTGTAAAAATAAAAATGAACATCACGCCCACTGCTTCTAAGCCTTTTAAAATCGTTCACATTGACACATTCACTTTTGAACAGTCAAAATTCTTGACACTTGTCGACAGTTTTTCAAAATATGCTCAAGCGTACCCCATAAATTCGGCAAGCGGTACAGAAATTGCGGATAATTTCAAATTCAAATTTTCAAATTCAAATTTATTTCAAAATTACTCTTTACACAGATAGAGATGTGAAAATATACAGGTAAATTTTACAAAAAACATTCAAAAACAGTTACATATAGCACCTAGGTATTAGATACCTGTATGTGCTTATTTGGAAAGTTACATATTAGATGTATCACAGCTTCTTGAGCAATAATCTCAATAAAATTAAATTCATAAAAAAGTAGTAAAATATATAAACAAAAACAAAATATACTTTGAAAAATAATGTAGTTAATTCAAAAAAACTTACCAGAGTAGTAATAATAATACATAATAAAAACCCAGTGGCAGAAATTAAGAAAAAAAGTCACAGAGACCCACAAATAGTTTAAAGTTTGACGATATTACAACACCTCAGTAAAAATATTCATATTTGCCAAAAAGAATTTCTTAAACTTAATTTTAAAACGGTTTTTATCTTTTATATTTCTTATTTCTAATGGTATTTTGTTGTATAATTTTGGACCCAAATATGTTACAAAATGTTGACCTAAGCTGTTGTTACATAATGTAGTGTTTAAAAGCCTATTTTCCATACCCCTTGTGCAGTACATATGTGCCATATATTTCGATTTGTACTTTTCATTGTTATGTATAAACTTGCATGTCATTATAATATATAAACTATCTAAATTATTTATTTCATTGGAATATAACAAATTGGTGGGATACATTCTGGGTTTTTTAAATATAATTTTAACAATATGGTTTTGAATTCTTTTAAGTTGTTCTAAATGTATATTATATGCCCCTCCCCACACCACAATTGCGTAATTTAGAAGTGGTTCAACCAAGGTATTATAGATCATTATTAAATGTTTACGGCACAAAAAATCTCTCATAATATAAAATTTGTGAATCAAACACCTTATCTTTCCACTTATGTATGGCACATGCTCATTCCACTTTAAATGTTTGTCTATTATGACACCAAGATATTTAATTTTGTCGCATTGTGTTATGCGTTCGGGGATATTATCTAGCAAGATATAGTCAAAATCCGGTCTATTTGCTTTTGTCAAAGAAAAAGCTATATAATGGGTTTTCTGAAAGTTGATACGGAGTTTAAAGGTGTCCAAATAGTTTTTAACTTTAGCAAAACCGGACTTCAACTTAGCCCTCGCTCCTTCCCAAGTTTTACAGGAGAAAATGATGGCAGTATCATCAGCATATGCCATGATCCTCCCCCCCACACCAAGATTGCAAAGAGCATTTACATATATCACAAACAAAATGGGACCAAGTACTGTACCCTGAGGCACACCGTGCTTTACAATTTTTTTTCACTGATGTTATTTTCGATCTTAGTGCGCTGGGGACGATCATTCAGATAATCCGAGAAAACCCCCAACACAGTACCCCTCACCCCATATTTGCTTAGAACTTCCAGCAACAAGGAATGGGAGACTGTGTCAAACGCCTTCGCCAGATCTATAAACAGGGCTATGGACTTGTTATTATTGTTCAAATTTTCAGTAATAGTATCAACGAACTCATATATAGCATTTGAGGTATTAGCCTCTTTGATGAACCCAAACTGGTTTTTCGACAGCACATCATTGATGGTTAAGAAATCAACAAGCCTCGTTTTAAGACACTTTTCAAATATTTTTGCAAAATTCGAAATTACACTTATAGGTCTATAGTTTCCTATATTCTGTTTATCTCCTGCTTTATATATAGGTGTAACTATTGATGTTTTGAAATGTGATGGAACCATACTTGTTTTAAAAATTAGATTGATAATATGAACAAGAGGGCTTAATAGATCCCGGTGGAGGAGTTTTATTGTTTTAGATTATATTTGATCGTAACCTGGGGAACAATTACTTTTTAAACTGGCTATATACTTTGTCACTTCGTTTGTGTTTGTTGGTCTCAGGTACATTGAATAAGCTGATTTAATTGAGTCAATTTTAAATGGATTCATGGGAACATCGATTGAGTCTGACATCGACTTACCTACGTTGACAAAGAAGTCATTAAATATGTCGGCTATGTCTTTTTGATTTGTAATTGTTTGTCCATTTTGTTGTATTTGTTTTAATGGTAATTTTACCGTATTTTCATTTGTTGCCTCATTTATAGTTTTATACAATTTCTTTATATTACCTTTATTTTCGTTAATTTTATTTTTGTAATAGTCATTTTTTGTATGTTCAATTAGTTTTTTTAATGTATTGCGGTACTCTTTGTATTCACTAAGCTTGTCATTTGTAGGGTTTTTTATTAGGGATTTTTTTAGTTTATCACGTATTTTTATGGAAGTGATTAATCCATTTGTGATCCACGGTTTTATTTTATTATACTTTTGTTTTACACTTACCATCCTCTCCGACTGCTTTATAATTCCAATTAGTTTCCCAACTAAATAGTTGGTAGCTTCCTCTGGTTGTGCAAAACTCGAAGTATGGTTCCAATCCACTGTATCAGATAAAACTTTCAACTTGTCATAGTCAATTATTGTGTAAGAACTATGTTTGTTTGTAATGCTGTTGTCATTGTTTTTCTTTTGTTGTTGTTCTTATTTTTTGAGATAATCAGAGTTATTGGTGAATGACCTGTGATATCATGTATTATTATAAAAGGGTCTATTATAAAAGGGTCAATTCCATTTAATTTAGACTTTAATTTTTGTCGCAAAAATATATGATCCAAACAGGAGTTTGATGCATCTCGTGTGACCCCCAAGCACAATGGCATAAACCCATTTGAATTCATCAAGGCCATATAATCAACAACCGATGGATCGTTTTTATTTATTAAGTTAATATTAATATCACCTACAACAATGTCAAAATGATTGTTATACCTTTGTGATTTTAAGTATACATCAAATTCTTTTAAAAATTGATTGGTATTAGATGCAGGTGATCTATAACAAGCATGCAAACTGTAATGGATATTATCCAAACTAAATAAGATTTTTGTTACTGTAATGCCTGATATATCAAATCTAAAGTTTTCAAAATTTGGGTTAAGATGTTGTTTTGTGTATATAAGTAAACCATCATACGAATTAAAGTTAGCCGAGTTATAATACGCATTATAACCTGGAATATTAAACTGGGAGACAGTTTCGAGTCTATGACACTCACTTAAGATGACGATATCGTAGAAAAAAAGTTTGTAAGCTTCCAGAAATACTAAGAAATTATTAAAATTAGTTTTTATGCCACATATATTTAGATGTAGGATGCTTAACTGGATATCTTTGTTACTTACAATATCCCGAAAGTTTTCTGGATTTACCCTTTGGCTTCTGTTTTGTTCTTCTTCTATGTTGTCTAAAATTTCCATTTCAAAATCAGCCATACTGTATACGTGATTTAGCTACCTCTAAATAGTACTTATAGCTAGGGCAGTTCCGGTCGTTGGCTTTATGGGATATGTTGTGATGTGTGCCATATTTTTTGTTACTGACATCACAATTTATGCATCTGCTCAAATTACTTTGGCAGTCCTTTATGTCATGTTCCCCCGCACACCCTCTGCAAGCCTGTTTGTTTTTGCATTCACTACCCTTGTGATGATAGAGTTGACAGTTGTAACATTTTAGGACACTTACATCCTCAAAAACTGAGTACCGTTCCCACCCCAGGTACACTCTTCCATTTCGCATCAAATCCCGAAAAAGCCCGGGAGAACATTCGGCATAAAGAGTTTTACCAGGTTTGTCTTTAAATGTTTTTATGTATGTTACTTTAAAGTGTTCAACATTTGAGAAAATGGAATTCTGTTTCTTTAATTGTATTTCAAACTCTTCCTTGGTGTAGTTCAGAGAAACACCTGGTATCTTGATCTTTGGGCTTTTTAAGGAAGTCTCTACAATTTCATAATTTTTCTGCAGTGTTTTGTTTGCTTCAGTTTTTACCTTTTCAAGGTCTCCAATAGAGGGGAATTTTAATATTACGTTACCATTTTTTAGCTCTCTTTTGCCTTTTATTTTAGCTCCAAGAGAATCTGGCTTTATCTCACTCATCAAGTCTTGTATTGTTCGCTTCGTATCTTGGGATTTTTTAGGTTTGATTAGAAGACTGGGTAAATTTTCTGGTAGTTTTACATGTTTAGTATTATTAGAAGTTACTTGAGCATAAGTTTGATCTGTATTATTCTTTTTAACAGCATTTGCGATGGTGTCTATCTTTGCATCAATATCCTGGACTTGCTTAAGTATTTTTTTTGTGCTGTTCTCAAACTTAGTTTTACTAATAAAGATTCTCAGCCTTGCTTTGCACGTTTCACACATCCAGATTACGATATTTGATATCTCCTTCGTAATCATTCTATATTGGATTGGCTTTATGCGAACACATGATATATGAAACCATGATTGGCACTCTCCCTCGCAAAACATACCATCCTGATTGTCCTTTACATCCTCACCACATACTTTGCACTCAGAGTCTTCATCTGAATCACTCATTTTATAGTTTTGGCCAGTCCGTCTCTTTTTGTTAAACAGTTTAATCAATCAATGTAAGTCCAGCCCTGTTCTCCTTATGCTAAAGTTCAACATCCATTCTTTAGCCTTCACCGAAAATTAATTTAATTATATATTATATACTTTTCGCACCACCGTATTCCATGCCAAATAATTTGCTATAACGGAACGGAATTCAAAAACTCTCTAATAACCGAACTTTTAGGCCTGCATAAAATCAAAATTCATTTCATTTCACCAAACCACCCTCAGTCAAACGGTGTAATCGAACGCTTTCACTCTACAATAACAGAGCACGTACGACTTTTAAATACACAAGGCTTTTCCAAAACACCAATAAATATGAAAATGTTATACGCTATTCTAGCCTATAATAATTCTTTACACTCACACATTTCATCAAACGACCCATTTAATTTAGAAATAGACAAAATATTACTTAATGACTATGTCAACGAACACAAAGAAAAGGCAAAACTTATTTATTCAAAATTAAACTCTGACTTAATACAAAATAAAGAACAAATTATAGAAAAACGGAACGAAAACCGAGATAACCCCGAAATTTTCCAACCAGATGATCAAGTATTTATTAGAAAACACACGCGGCAGAAAAACGCAAATAAATTTCAAAAATCTTTTAAATTAACAAATACTAATCCCCAAAGAAAAACAGTTTCCACCGAGAACCAACCAAAAATACATACGGAAAATCTAAGACGACCGCTTAGAAAGACCTACTCTTTTGATAATTAAAATTAAATTTCCTTTTCAGATTTTCTGGAACCCTCGGATTCCAAGAAACAATTTCCATTCGGAAATTAGACAACAACCCTGGACTTATCCCTTTTAAATTAGGAACTACGAAAGTAGAACATTATTCACACAAGCTTATACATTTCTATGACTTAAACCCGACATTGATAGAAATCAATAAATTAAATAATCAATCAAATACCCTATTTAATCTAATTCACAAGAACGAAGACTACTTCTATGACACTTCTAATTACAGGAAGATATTTAGTTTCATTAGAGATAAAGTAGACATAAAAATACGCGAAATATTACCGAAACCTTTTCGATCAAAACGTGGTCTTATAAACGGCTTAGGTTCAATCTTCAAATCAATTTCAGGAAACTTAGATTATGAGGACGGAGAAAAATATGATAAATTAATTCAAGAGTTGCAAAATAACCAAATGAATTTAGCTAATAATATTAAAAGGCAAAATACTCTATCAGTTGCCCTAATTGATAAATTCAATAATACCATTCAACAAATTAGACATTATGAAAAATTATTGGAATCACGCATATACCAAATTTCTTTAATTATAAAGAATCAAACACACCGTAAGAACGCTATGTTTATCAAGGATCTCATGAACCAGATTATCAACATGTATGAAATTCTAAACTCTATACTGCAAGACATTAAAAATTCTATTTCTTTCTCACAGCTGCAAATTATGCATCCTAGCATAATTAAAACTGCTGATTTATTAAGCGAATTAAAAACTCTTAAACAATACTTAAATAAGGAACAATTTCCAGTCGAATTAACTTTAGAAAATATACCCCTGTTTTCAAAATTTATAAAAGTTAATAGTTTTATTTTAAACAATAAAATACATTACATTTTACATGTTCCAATTACGTATCCTGAGACCTTTAATTATTTTCATTTATTTTCGACACCTATATTTTTTGAGAGTCAGTTTAAGGCGATAATACCGCGAAACAAATTCTTGGTAAAAAATGAATGCATTTGCAAGCAACCCCTGCGATGAAATATCCCCACAACGATTCATCTGCCTTAAAATGGACATCAAGGACATCAAAGAAGACAACCCTTGTGAAGTTCAGCTTCTTGACGTCAAAAACACCTCCGCCTGCGAAAAAACACTAATTAAGGTATCGAAATCGATCATCAAACGGTTAAGCGACTCTAGCCAATGGATTGCGATGTTGCCACAACAAGAAACTCTTCAACTAAAATGCGAGAAACAAGAAGAAATACAAAAACCAATGGCCGGCACATATCTAATTAACCTGCCCATTGGATGCCGTATATCCACCCAAAATGAAATAATCATTAATGAAAAACAATCCACGAATTTAAACCAGCCCATATTATTTCCTGACCTAGATACAAATTTAGCCCAACAAGCTATCAGTAATGCGACACTTCGATTGGAAGAAATCGAACTCGATGATCTGAAATCAATAAGAAGCCATATAATCGAAAACCAGCCTAAGCTAGTCTACGATACTATCTCTAATACCCCAAGTATTTGGACCTTGGCGATCTATGTACTTTTAATTTTGGGAATCATATACCTTGCCTATAAGAAGATAAACCCCAAATTATGCACCCTTAAAAGAACCGCCCAGAAGGAAAAAGAAGCTATCGACTTCGCCGACGTCCAACTTCCTCGCTAGCCCTCAAAGTTGGATTTTAGGGGGGAGGAATTATATCACCCTTAACCATAGGATAATATTGCATTTCCCAAGAAAATGCTGAGTTGCTGAATAAGCATCAACAGACTTTACCGAAGCCAAGATCTCCATGGGAATTAATATTCAGTCGGGTTTTTATTGTCACGCTAACAATACATATACTATATTTTGTAAAATTAATTTCTAAGTTGAAAATAAATATTTTTAAAAATACAAATCTCGTGTTCGAAGATTTAATTCACTATTTATTGTAAAACCTAAATAAGTTATTTCCTGTTTGGGAGTAAACTCGCTCTTTGCAATATTTAAGACGAATCCTAATTGTGTAAGTACATTACAAACAATATTTACGTTTTTTGTACGTTCTTTTTTATCTTTTGCGATTAATAATAAATCATTCAAATAAGCTGAATAATTTACATCTCTCTCCCTTAGATATTTTAAAATGGGCCGTGATATTTTTGTAAATAAATATGGTCCTAAATTTAGGCTAAATAGCAAACAATTAAATTCATAGACAATATTCTGAAAAAACAAAAACGAAAATACTTCCTATATTTTTTCTCAATAACTAAAGAAAATTATGCATCTTTTAAATCGACGCTGGCAAGATAACATGAATTCGTAACTAATTTTAAAACAGTCCTGTAATCTTCTATCTTAAAATGAGGCGCTGTAATAAACATGTTTAAATCTCTTAGGTTTAAAATAAACCTATAATTACCATTCTGGTTTTTAATAAGAAAATATGAAGAAAAAAATTCCCCTTTTTCATGATTACCTACATTTTGAAACAGCACTTAAGTAAGTTCTGAATAGACGTTTATATTTATGTCTCTCAGTCCTTGGTATAGTAACTCTAGGAGAACTGTGTTAAATGGGGGTGCTCATAAATGAAATAGAAACAACAAACCCAGTTTAAAATTAAAGGGTTTGTTCGGGTTTGTTCGTTTGTTGTTATCTTATTCCAATTGTTTACCTGATTTTGTAAGGAACATATAGGATTACTGGGACCCGTACGGCCTAATACTATTTCCTCTGCGTCAGTCCTGATGGTCCGGCTTGAGGTTTAGATATACCAGATTGCTTTTAGTACCCTATTTTATAATTTTCTTATCTAACAGATACTTCCCTACGAAAAACCGCCCCAGGCTTTGAAGTACAAGTAGGATGTGCCGCAAGTATATCTAGATAAGGACTGATCACTATACCAATAGGGCAAAACTCATCTTCGTGATTTTCTACCACAAAAATGAGAAAACATTTATTTTATTTTATTTTATATTTATTACCGTAAGACATAAAGTCAATTACCGTAATGATACAATTAGACAAATTATTACCGTAAGACACGAGGTCAATCACCATAATAACTATTTCAGGCTTTATTACCGTAAGACATAAAGTCAATTACCGTAATGATATAATTTAACAAATTATTACCGTAAAACACGAGGTCAATTACCGTAATAACAGGAAAAAATCCCAACTTTAATATTACCGTAAGATATAAGATCAATTACCGTAATAAATATTTCAGGCTTTATTACAGTAAGACATAAAGTCAATTACCGTAATGATATAATTACACAAATTATTGCCGTAATGATATAATTACACAAATTATTACCGTAAGACACGAGGTCAATTACCGTAATAACTATTTCAGGCTTTATTACCGTAAGACATAAAGTCAATTACCGTAATGATATAATTTGACAAATTATTACCGTAAGACACGAGGTCAATTAACGTAATAACAGGGAAAAAATCCCAACTTTAATATTACCGTAAGATACAAGATCAATTACCGTAATAAATATTTTAGGGTTTGTTTGAAGGTTGTAGACAATGATGTATCTTGAGTAATAGATGTGTTTTGGACTTCCATTGCCTTTAGTTTTTCATATCACAACGTTTCAACTGGTAAGTATCTCCAGTTGTCTTCAGGTGAATACTAAACAAGTTACAAAGCTACGAGCCTATTTATACTACCTAGGGGGGGCGGAGCTAAAGGCAATGGACGTCCAAAACACATCTATTACTCAAAATATTTTAGGCTTGATTACAGTAAGACATAAAGTCAATTACCGTAATGATATAATTACACAAATTACACAGGCCTGCATTTTTTAACACTTTGAAAGTTGATTTAAAAATTTTAACTGTTTTCTAGTAATTGGGTAGCGCTGATTTCAAATCTGCTTTCAGTTTTTTTATATCACGTAAGGTTATTTTTCAAACCGGTAAAATCCAAAAATATAGAAAAAACACGATTTATTTCATTTATAAGCTAGTTTTTTAATATATTAAGGAAAAAAATACAAAAATATACAAAATATACACATATAAACTATTATAAATGATTATTTATTCGTTACGCTTCTTCAAAAAACGTTTTCTTTTTTCAGAAAAGCTTATTTTGGTTGTTTTTCTGTTTCAGCTGAAGGATGATCTCTTCTCAATGTCCAACAGAAATCATTTTCGTGTCCCAGCTCCCCTGGTATCTTTTTTCCATCTCTTTAATATATTAATGAAATCTTTCACCTTGCTCTTTACCTACGTCCCCAAGATTTTCCGGGAATTAGTCCAAATGGGAATGTAAAAAGTGAATTTTTATGATCATAATTATTCTAAAATTCCTAAAATTTTCCAGCATATTTTCAACGATCTCAACATAGTAGTAATGTAGGTTCAACTTCTTTAAAAGCATTCCATGCATGTTTTTCCTTATCTTCCATTACCTTTTCAAATTCTGTATCTTTCATCAAGCTGCTTATCTGCGGCCCTACAAAGATTTCCTCCTTTAATATTGCCTCTGACAGAGCCGGAAATGTTTTACACCAATATTTAAAACAATTTCCTTCTTTGTTTAATACCTTAACAAATTGTTTTATACGTCCAAGTTTTATGTAAAGTGGTGGAAGTAAAACTTTTTGAGGGTCAATAAGACTTTCGCGAATTACATTTTTGTTTCCAGGTGTTAAAGTCTCTCTTTGTGACCAGTCTCTTATTATCCAATGCTGTTCTCGATTCCCGCTAGCCCACTCGCACAGGAAACATGGAAATTTAGTAAATCCAGACTGCTGACCTAAGAGAAGACCTAAAATTTTTTAGATCTTCACACACTTCCCAGTTGTGATTCTTATATTGTATTCCTAAAAGTAATTCCTTTAAATTTTCATAGTTTTCCTTTAACTTAACTGTATGGCCGACCGAAACAGAAGCAAAAACATTGTCATTATGTAAAAAAACAGCTTTAAAGCTCCTTTTTGAAGTCGATAAAAAGTTTCCAGTCGGAAGGTGTGTAGCACCACAGAAAATAATTTTTTATTCATCAATCATTTAGAATTTGAAGTACTACATTCATTTTAAAATGTAATAAAACGCCTATTATAAGTTTTTTTTATTTTTTCTTTTTTTTTGCAAAAAAAATCTGTGGTTGATAGAAACCAATTGTATTTTAATTAGTTATTTCTATATAAAAACTTAACTCAGCAAACAAAAATCACGTCATCACAAATTTCATGCAGGCCTGTGTTATTACCGTAAGACACGAGGTCAATTACCGTAATAACAGGGAAAAGAAACCCCAAAATTATTATTATACTGTACGATACAAGATCGATTACCGTAATAAATATTTATGTACCTTCATAGCAAGCGCTGCTTTCATTGAGGGCAACGGTACTCCGTACTCCTTTTTCCTTCTTCTTTTTCTTTTCTGGTGGTTGACGACGCACTGCACTGTTTACACTAAAACACCTCAACTTCACTTTCTGACTCTGAATAATTTTTTTAAATTTTTTCAATTTATTTATTTAAATTATTTTACAATATTTCAATAAGCATTTCTTATTTTAAGAGTCAATAATAATTATTTGCAGTGCACAATATGCCATAGTGGCTTGTGTGTACACTACTATATTTCTATCAGTCCAATTCAATATCTAAGTACATTAATATTTTGTAATACAAATCACAGATAGTGGCAACTAGTTACGTATCACAGTAGTAACATTTCTTTAAATTAAAATATGTCGAAAACTTGTATATTTGCTTTTAATAGCCAAGCTGGTATTTCTTTTTTAATTTTACTAAAGGGATTGTTTCTTAAGTGTAATGGTAATTTATTATAGATTTTTGGTCCGGTAAAAATTAACATCTTTGAGTCGCAGAGGTCACAGCCTCAGGTACAACTGCATTTCTGCTTGAAACACTTCTTGTAACTATGTGTATATCGTGGCTTGTTTTTATCAGTAATATTTTTTTGATCAATATTAGCCTTATAACTGATCTCAGGTACAATTTCCTTAGACATAAAACACCAGCCTCACTAAAAAGCAGATCAGTGGGGTAAGCCTTATTCTTGAAATACATTATTTTTAGAATACGTTTTTGCGCAATTATGAGAGGGGTTAGAGTAGTGACATATGCAGCACCCCATGCGACTATACCATAGTTTAGAATTGACTCGACCAAAGCACTGTAAACTCCTACGATACAACGCCTAGATAATATTAGCCGCAAAGTATAAAATTTATAGAATAATTTTCTTAGTTCTGATGTTGTATATTCTATGTGGCAGTCCCACTTAAAAAGTGGGTCGAAATATAGACCTAAGTATTTAATTTTATTACTACAAGTTATTACTTCCTTGCAATGGCACGAATTGAAGTCAGTGCAAGAGTCCTCATGAATCGTAAGTGAGTTTCTATTGGTACTAGAGGCCTTTGGCAAAGCAAAGCACATGAAGTGGGACTTGTCCACATTCAGAGTAAGTTTAAACGAATTCAACCACCCCTTCACACGTTGTAGATCCCTTTCGGCTTCGGTGAATACGTTCTCCCATGTAGCGCCCGAAAACAGCAAACCAGTATCGTAAGCGTAGCAGACCACTCTGCCCCTTGGTAACAAGCTAATTAGATTATTTATATAAATAGTAAATAGGACAGGTCCAAGCACAGTACCCTGTGGCACACCATACTCCACTGGTAGCTGTTTACTTAGATGGTCGCCCACCCTCACTCGCTGTAGCCGGCCCTCAAGGTAGCTTTTGAAGAGATTGTTACCTATACCTCTTATACCTATTGAATGCAGCACCTCTAGTAGAATGGGATGTGACACAGAGTCAAAGGCCTTTGCCAGATCCAAGAATACCCCCATTGATTTTTATTTACTATTCAAACAATGGGCAATGTGATCTGTTACCCCACGAATTGCATCCTCAGTGCAACAACCACTCTTGAAACCAAATTGGTACTCGGAAAGTGTCTTATTATTTTTTAAATAAGATGTAAGGCGCAGCTTAATAGCCTTCTCAAAAATTTTACTTAGATTACCTGTTAAAGCAATCGGCCTATAGTTACCCAAGGTGGTCCTTGCACCGGTTTTGAATATCGGTATAATTATAGAGTTCTTGAAAGTTTTGGGATATTCACCAACGCTAAAGGCTAAGTTGATTAAATACCGCAATGGCCCAAGAAGGTATACATGAAAGTGTTTGATCAATGAGTTATTTATTTTGTCATCCCCTTCAGAGGCACCAGACTTAAGCGAAGCAATAATTTGAATAAGTTCATTGTTAGTTATAGGGCTTAAAAAGAAGGATTCTTGCAGATTGCTGTCAGGGTGGGCGGGCGGCTTCGTACGACCCAGCTTCTCTGCCATCACCCTACCAATGTTGGCAAAATATTCATTAAATTCATTGGCCATCTCGGCCTCACTGTTGACGATTTGATCTGCAGAATTTTTCTTCTCCTCTTAATTTTAGGCATTTTACCTTTAATTTTTAACTAATGACACGAAAAATTAAATAACGCTGTGTACTGGCTCGCACAAATAAATACAATGACTATATCAAGAGGCTTACGTGAGCATGGAGAAATGTGATTCATTTGTTTATTTTCTTTGAATTTGTGCTGGCGAGTATAAATCATACATACTACGATGTGTAATAATCATAGAGGACAACAGCGAAGAATAATAATTGTTGTTAAAGAAGGAATTGATATGAAATGTTTGAAAATTTTGATCTCTTGTTTCATGGAAATACTCATATTATAAAAAACGCCAAAAAAAAGGAAATTTAAATTGTCGGTCGAGTTTCAAAATCGGTGATATTATGAAAGGAACTGTATTACTTAGAGGAAGGGTGTCGTTAATTTGTTGTTATTTCGTTTATCTTAGTAGTTCAGTGTTTTTATTTCAAACTTTTGGAATTATCTTCCACTTTATGTTTTCCTCGATTGCTTTAAGGATTTGTGTTCTTACTCCATATTTCAATAATTGTACAATTGGTCCCGTTTTTAGCATTTGTCTAAGAATATTGTCATCGGGTGGTATGTATTCCTCGAAATCGTGTGTTAGTTTTTGCCATATATTTGGCAATCTTGGGCATACAAATATGGTGTGGTCGAGAGTATCTTACTTATTGTAATAGGCACATCGCAGTGTCTTCCGCTTTTTCAGCTACACTCTGTATGTAGTCCCATGTTTATATTGTAACGGTTTATTTTTGAAACTAAAAATCTCAGTTATTTTTGTTAATTGCATCAGAATAGGAATCAAAATAATAACTGTTTTTGGCTTTTACCTCTTAACAATGGGTAGTAATTCTTGTGACTAAAGTTTTTCAGTGAATAAGTTAGTTTAAAATATACTTTATATTCAAATGATGTGTCAAAATAAGGTGAAACTTAAATTTCTCGCAGTAATAAAGATTTTAGCGTTTCGGGCTTTGAAGTTGACTGTTATTAAAAATTGGAAACATCTACTTTCCAGTGTGGCACAATAAGAAGGATTTATTACCTAATAAAATTGTTTATTGTTGTTCTGAGCTGATGTCGATGTTGTTTAATTTAAAAATGAAGATAAAATATTTTCTGTTATATTTTGACAATTTAGGCTATATATTTCCTAATCGCTGTACTCCGGAATGTGACACAAACAAAGATAGGAAAAAATATTAAAGAAAGTTTTAGTTAATTTTTAGATAGGTACTAATATAAGAAGCACCGTTGAGTGCTATTTAGCGGTAATTAGGCCACCTAGTTTAAACCATGGAGCTACTACGCTACTCTATTGATTCTGAAACACTCTGCGTGTTTTTTGTTCGTACCTTCGTACGTTTTTAGCATCCAGCATTCTGTCGATAGAGAAGCAGAGTAGGTATTTAAACAATATATGTGGCAATACCACTTGATTGAGAGGGCTACCTAACACTAAAAAAATTCTTAATGGGTGAATTACATATTAACAACCCTTGGACGTGGCCTAAAAAATGCATTCTTTTAAAGAAAGAGCGCATTGATATGTGGTTTTTCTATTAGGCGGGAGTAAGAATAATTGTTTTCTCGCTAGTAGAATTATGCGACTCGGTTTTTCGAAAGTCGACATCCAGAAGCTTTAAGTTTTAGTAGACTTCTTAAGCTCCTTATTGAATCAGGAATCGTATATACTTCAAAAATGGCACTAAATAAGAAAAATCAGTTTTATTGACAGTTACCCAAAAGCCAATAAATCATCTATGGGCAAGAAGTGAGTTCACGCAAACATTTCTTGCTAGCTACTGCCCTAATGTAGTCTCCTTGACTTTATCCCAGATATACCTCTGCAAGGACTTATGGGCTTTTAGGGCCTTGATAATTTAATAAAGTCTTACAAAAGATAGTACTTATATCCCCGAAATTACTTTTTAAGCACTCACTTTTAACTTCGATCCACAAAATAAAATGGGAAATAAAAAAGTAATAATATCGCCTATCCCACCACTCGACTCGGTCCTTACTAATCTAATAACATAACAATAGCCCCATGCACGCACTAAGATGTGTCTGATTAAGAATACCTATATTTATATCTGAATAAAGGTATATTCACATCAAGTTTCCAATGTTTCCTGATCCGTCACTGGCCGCGTCCCAACTGAATTTATTTAATAAATTAATGACAACACTTGGTATCGTCGGCGTCTAAACTCCACCCCTTTCCAAAAGTAAAATTTCTATTTAATAGTAAATGTATTACAATATTTTCACTGATTACGTCAAATACCTTCGACATTTGATTTACATCGGTATTTGCATGGAAGAAGCCCAAATTCCGTGATGTTTTCTAACATTTTCTGGAAATAGTCTTCTTGTTCCATGTTACTTGAGCTTTTGATAAAATTATCCAACGATCTTGTTCGAAAATAGCCGAGCCTGTTTCTTATTTTCACCCACCAACTTTTCATAAAGTTACATGCTACAATTTAATTGTCTTTAGTCTTGTGATACATAAGTGTCGTTTTTGAAAGAGGTACGTTTGTTCTTTCGTTTCTTAAAAGAAAATTTCTTTCTGCAGTAAAAAATATGCTTTTAAATGTGTTTCTCTAAACTCGTTGCTACTGACTATATAATTAAAAAAATGTTATTGCATCTGATAAATATTTATTTTTAAAAATAACCCAAAAATATAACAAAACGCACATATTGAATATGTTTTTTAGGCCGGTAAAATATTTAGTTTATTAAAATAATATTGTGGCCAAGTCATCTCCAAATTGAGTACAAAAAAGGATTACTTTCGTTTTAAAGACATTTTAATTTAATAGTTAATAAAAACTAGCGTTTTATGTATTAAATTATGGCTCTGGTACAGGTCCGAAGATAAAAGAAAAAATATACCAGCTGAAGCATGAAGCTAAAAAAAACGAATAATCCTTGTTTAGAATTATCCTTCAAAATAAAGGAAAATAAAAGGCTTACAAATTGTGTTCCTTCCAAAATTATACTACATAATTTACTAACCCCTTCAAAGTGCATGAGATTGTAAGAGGTGGCCAATAATAGTGGTTTCTACAATTATTAATGATGATAATGAATGAGCCTCAACAATAAAGCTTATATTCGATTTACATATTAAAAAGAGTTCTTATATGTTTTTATTGTTGAATAATGGAAAACTTTGAAACTTTAACCTTTCTTGTAAAGAAAAAAAGGAGAGCCACTTTTTTTTATTTATTCCTTCTTCGGGTTTGCAAATATAATGAATCATTACACTAACAGTCAATTTTCCATTTTTCGTTTGGGGTAATTTTTTAAGGTTTTTTAAAATTCTCTTTTCAATTAAAAAATTTCTTTGTTCTTCAAAAATGAACAAATTAAAGATGCTTCCCTTTGCAAAGAAAAAATTAAAAGTTAAATTTAACAGTCATTGTGGTTAGTATTTATAATAAGATTAGTGCAAATCCAACTTGTTTCTTAAATAATTTTGTAATTATTGCACTAATAACTTTTGCCATTAATTAAAAATCGTTATTTATTTGAATATTAAGTGGGTGTTATTATCTTTTTTGTGTTGTCTTTATGTAAATCCCGTCGAATCTTTTTTCACATTAATGAAAAAAGAAGGGCAGAGGTGAAAAGATATAATTTTAATACTGTATTATTTCTTGGGTAACGTATGCTTAACGCTACTATTAAATTCATTAAAACAATACCTACCAGCTTGTAGCTGTACTTGTACTGATATTATTTTGATTTTCATTTTCAACATCTTATAATACCGAATTTAAATCCCAAACAAAATAAATACAAGTATATTTAGCTCTTTTAAAAATAGTCGCAATAAAAATATTGTATATGCGAAGCCGTAAAACATTGCATTGATTCAATCGAATAAATTATAACTATACATAATTGTTGATTTTAGCAATACATAATAAGTGGTAGTCATTATTAAGAAATTTCTTCGATTTTTACTTTCCTCGCATAAAACATATTGTAATAGCGGAATGTTTTTTTTGAGATATCAGATGTCGACATTTTATTATCCCTACACCGAGAAAAAAATTTAGTTAAAATAACTCGATATTTAGTTAACCGAACTATAATGTGTAGTAGAATAGGCCCCAGGTTAGATGACTTGCTGATTTTACTAAATCTATTTTGCTAGAATTATCTATTGGTTGCAACTAAAAATACTTGCTGTTTTCTGCATAGTTGGAGCTACTATAAACTTTGGTTGCGCTAGCTAAAAGTATTTAGTAGTTTAAATATATTATTACCTATTAAAAATGGGAAGGCATTTAGTAGAAGAAACTAAATGCATTAGCTGTATTTGGTATCCTTACCTATTTAAACTTATTCTTTTGCTGTGATACATAATTTTATATAAATTGATGATCTTACTTAAACTAGATTAATGTATTTGCAAAAGCTACTATTTCTTATAGCTAACCTTAAAAGTTTATCTTGCTAAAAATGCGATTTAAAGATCCTTTTTTTTTGTTATAATAATGCCCTTACCATTTCATTTTTGTGTTTTAACGGGTAAAATAAAAATAGATGTAAATTTGTACCTATTTTTATTTCAATAGAATTTATTTAGTAATAACAAACTTAACAATAACAAGATCAATCATAAATCTAGTATAGATTAAAGAAGTAATTTATAGTAGGTACCTACCATTTGCTAAAATATTTTTTGATTTTAGAACTTCAGCTAAAAAATATAACTAAAAAATTGTTAGTGGCGTGAAGACACAGTTTTCAAAATTTAAAAAGTTTTATGTGTCCGCTTAGATTTAAACCCAGAACACCTTGAATACCAGTCGAACGTTCTATTAATTATTGCACTACAGAGTTTCCAGACAGTAGCAATGTCACATTGAAATCAAATAATTTTTGTTGCTATTTTTGTTGCTATTCTTTCTTCTAGAACTCTAGGGTATCAAAGTCTAAAAAAAATTAGTTTGATTAGTGTATACCTAGTAAAAGTTTATTAGTAGTTTTTGTTAGAGGTCATTAAAAAATAAAGCCAAAGTCCCATGCATTCTGCATCCCGTGCAAAATCTGGGGTTATAAAAACTACGTTTTCTACAGATTAAGGTTCTGTAAAAACAAATAAGTATAAAACACTATAGATATAGGTTAGAGACCAAATATTATTATAGGTATAATAAAAGTCACTGACAATAACTTCTACATGATTTTTGTTCTATTTACTTTTATTAATTAAAAAGAAATTATTTCCCTTTACTCTGTGCTGTAATATTTAAAAACTGGATTTTAAATTTGAATTCTTTAAAAATCAACAGTTGTATAGAATTCCAAAAAAACACCCTCGTAATCACATCTAAAAATTAATTGGCACTTACCTATTATTAATATTGTTTTAATTTCTGGATGACATCAAGCGTTCGTAGGATTATGAAAATAGTTGTCTGCCAAAATTTTTACATATTTATTAATCTGTATGCTCCAAGCTCCAAAATACACATAACAATATGGCGTAGGCTCTATCATTTGGACATAAACGTCATCATGCATTTGGATTAAAGTTGATTTTGATACTGAAATAAAAGAATAATTGGTTACAAAATATCCCAGGACCAAATAGAATGCAGGGGCCACCCGGCAGAGTGCCGTATCTACTGTAGGTACTTGCTATTAACTTTCAACTTACCCAAATACTAAATAACTATTATCAAATAATCAAGACACAAACACAAAAGAAAAATTCAGGTATCCATAATTTGCGTAAAGCTAAATGTTAATGCCGCCCCGCCATGTCGGAGCTTAACGTGTAAATCTGTAAATAGTGGGTTCGTGAAGTTTCGTTACGTATTCGAGTACGCCGACTCCTCGCGAACGATTACCCTGCCTGGTAATGTAGTTAAACATACTACTTCGTCTGAGTAGAATTTAATCGAGATATTGCTAAATCCACTAGAACATTTGGTGACCAGTAAGACTAAATATTATTTCGAGTTGTATCTAATAGATCGATGGTAGAAACTATTTAGCAAGAAACTTTTTTAGTTATCAATATGCTATTTAGTTAAATTAAATAAAATAATACTAATCCTTAATAGATTTCCATAGCAAAATGATTTTAGTTGCTACAAAAACCCTAATAGGCTAAAGTTGCACGTTTTTTTGGTACTTTAACTAAATAATTTGCCATTCTTACTCATTTCTTCTCAGCAAAGAAATTTAGTAAACTAATTTTCTCGGTGTAGATTACGAAAAACATGTTTTCCATTTCCATCGGTCAGTCAGTCTGTTGGCTCAAAAGCTTGACTACCACTTGACGGAAGAATGACGAAATTTTGAATATAGATTAGGTATTAACCCTTACAGTGTGAGTATCAAAAAAAAATCCTTTTTTCTAGATTACTTTCAGTATTATTGGTTGTTTTAACCATATTGTGCACATAGCTTAAGAATTTAGGTATTTTAGGGTCTGTTCCCTCGGCTGGACCCTAATGAGATTACCCTACGCAAAAAAGTTTAAGGGAGCAAATGGACTACACCGTCAAATTATTTTTGATTTTACTCAACAAAGCTGGACAAAAAATATATTCCTATTTTAAAACATTTTATAGCATTTTCGAATACTAGAGAACACACCAAATAAAGTTGCTATACCTAAAACCCTTGACTCTTTCGCGTAAATTTGATTTTTTCGCAATTAAATCGTTTCACCGATAAATAATTTTACCCGGATGTTGTTGACAAATTAGTTTTAATCTTATTAAAGGATACCCAAAAACTTTTTTCTTTATGAATTTAAAAAATATTTACAATAAAAGTCTTAGTTGCCTTATCCTGACACTTGTCATTTCAACCCTAGAACTATCAATTTAAGACGGTTTTTAATTTAGACCCTATTAATGAATACCTACACATCTGACAATTAATTTTTTCACTCATATTTCAGGTTAAAAAAGACGAGATAATTTATGAAAATATCAATTCATGACAAAAAATAGAACAAGAAGCGCAATCGGCTTTGCATTGATCTAGGTAGCTATGACGCCGTAATGCTAACAAACAAATGAACATAATTTTATTTTAAATTTGTAATTATGTTCACTTGTTTGTTAGCAATATGTCGTCATCGGTGCCTAGATAATTGCAAAGCCGGTTGCGCTTCTTGTTGTATTTTTGTCGTGAATTGGTTTTTTTTTTTAAATTATATCTCGTTTTTTTACTTAAGGCTGTATAATATCAAATTATTGAAAAAAATGCTCTATCTTTTTGTCCGAGTGAGCCAATATGTTTCCATTTAAAAAAATTTAATTCTCTGGGAAAAATAAGTTTTTAAAACTTAGTCAGTTTGTAAACAATTTAAAACACAATAAAACTTGACAATTGCATTTTTATCAAGTTGTGGCTAGAAGTAAACGATTTTAGAGAGTTAATAATAACCTAGATGAAAAAGAAAAAGAAAGTAAAGTTAAAGTATCAAAAAGTCATTTATGGGGTGTCGTTGAATTTGGAGTTTTGTTCTGAATCGATATAGGTAGCCGAAAATAAATAGGGTGTTCCATTAAAAATCTAAAATTGAGGTAATTTTCGGTTAAACCGGAAGTGACAAAATGGCACCCGTCATATCATAATATGCAAAATAATATCACATATAAACCCACCAAATTTCATTTCTATAATTTAAACAATAAAAAAGTTATAATTGTGAGCGAAATGGGATTTTCTGACTTAAAACCATTTACAAATCAATATACGTACTAAAAAACGCATAAATGATTACATGCCATTTAAAGTTGTTAGCTTCCAAAAAAAAGTCTCGTTCGCTTATATAAAAAAAAGAAATTAAAAATGGCAGTATTACAAAGTCGTCGTCCTAATAAATAATAAATTACCTAACCTTTAAAAATATTTTCCATCGCCTTTACAGTAGAAGTGAACAATACCTACGTTATGTGTATATATATATTTTTTTTGATAAAAATATATTTTAGTTAACACATCATTAAGAAAACTGTAAGTGTTTTCGTTTTAAATTTGTACATATAAAAATGTCAGCCCACCAAATTTATTTTCTTGTTTTTAATTATTATCAGGTTTAGATGCTTTTTTTAAATATATTTTGTTCATTTAATGGAGTTTTAAAGATGAAAACACAAAATATTTTTATAAAAAAAAAAAAATAAAAGCGTACCTACCTACCTTAAGAAATACCTTATTGCACTTCTTTTATTAAAAAAAAAAATCATTATAATATTGAAGAAAATATTTATTCGAAAATCCTACGAATACGTAAAAATATGCGAAAAGTCTATATTTTTTAAAACTGAAATGTCGTAGTTATCAATTCTCTTTGCCCTTCAACACATTCATGCAGCCATAACTAAAAAAATTATAGGCATTAAGCCCTAATAGTAAGTACACAAATAAAATGTAATTTAAAGGGTACAACCTAAATCAAGCATTTTGACTATGTGAATGTAGAAAAACGTGGTTTCAATTCGTGATTGGACTTACTACAAGATAAAATGACTTGTGCTTAAAGTAATCGTATTTGGTTTTTTAATAGGTATCTTGGTTCTAATTAAATATCTACACTTTTAATTTAAGGAAATATTTAAGACCACTAAAAATCTTGTTTGATAATTTTGTGTGCAACTGCGGTAGCGAGAATATCACTGTTAAAATAAATAACCTTGACTGAATAACAAAGAAGACAAGTGTAATTTCTTTATTTTGGTATCTCAACCGATAAAATTACTAGAAATGGTTTAAATATATAGAAGCAATACAATTTCTATATCTGAAGTTGATAAACAACAAGTAATATTATGTTAAAGTAAGAAACAGCAATATTTTGTAAGAACAGGCTAAAAATATTTTAGGCGGCTAGTTACTTAGGTAGGTACTAATTATAGTATATACCCAGCCTTTTGAACAATAAATGTAGGAAGTAAAAGAGAAAACAAATGTTTCACAGTGGATGATTTCAAAAATGTGTTTTGGTACATAATCTTATAAACACTTAAATTTGTAGACAAAATAAATCCTCACTTCTAATTACCCCCCAAGCACCTATATTGGACAAAAGCCAACCTTCTATTAAATTAGTTAAAAGTCATTTACTTTTGTTAATTAAAGCCGTTAAAATGTATCGGGAACGAAAAAGAAGTTTTATAGCTAGAATTTATAGCTAGAAAACAATAGCTGGTCACGCCATTAAATCAATCCTAACAATGTAATAGGACAAATAGGTATATTTTTGCTATATCAGCGAAAATAAATAAAACAAACAGGGAAACGCAATCTTATTCTGTTAATTATTTGGACATCGTTCTTAGATTCAAATATTGAATCTAATGAACAAATTATTGGAGAAAGACTACAAGTTTTTTGTTTCCACTTGTGTTGTTTTTTGCATGTGATCCATATGCAGTTAAAACATTAACTACATATAATTAAACTTTCTCTAGGAATAATAATTCACTGTTAGATTTATATAGTTATAAAGGGGTTTTACTTAAAATTCCGCGAAAACGAATGAATTCATTTGACTTCGTAAAAAGCCATCGTTACGTAGCATCAAGTAGTATTTTTTTAAAGACAAATTTTAGTTTAAGTAATACAAGGTTTTAGAAACCTGTAACATCTAATTTATATTAACTTAATGGGTACCTTTGTGTTGCAAAAGTAAATAATTTACCTTTCCTATGGGTAAGTGAATCACCTTGATAAATTATGATATTGGATTCATTGTGTTTGTGACGATGTTATATTAAAAAATTATTTAATTCACTAACCAAGAAAAAGTTTATATGCTGCTTATTTGCGGTAAATGCAGGCCAAATGCTTAAGACAAATACAAAGTGAATGGACGTTATCCTTATTGAAGAGTTTCTTATGACAACATTTTTGCAGCTTTGTGCAGCTCAGTACGGCTGCTTTATAAAACTGAAGAGAGAGAGGAAAATTGCTACAAATGATGAAAATACAGCTTAAATTTTACAGCAAGTTCATGGTAACCCCAAAACTTTACTAGCCCAAATCGAGGAAAATACTGGTGTTTCTATAAGCTCTTACGGAGGATTCTACAACACAAGTTTCATCCATACAAAACTAAATTAGTCCATAGATTGGAGGAGTGAAATGCTTAGCAAGATTTTCCTAATTGTATGGCCAAAATGAAAATATTTTATTTTGTCCATGTCCAACATTTTATACTTAGAGCGACCAGAATCCCTTTCGTAAAAATGGAATCGTGAACCGGCACAATTTTCTGTCGCTATTGGTTCCAAAATCATTGTCGTTTGATTAGAAAAATAATAAATCAACACCTTTTTTGAATCAACGTTTGATGCGGACCAATAAGATGGCCAGCAAGGTCAACACCCTCAGATTTTTTTTAGGTTCACTTAAAGGATATCATTTACGAAACATCAATTGGAGATTTGGTCGGTCTAAGAAACAAAGTTTCAACAGCATGTTACAATAAGAATACTTTTGACAGTTACCAACAGCAAACTTTAAAAAAATGTTGACAGTTGTGTTCGCACACAAGGAATGAATTTTGAGCAAATTGACAGGATTTTTATTAAGTGAGGACTTATTTTAGTTTTACTACTGATCAGTATTCAAAATTAATAACAAATAGAACCTTGTATTACTTAAAACTAAGTAAAGTTATTGAATTGATTACCTAAATTAATGATAAAAAAGACCTAAAGTTTAAAGTACATTCAAATTTACCGTACTTTCGTTCCTGCAATCGATTCATATTTTTAAAGTGTTGCGCCCCCGACAAAAACATTGCATTGATATTATTTAGGAAAATGCTAATTGATCCTACCTACTACTACTACTACGACGGCTTTTTACGTAATTAAAATATATCCATTCGTTTTCGAGATATACGCCCTCGGAGTTTTAAGTGAAAAACCCGGTATACAGGTTAGAAGTAACTAAACTAAAACCAACTACATCTTCACATACGCCAGTATGTATGGTCTGGAATACCGCGAATAGAATATTTTCCAGTTTGCTGAGGGAAAGATAATGTCAGTGACTGTTTTATTTACCCGATTTGGGTAATATCAACTAGTTAGTATCTACAAGTAACCGTGAATTGTTCTGTATTCTTTTTTTTTTATCTTACCCAATATAAACCTTGACTACTAATAGTGCTTTCTATTATTGCTCTCAGAGCACTCTAGAGCAATCTGAAATTGCCCTGCCAGAGATTTGCGTGTTCCATTTACTGCTCGGTCTCGGAGTACCTGTTCTATTATCTGAAACGGGGTGCTCCGCGAGCGCTCTCAGTTGATCTGTGAAATTTCTCGGAGCAAGCGAGAGGTAAACAAGAAAGGCAACATAACCCTACTGTTTACTGTTTGTACTTTTGTGGTTTGTACTTTGTTCGGGTAAGAATTATTAGAAATAGAAAACGTCGGCTGCTACAAGTATTTCTGAGCTCTTCAGATTCTTCTGAAAATTATATTTTGTGCGTAAAACACAACATTGAGGTTATGTTGAAAATGTAACTTGGCGCGTGTTCCATTTTGATCTCGGGGCGGTCACTCTTGGCCGAATTCAGAGTGCTCTGGGGAAGATGCTTGACGTCATAGATCGCTCTCGGAGCGATCTGAGGGCAAGATAATAGAAAACACTATAAGATCCCCTTCGCGGGCTCCTCAATCGATCAGACCGTCTCTTGACAAAATACTTAATATCCACACCAGCTGTGCGCAGCGTTTCTTCAACTTTAAGTTGCTACCCGTATTGGTGTATTGTAGGGTGGTTTTTGGCAAAAACGAGCTAATGAAAGCGATAAAACATATGGCTTAGCAGCAGCCCATGTTTTTGCAACCCCAAAGATTTTCTTAATTTCCGTAAGAATTTTGTACGGCCCCATTTTATTATAATGAGTTGCATGGCGCCAAAAAAATTATATTGCCTACTTTAAAACTATTTTTACTCTGTAGCACTAGATCATCTTTTAAAGCTTAATCCCAGCATCCTATATTGAATGGAGATTCTTGAAATATACAGAATAAAGCAATATTTAAACCGTGTGGCTTCGAAAGACACCTTTAAACCCATTTTTGAAACGAAAAACTCAGATGGGGATGTATACTTTATCTTTGAGAGTGTTTTTGTTTTTTGTTTTGTTTTTTAATTACGCTCGAGAGGATAATGCGATTTTATCGTCGTGTGCAATACAACATTTTATTCTATATAACAAGACTTCAAATTCAGGTGAAAAATAAAATTTCAAAGAAAATTGTAATTTTTGGCTAAAAAATCGCAACTGTGTTGCTCCGTTACTAGGGATATAAATTACTCTGTCAACAAAAAATGTTAAACAAATTTTACATTCTGGTTTTTGTGGAGTGTTCAGTATTTTTGCGTTTTGTGTACGAAGTGATTACGAAATGTACGGAAAAGAATTAACACAAAAAGAAGAAAGATAGATGTTTCTAATAATGTTAATTGTAAAATTACACTTGTTAATCCTTCGAATTAATGTGTTTGAATTTGTAAATTTAATTAAATAAAAAAAGTTAAAACATTTTATCTACCCTTGCTATTAAAGTGTTACTTTATCTACCCTTGCAGTTAAATTGATATTTTATCTACTCAAAAGAGTTGCTATAACAACATTTTAACAATAATAATAAGGCCGAGCCTTCCTAGCTTATATTATATGTATTTACAGGGTGATGCACCGCCAGAGTGGGAAATCCCATGTAAAAAAAATGTTGGCTTCCCTCTTAACTTTACATCAAATGTGTATAGGACTTTTTTGAAGGTCCTTGTATGATAGGCTAGCAAACTTAATTTTATTATTTTTAAATATGCCAATAAAACGTTATTTAGAAAAAAGTCTTCGTAAAATTTTTAAAAATTAAATCTGATCTCTGATATCTGAATATATCGGAATCTCTGATACATACCCACCCGATGAAACTAACAGACTTACTTGATAACCTGTACTTATTTTATATTGTGAAGTTCTGGTGGCCCCTTTTGTAATTATTTTTTGGATACAATCTTGTATGGGTTGCATCGAAATATTAATATTAAATACTGAGATTCTCTCACCATCTTCAGCAATATAAATGTATTAAATTTTAATGTTAGCATAATATACAGTTTGAAGTGTCCTGTGATTTCAAACCGGGGAATAGGTTATTAAGGGAAAGTAACTCATTCATGACCACTGATCATTTAGATCTGTTTTATCATTCGTCCTGTGTCATCGACAAATAGCGACTTCTGCGGAAATCCGATATTAGACCTCTAAACAATGATATCTGGAATAGCCGTAATCATTTTAAGAAACTTTGTCTGCATGCCGATTAACATTTTTCAGTTACATTTAATACAGACATTAAAAACTATCATTTTAAATTTAATATTCATAATTGTACTTACTTAGTACCTAGAAAGTTTTCAGCTAATTTATATGAACAGTTGCGGGTAAAAGATTTGTAATTAGTTATGGTTCGTAAGTCCTGAGGTAATACATTATAAATTTTTGGCACTATAATCGATGCAAACCTTTGACCTGCATCATATTTTCTAAAGGGAACCACCATTACTTCGCTTGTTTTATGTCTAGTTTGATAACAATGGTTTACAAATGTTTTATTTTTACATTTAAAACAGTAGATACAATTGCTAAGAAAAGCATTATTAAATAATAACCGTGATCGTTAAATAATACCCGGGTTCGTTAAATAAAGTTGTTTATTTTATGAACGCACAAAATAAAAATAGAACTATGAAATTACAATAAATGCATAGAAAAACACCGATCGTATAGCAAACTGACAGCTTGACAAAACTGTCGCCATCGCTTAGCAACAAAACGCTAATTGTTGTCGGTAGCTTGTATAAAGGTATGTATTAGACGGAATTTTCAACATCCTCCCCCGGCGGAAATTGCTCAATCTCAAGGGGGTCTAACAACTGGATAGGTCGCCGCAAGCAAGTTCCATTGCTGGTTTTAACCTCGCATGCTCTGGTTCTTCCTTTAAACGTTTACGCTTAACACAGCTGCTGACAACTGACTTAATTTGTTGTCGCCCCTTAATAATCCACATTTTTTTTCTTATCTCAGCTAATGTTGCGTTAACACCACTGTGAAATGTTGCGTCGTGGGCTTTCCAAATTATTCTTGTAGTTAAAGAAGAATGTTTCGATAAAATAAGTGGGTGTTTTTCTTCTTGAGATAAGCAAGCTTCCTGCAATCTCCCACCTAATTTGGTTGTATCCTGACCGTTGCGGTAAACGGGTCGATGTGACATGTAATAGGTTTGTTCCATAGCGTTGTTCTCGTCATCTGGAACCTCTTCGGCACAACCCGATCGTACGTAATCACGAATCGCATTATTATAGTCAGTTAATGTCCCGTTCGCATATACAGTAACAGCACGCGGGCTAGAAACTTCGTTTCAGCTCGGATCGCCGAAATCATGATCAGTAATGGCACGTGTGCTAGACAGCAGAATGCGTAACAGCACGCGGGCTAGAAAATCTGACTTCCTCAAGTGGTGGCTAGCTACGACACTCGCGCTAGCAGCAGTTACAGTAATAGCACGCGAGGTATAAAAAGGTATATCGGCAATCGGTTTGTTCGTTGTTAGCGGAGATTTTTTTAAAATTTAATTAATATTTTATGAAATGAATTGGATTTAAAAAAAAATGCTCTGCTAACAACGAACAAACCGATTGCCGATATACCTTTTTATACCTCGCGTGCTATTACTGTAACCGCTGCTAGCGCGAGTGTCGTTACTAGCCAGGACTTCGGAAAGTCGGATTTTCTAGCCCGCGTGCTGTTACTGTATATGCGTCCCGTTCTTGCATAGTTTATTTACTAGTCTTTTTCCACGCACTAGAGAGCAGGCGATTTTGATTGAGTAAATAATGTTTGCTAATGTAATTTGTCATAGTCAAGGTTACCGGGTTAGTTAAATACTGTTAAAAACTTTGCGCAACCGAACATGACAGTAATAAATCATAATAAAACTCGTTAAATAAAATAAAATAATATATAACCTATTAAATGCATACATTATTAAAAGCAAAAAAGGTAATAATTGACATATTAACTAAATATTAAGATGTTTCAAAAATTATTTTGGGAGAATTATAAAGCGAAAAATATGGGGTAAGATTTTTTTATGATTATTGTGACATTGTTCTTTCACTTTACAATTTTCACAAAATTAGCAATGAAATAAATTGATATTTTTTTAATATGTCAGATATTACGTAAATAATGTGGCGACGTATTGAATTTATTTAAATGTTAGTTAACAAAATAAGAAACTCAATAAGCAAACGCTAAATAGGTTATAAGTTGGCAATAAATTAAATGACGTTGAGAATTCTACCTTAAATTACTTCGAGAAATTTTTTCGAGTACACAAATGTTTCTTTTTAAGACCAAGAATAAATTTCCAAAAATAATTTAGGCACGTGGGGTTTGTTCATTTAATACCAAAATTAAATTTAAACTGGATATTTAGAATCAAAATTACCGAAACCAAAACTGTAAAGGTCTTGCTTGGCATATTTTTATTTATTATTTCGGTTTTGGTCTGTCAAACTTGTTTATTGTTTGAGTTATCTTATGTTATTGTAATAACTTTTATTATTAAATATTCATTTAATCTACAAATTACCAATTTTAATTATACGAAATGATAACAAATAATTTGCCCAAGATGTTATTTTTCATCAGGCAATTTAAAACAGTACCAGTGACATTCAATTATGCTGCGTTAAATAAAGAAAAAATTAGAAACTTTAGTTACACAAAAGATTAAAAACTAGCTTGGTAACAGTTCATTTTATTATAGGAATCGTATTTTAGTAAAGGCAATAGAAACGTATTTTTCTACAAGTTATTTGGGGCAGTATAAATAAAATTCTAATAAACGTGTATAACATTATGTTATATAAAATAAATAAAATACAGATTGATCAACATTAGTTAAATCAAATAATAAGAAATATTATTGTTGTTAATCATATTTCACCATCTTTAATGTAATTCAAGTGATAAAAATGTAAATAATTGTATAAATGCCTTTTTGAATAACAGCTAAAAACATAAAAAAGAAGCGTCAGAGCATAACTTCTTAGCTCTGGTGGGTTTTTTTTTGAAGGTGTGCCTTTTCTACTGTTTTCAAGATAAGTAGATCCATCACTTGAAATCAGATTCTCTGTTTTAGAATAGAAATTACTTGGTAAAGGTTATTTATTTTTTTACGTAGTCGTTGAACTTTCCTCTTCTCCTTATACACTTGCCCTTTTAGAGTTTTTCACACTTTTCTTTCGAAGTTGTTAATTCCTTTTTCCCATGGGATGGACTGTGTCTACAAGAAAACAAAAGGTTTTAAAGGGATACAACATCACTTCTGAATGTTTGTTCTTAAAGTAATTCGCAATACAGTGAACTAGATAAATAAACAACATTGAAAAATAAGCTTCTCCTTAAAAAAATTATTAATAGTTTTAAGACCAAATGGGCCCAATTCATTTGTGATCTACTGATGACTATTTCACCCCTTATGTATACTGAATTAAAAGATTTGATTAGGACTCAAGATCACGCAGTAGAACTTTACTAGCCATGTGTAAATAAAAAATCTGTCAATATATGTATAAAAAAATAGGCATTATAGAATAGCTTATCAAAAGCCATTTCCAACCTCAAGAAATAAAAATGGTCTAAAAAATTCATACATCCATACTGTCTTAGGAGGAGTTTATTTTCAAAAAAAGGGTTCCTAATCATGTTACAGGTAGGTAAGTACCTGTATGAACGCATCATTTTTATAAATGTTTTCCATTGCTTGGTTGTCTCCGATTAACTTGACATGATTACCTCATCTAGGATTTTGTTGAGTTCTTCTTCGGTTAAAACAAACCTAAAACATTTTAAAAAATTATGTGGAAAGAATTTTTTTTATTGTAAATGAAGAATATGAAATGATATTTCTACCTCCTATAATTCCTAAAATATATAAATTCCCTTGTGGGTATGACATTTTTTATTTCTAACTTTGTTACTTTTCTTAATTAAGTACTGGAAGAGTACCTAGGTAGGTAGCATTTTATAGGTATGTGCTTTTATGGTAGGTAATTAGATAGTAACAAAAAAAACTGTATGAAACTTATAAGAGTACCTACTTTTATTAAAAATAAGAAATACACTTTATCCTGGAATTTTGACTTGTAAAAATGATTTTTATTACTAATTGCCACAATTTTTAGTTTTAATTTTAGAAAGAGCGAAAAAAATCTTTTATTACCTTTTTCCTTGGTGCTGGGGAATTTGAAGAGTCAGATGTTGACAGATGTATTTTGTCATTAAAGGAACCGTTACTTGACAGCTAAAAAATGTAAAACAACACAATTTTAGATATATAGCTTGTTTGTTGTGCTTGAGGGAAATCAGTAGGTATCCCATGACATAATATGAAACACTTCTTCAGTTTTAAAAAACTTATTTGATTACCACAAACCGTTTAGACAAAATCAACTATTACCTTGGAATTAGTGCATATTTCAGTGCCATATCTGAAACATTACTTGTACTGCTCGTAGACCCTCCAGAGTTATCCACTAATGATGGAATGGTTTTACAACATTCCTCAGGCGAAATATCTTGCCTCGTTAAAGGAGTTATAGAGGCTAGAAAATAATCCATGAGTATTGTAACCACTATTAAACTGTTAATTCAAAGAAATTAACTATAGCAATAAAACTTTTTGTGTCACAACCACATAATTAAAAAAAAAATAAGTTTTTGTGGTCACAACTTACCTATCGTAGGGTCATGAACATCATCAGGAGTTTTTACATATGAATCTTGAAAATGATACTTTTTTTACGCGTGGTTATCACAGGCAGGTTTTTGGATGGGACAGCTCCAAATTTAACTCTTCGGAATCGCCCCCATGAAATAAAATCTTGAGATAAAAATGCTTAGATCATAGTGTGTTTGTCATAGAATAGTTCTCCTCAGGATTCCTTTTGATGGCCAGTATAACCACGGCCTTCTTTTATCAGGACTACTGGGTAATCTTTATGCAAAAGAGAAAATAATCAATAATAAATATTTATTAGTACAATTAGCTACTTTTTTCCATAATAAAGTAAGGGTTTAAGGTAGGAGTATCAACATGCTTGCAAACCTATAACCTATTTCGCGTAGATTTATTTATGTTTTCTAGCTTTTATACAAAATTTAAAGAAAATCAGTATCGACTTGATGACATATTTAATAAATATCAAGGAATTTCATAACTTATTTTAGGAGAATCGTATAGCGAAAAATATTGAGTAAGATTTTTTTTAACATTATTATGTCATTGTCACTCATTGTTCCTTCACTATACGATTCTCCCAAAATTAGCAATGAAATAAATTGATATTTTTGTAGTATATCAGATACTACCTAAATAACGTACCGATATATTGATTTTCTTTAAATGTTAGTTATTAAAATAATAAACTTAAAAAATCAAAGCGAAATAGGTTATAGGTTGGCAATAGATTGAATGAGGTTGAGAATTCAACCTTAAAGAACAAGTATAAGATTTGTAAATTAATTTTTGCATTTATTTTCTAATGTATGTATAAGAAAAGTAAAAAGACTAACTAACAACACCTGGGGAAGGATGTACCTAACTGATGGACTGGACCCATTAAAATTTAGTAATAAATAAATTTACATATTTAACAGGGTTACATACAATAAAATTATTCTTTTGGAAATATGGAGAAAGAAAGCATATTATAAGTTTAGTAGGTACTTAACGGCATAAACTAATGATAACCTACATCCTACTAAGCATATTATACATATTGCAAAAATTCACTATCCTAAACATTTCTGTCAGTGCCCCTTTATAATGGGATACCTACGTAATATAAGGAATATAGTATCGAGAGTGCCCCTAATTTTTACATTTTGTAAGAATGAGGTTCCCAATAATCCATAAATATTTTATATTGTATCCTATACGAACGCCACAGAAATAATAAATTTTGAGTGTAGATTATGATTATCAAAACGATTTTCGGCGAAAACGCTTAGTTTTTGAAATACCTACTTCTTGTAAAGTGCCTACTCCTAAAGGTAAGGCAGGCATATGATGTTAAAGTTGCATTTAACGACAGAAGATTGGAAAAATTAATAGAACGGATAATGTTCCATGAATTTTGGTATTTTATTCCCATATTTTATTTTTATGGGGCTAAAAATAACAAAAATTAACGAATCTACGGCCTAAACGTCGTTTCTTAAAAAAGTAAACAAAGGATCAATTTTGAGGTGGTGATAATATGGTGAATATCTGGCATCAGCAATTTGTCATAGACCATTTTTTAAATTTCTTTAGACTATTTAAACCTATATAAATAATACAATTGAGTTTCTTACCTGTGGAAAGGAATATCCTCTGTCACACTTTTATCTTTATTTAAGCAAACAAGTATGCACTAAACACCAAGGCATTGTTAATAATTATTGTCACAATATATAGATATCTTGGTCTATTATTTTAAAAGTTTATAATAATATCACAAAACACTAAAACAACACAATAATAACAACAAATTGAAAAAACGCGAGCAAACACAACGAAAAGGTTAAAAAGTAGCCATTTGCAATTATTTTGGGTTGGCGTTAACATCATCCGAATGGTTGCCAACCTTATTTTCAGGAGAAAAAATTAATTTCCTAACCCCACCGACACTCCATGAGATGCTATTTAAAATACATGGGCCTTATGGGAAATCGGCATTCTACTTGTATTAAGAGTTCTATGGATCAGACATTCTAGTTGGTTTTGTTATTTGTGAGTAAAAGCCATATTCACATAATATATTTACATAAGTTTGGACAAGGTGACTATTTATGTCCAGTAAGTAAATATTTATATCTCCGGCAAAGATGTTTATGTCAGAGTTGCCACTGTTTCTAATTATGTTATCTAAATCTCTTAGAAATAAGTTAATATCCGCAGAAGGCGGTTTAGTTTGCTAAACGTTACTTCATTTAAAGTTTCGTTTTCTATATTTATAGGAATGTTATTTTTAGGGGACTCCATCATTTTGATTAAAGTGGGCTTTATTATATTGAAAGTTATAATTAGATAACTCAAAAATGTACCAGACTTTAAAGAAAACAAGAGAAAATCAAAACCTTGGGTAACTAAAGAAATAAAAAAGAAGATTAATAGAAAAAGAAAGCTCTGGCATAAATATCGCACTACAAACACCGAAGAAAACCATAAAAATTATAGAGATATTACTAATAATGTAACCACTCAAATTCGAGTAGCAAAATCAAAATATGAAAATGACCTTGTAAATAGCAAAAGCAACAAGAACTTCTTTAGATACATAAAAGTTGTCTAAACTCTAGAGTTAGTTCCCCAGTGCTAAAAAATGAAACCAACGAACTGATCAGCGATCCCATCCTAGTAGCAAATATATTTGCTCAAGAATTTTACCGACCTCCTCCCGTTATGCAACCTACTACCCCAACTTTACAAAGGCGAGATACACCTAGGACACTTACGACAACAGAAATTACAGAATATAGGCTAAGAAAAGTCATAAGCGAATTAAAACCAGAGAGCTGCCCAGGACCAGATAATATCCACCCTAACTTTATAAAAAATGCACCTTCCTTAATAAAACCTATATTACAGTTAATGAAAAGATCAATGGCTAAAGGCAAAGTACCCGAAGAATGGAAGAAGTCTGTCATTATCCCAATTTATAAGAAGGGTGATAAATTTGATCCAAAAAACTACCGACAGGTAAGCTTAACCTCTGTACTCTGTAAACTCATGGAAAAACTTATTGCCGAGGATCTTACAAACTTCTTTATGCAAAATTCCATTATTCCACAATGTCAGCATGGTTTTCTCCCAGGACGCTCTACTTCGACTAATCTTCTCGAATGTGTAAACGCATGGACTAACTCGTTAGACAAGAAAGCACCTGTAGATATATTTTACCTAGATTTCAAAAGTGCTTTTGACCTCGTACCTCATGATAAATTAGTTCTGAAACTAAAACACTATGGCATTGGTGGAAATATTTTAAGCTGGATCAAGGATTTTCTAACTAATAGAACAAGTGTTGTTAGAGTTGAGGGCGTGACATCACACAGGTTTAAGAACACCACAGGAGTACCCCAAGGTTCAGTCTTAGCCCCAATATTATTTAATTTATATACCTGCGACCTACCAACCGGCGTCAATTCACCAATGTCCATGTTTGCCGACGACACCAAATTATATAATAATCCCTCCTCACACTATGAAACACTCAACATAGATCTGATTAAAATAGAACAGTGGTGCAAGTGGAATTTACATTTAAATGAGAGCAAATGCTGTGTTCTTCACGTCGGCTTCAACAACCCTGAACGAACTTATACACTTAAGGGAAAAATATTAAAATCTGTAAAAAGTCAAAAAGACCTGGGGGTAACAATAACAAAAGACCTCAAATGGACAGTCCACGTGGGAAACATCATTAAAAAAACAAACTCCATCTCATACATGGTGTCACGAACTTTTAAAAACCTCTCTCCAGACCTGCTTGAAAAAATATACAAAATCTACATAAGACCTATCTTAGATTATGCAGCCCCAGTGTGGAATCCATACTTTGCCAAAGATATTCACGCTCTGGAGCAAACACAGAGACGAATCACCAGGCTCTGTCCCACTATAACACATATGTCATGTCCAGAAAGATTAAAAATACTTAACTTATCATCACTGGAACAAAGAAGACTTAGAGGTGATGCAATAGGAACTTTTAAAATACTTCATGGGCATTATTCGGTAGAATTAAACGTCTTTACTTTAAACACTGACCAAAGACAGACTGAGAGGACATACTTGCAAGTTGGTTCGAGAACGCTTTAGAAAACTTTGCAGACAGTACTTCGTATCCAACAGAGTAAACAGAGAATGGAATAATCTGCCCAATGATTGTGTGACTGCCGATACAATTAACCATTTTAAAAACCGCTATGATTCGTATAAAACCCAAAATATTTAATACAAATTACTTAAAGTGTGGTGATAAATATCTGAAATGTACTCAGTGAATAATAGTTTAACGGCATAGCCGCCTAACTCTAACCTAATAATAATAATAATAATAATAATAATAATAATAATAATAATAATAATAATAATAATAATAATAATAATAATAATAATAATAATAATAATAATAATAATAATAATAATAATAATAATAATAATAATAATAATAATAATAATAATAATAATAATAATAATAATAATAATAATAATAATAATAATAATAATAATAATAATAATAATAATAATAATAATAATAATAATAATAATAATAATAATAATAATAATAATAATAATAATAATAATAATAATAATAATAATAATAATAATAATAATAATAATAATAATAATAATAATAATAATAATAATAATAATAATAATAATAATAATAATAATAATAATAATAATAATAATAATAATAATAATAATAATAATAATAATAATAATAATAATAATAATAATAATAATAATAATAATAATAATAATAATAATAATAATAATAATAATAATAATAATAATAATAATAATAATAATAATAATAATAATAATAATAATAATAATAATAATAATAATAATAATAATAATAATAATAATAATAATAATAATAATAATAATAATAATAATAATAATAATAATAATAATAATAATAATAATAATAATAATAATAATAATAATAATAATAATAATAATAATAATAATAATAATAATAATAATAATAATAATAATAATAATAATAATAATAATAATAATAATAATAATAATAATAATAATAATAATAATAATAATAATAATAATAATAATAATAATAATAATAATGTTTCTGTTAATATTATTACTTCATAGAAATCATTCAGTTCGCTTATTAGAATTATTGTAAACTCATCATAATTTTTTTGAATACTCCTAATATTCATGCAAAGTAAATTAAATATTTTATTTCCACGAGATTTACCCAGTTCAGAAACAACCAAATCGTGACTCTCCCTGTATACGCAGCCGGCACTATCATAAGGACCTTTCCCAATCTGCTTTTAGAAAAAAGTACACTAAATATATAATGGATAGAAGATAGTAAGATAGGGACCTTATATCCTATATTGCCGATCCTGCTCTGCCTAATAATTACTCATAATTGTTCTTTATTGTTTTTAAATATGACCTAAATCACCTTTACATCACAAAATTTGTTTATTTTTTTCTACAAAGGTTGAGTTTTGATCAGGGTGGTATCCTGGGATACCTCATCTGAACTTCGCCTTTTTCTGAGGACCATTATTTTAGTCTTAACAAATATGTATACATATAATATTGGAATTGTGGAAGTCAGAAATAAAGACATTTATTATTATTATTATTATTATACGCTTCCAGGCTATCCATCAGTCCCTATATTCCGTTCATAATTCCAAATTTCCTTGTTATGTACAACGGCAATCAGAAATATCTCAAGCACCCAAAAATATGACAAAAAAGGAAAATATTTTTTTATGATACTCATTCTGTGTATTGCAAACTATACCCGGTTTTTAAGTAAAGAACGAAAAACTAAAATAGGTATAGGTCTGTACAAAGTCAATCGAAACAGCAAGGAAATTAGGGTAGGGTCAATTAATATACTAGGCCCTTGCATTACTTCTATACTATTAATGATCGCCAATATAAATATTTTAAAAATACTTACAGGCGTTCGGCTGTCACTAAATATTACCCGTAAAACTTAATTAAATAGGTATAAATTTGGTTTTACTGGGTAGCTAATGGTTCAAACGTCGTTTGTCTTGTCATAGATTTTTCATTTAGGCCGTACTTTGGGAGAAAACAATTTTTAAAGCCTTTTTATACTACAAAGCACAAATTAGAGGATATTTTGAAAACGAAAGGGTATCGGAAAATTCACTACATGAGAAACAGAGTTTAAGGATGGGCCTTTCAATACTTTTAAATTAAAATAAACCGTATGTACGGTTTCGGGGAATTCGGTGATACCGGAGAGCAAAAATTGGATTTATTTTCCAAGCGGTGATAAACTCATAAGTGTAAGAAATATTATTCCAGCTTTACTTGGTTTGATCCAAAGAATTCTGAAATGCTATAAAATATAAAGTGTTCTATTTTTAAAAAGTACTTAATATTTTTTATCTCGGTTTTTGCGTATTTTTAATAACAAAGCAGCTATTGTACTTTGTCGCATTAGCGTTACTCAATATCCACCCTGTATACATTTGTTCGTTAAAAGTACGTAAAATATTAAGCCTGCTATGTGCATATTATAGTTAAACTAGGCAATAATACTTAAAATAATCTCAAACAATTGGAATTCAATGTTCGTTTGTGATAACCTATAGAATGTCCGCGGCAAAGTATGCACCATATGGAATACTTTTTTATGCGTTTTTTTTTGCAAATGTGCTTTTGGCATTAGGTTCTGCATGACCCAAAGCAAAACAAAAGCTTAAAACGTTTGACTGGTGACGTGCGTTACACCTGTCAAATGTCATTTAAACGTTTCAAACTGGCAAAAGTGTGTGAGATACGAAAAAAAGTTATAAAAAAATATTGCTTCCCATCATATTTTAAGTTTATTCCCAAACTTTTGTTTAAAAATTTATATGTAAATTTTTTTAAAAGTTTTTTGGAAATTTAACCTTCCGTAAAAAGGGCAAATTTAAAATTAAAGAAAACTAGGAAACTTTGTTTTCTTTCAATACATAATAGCTTCTATTTAGTACATAGTTTTATTTAAATTTAAAGTTACCCTAGGCCAACAAGACAAATAATAGTCCAGAGACACCTTAAAATTTTTGACTAAAATTTTTTTTTGCTATAAAAGTGGTTTAACTATAAAACCGAATTTACGCAAAAAAAAATAAAAATCTGACATGCAAAGGTATTGGCCGACTTCATAAATAGGTGAACTTATTTGTTTAAACCAGAAAAATCCTGTATAATAGGCCAGAGCACTTATAAATTTTTATTTGGTAAACCCGGAACAAATTAATATAAAGATTAGACTGGTGGCAAACGGTAGTGTTTTGAACGATGATTAACATACTAAAAGTCCCCATACCTCCACTTTGCATAACAGCCTTAATTTTAGGCCGCCATCTTGAATTTCAGCAGTTTTTTTGAATTTTTGACTATAACCTCAAAACCATGCCGAATTTCGGAAAGTGATAGGTTAGCAATTTTGTTTAAAATTAAATTGTGCATGTTTTAATACCAAAATTATTATTTTAGGTTATGTGATAACAGAGATACAGCTATTTCAATTAAAATCGTACCGACAAATTTCAATTTTATTTCTTGTTTTTATTACTATATTGTAAATTTATATTATGTTGGCGCAACAATAATTAACCTGCCGCATTTTTTCCTATATTTAATACAATTTTCGAAAATTATTTAAAAATAATATACATATATATCTTAATACCTTGTCGGTATAGTAGGCCGCCAAAAGGGCGGTGGCTCTGTACTGTCTTCGAAACAAAAACATTACGCCTACGCTCCTATGCATACAGTGCTTGTTTGCGTGCACTGTTTGTTTTTAGTGGCATTGTTATAAACCCTTATTTTTCTGTGGTTTTGATATTTTGATTGATTTAAACTTTTTTAACAAATACACCGAACCATTCATTCTTGGTGCTTTAAAACTTCATTTGATTGTAAGTATTATTATTCATTAAGTGTAATGGCAATAAAGTTTAGCGGCATATATCTAACCTAGATATTTAAATATTTATATAGGGAAGTCCTGTTTAAATAATCTGATAATAAAACCCATTTGGAAGTTTAAAAAGTTAATATAAGTACCTAAGTCGGGTTGTTTTTGTATGTAGTTAGCTAGGCATATCCATCTTTCTCTCTCACAAGAAATAGCAAGCCAAGCAAAATTCTCTATATTACTCACTGGTATTACTTTTCGCGCGCGGGCCCACTATATATAAAAAAATCCGTAAAGTTCGATCTTTCTGGTATATTACTTCCATTTACTTTACACATACTTTAGCTAAGTGGGTGCTGTCTATGCCACAGTGTATTAAATTTTGTGATGCGTTGGGAGAATTTTCAGGAAGTAAAACAATTTATTCTGAGCAGCATGTAGAACTTAGATCATTTCGTATGGACCGCGACTCTAGAGACCCGGATCATATATCTGAATGGCTAAGATCACATAGACCTTTTGAAACCAAGACGTACGAGTTAGTTTGACTATCAACTGGCTTCATTGCTTCAGCTGATGTCAACTGTGATCGAGCCGAGGAAATAGGAAAAAAGATAAGTGAGCAGATGATAGGAGTATGTTTTGCTGATTTAAAACTAAAAAGAAATGACAAAGTCAAAACCCTTGCCTATTGTGATAAAGCAGTTAAAGTTTACAATCAAACGTCTCCTGTAAACCCAAACCAACTTTTTAACAGAATTATATGCGTCTGCAAATCTGAAAAAAATTTAAAAGAGTGCTTTAATCATGAACTGTCGCCATGCGGCCATACCCTCCTTCACTTTTTGAAAATGCCTCATTAAGAAAAACAAACAAAGCGGTTCTTTTTGCCTTCATGGACAAACAATCTCCTCCCACAGATACGATTCCAGAAAACACTATTTTTGTTATAGACGGCGGACATCTATTACACAAAGTTGTCTGGCAATTTCCTTCTACATATGGCAGCGTCTTTTCTCAATGCCTTAAATATGTTAAGTATCATTACAGCACAAATTGCACAATTGTTTTTAATGGCTATGAATGACCACTAAAAACCAAGAGCAATTACGTCGTCATCCAAAAAACCTGTGCCGATATATCCATTGTCGATTGTACGGTTTTAACCACTTCTCAAGAAAAGTTTTTAAATAACCCTCGCGATAAAATTTTTTTTATACGTGCCCTAATATCAAAACTTCAGACTGCTCAAATATCCATAATTCAAGCTGACGGCGATGCTGATTCTAAAATTGTAGAGACAACGATAGCCTTAAAGGAAAATAATAGTTCTAAGTTCTGTAGCATTGGTTGGAGAAGATACAGACTTACTCGTTCTTTTAATTCATTTTGTCAAAAATTGGGGAATTTTTATGATGCGACCGGGTAGACAATCGAAACCAGACCGAATTACAGACATAGACAAGTTACAAAATAAATTAGGTGAAAACATAAAAGATCATATACTATTCCTACATGCGGCAACAGGTACTGATACAACCTCTTGCCTTTACAAACAAGGGAAGCTTAGAGTTATTCAAAACGAAGGTGTGGCTATGTTGGTTGGAGTATTTAAAGATCCTTTAGCTAATAGATTCGATATTGTAAAAAATGGAGAATCATTTTTAATGACATTGTATGGGAAAGGCAAGTGTGCTAAGTCGTTAAACGATATGCGATTTTATAAATATAATAATCTAACAGCACGTCAAAATCTTTGTAATAACTTTGAAGTTGCAATAATAAAATATTACTCTAAAAATAATCCCAACGATTTAAGCTTCTTCATCGCTTTCTAGATCATTTTCGTTAAAATGAGGAATATTGTCACAAGCATTACCGTTCAAGTACTGCAGTGATTGGAAAAATAAACGTTCGATTTTCTGCATGAGCAATAATTTCTGCAATCGCTCTTACAGTTGCAGTAAATTAATTTCAAAATAAAACTAGGAGCGATCGGATCTGTTGTTGTTTCAGGAAAGAGAATATTATTTTTTGCAACCCACCCCCACTCTTTTGGATCTAGTTTGTTGCCCAACCATTCTTGTAGTTGTAAGTATACCCTAAGAAAATGATACTTAGACGAATTCGAAGTAGTAAAATCGGATAAGTCGTTTAGAAGTTACAGCGATTTTAATGTTTACACTTTCAATAGCTTCTCCCACTCTTATCAAGTGAAAGTGTAAACATTAAATTCGCTGTAACTTCTAAACGACTTAACCGATTTTACTAAATTTAAGCTTGTTTGGAAGAAAAAGGTAAGTACCTTCAATTGTCGTATCTAATGGTACACGATAGTTTCTAATAAAATTGCTAGAGGGCGCAATTTGTATTAATTTTTTTTGTTTTGGCAATAACTCTGAAACGAACAAAGATATCGAACTGCGGTCTTCACATCTTTTCTTGCAAATTTAATCTACTTTTCGAATATGATGTCATAGTTATACCGTATGGTTTGAATTTTCAGGGAAAAATCGAAAAAACTGTTATTATTACAAATTGCGCCCTCTAGCAATTTTATTAAACACTATCGTGTAATGTTGGATACGGCAATTGAAGATGCTTATTTTCCCCTTCCAAACAAGCTTAAATTTAGTAAAATCGGATAAGTCGTTTAGAAGTTACAGCGATTTTAATGTTTACACTTTCAATAGCTTCTCCCACTCTTATCAAGGTCGGTACGCCAATGAGCCTTAAACCAAAATGATGCAGAATTGTCTAAGCTTTCCAATGATGTAATCAGAGTTATACCTTAATAGGGGAATTTTCGAAGAAATTTAGAATTTAAAAAAACAATTTTTAATTGTGCCCCTTTGCGGCGAAATGAAGAACTTAAAAGTAATTTCCAGCCATTTCTCTTGGCCACTTTACTCATAAAAAAATCTTTCCGAAAGTTGTACGATTAATGGTTTCCGAGATAAAGCCGACGTCCTCGCTTATTTGACGACCCGGTACTGCAAAAACAATCGTTATGTACACAAAAATTATTTTTCCTAGTTAGTTATATCATTGAATATTTACAGCTAGATATTCAAAGCTTATATTAATGACTTTTACATAAACTGGCGTTAAAAGTTGAGGTTTTGTAAAAATTTCGGAATCATATTTTTGTTCGTTATTATTACAAGAAAAAATCGGCAATACCTTTGCTCGACACTTTCCGTGAAATTTTGAGTTGTTTACCCCATGTCGAATAGACTAAAATATAAAGGATAATGCAATAACTAAAAGTTAGTGTAACAATTGGAATGTTTGATTAAAAAATAATAAACTTTGATAGGAATGTGCAAGCGGCTGTTTTCCAGGTTAAAGATAGCATGAATGAACAGCCTGAGTGTAAAAAATGTAAATTTTGATAGTATCTCGTCAACGATGAGTATTAGGTAAAGGAAACATTATAACAATTAATTGAACTTGTTTGTTCCCTAGAATTCGGAAACGCTGTAAAATAAAGTACCTAATCCATATACAAAATTTCGTCATTCCCGTCAAATTGTTTTTGGCTTTTAAGACAACAGACAGACCGACGAAAATGGGAAACAGGTTTTTTCTAGTCTAGCGACCCATTGACATCTGATAATATCTTATTACATTTTTTTGTATTAAATCAAATCTAAACACTAAAGCTCGGCAAATTGAATGCCCTTTAATTTAGTTACTTTACGTAGATTAGAGTTTAAATCCTAATTACATAAACTGAAAGAGGGCGATATTTTTATCAGTATCTGTTACTAAACGAATTAAAACAGTGAGTTTATGCGATAACTAAATTTTAAAATGCAGTTAGTCTAATTCAAAATAAGTATTTTAAATAAATTGACACAAAAGAGTAAAAAAAAGTATCGATAAGTTGATTTTCCAAAAAAATGAAATAATAAATTTATCTACATATAAATTTTTAAACAAAAATTTGGGTATGGATTCATAACATGATGGGAAGCTATATTTTCTTATAACTTTTGTTCGTATAAAAAAGTCACTTTTCTTGTGGAAATAATGACTAACAAAATATCGACGCCTATGAGGGCTCAAACACACGGACGGTCGTTACGCCGACCAGCGACCGACCGGGTGAAAAGACCGGCGCGGCGTCGGTCCATCTGTCTAGGAATATTCGAACAGACCTAAATTAATTTACTCCTGTTATTCTGCCCAACGTGTGCCGTATCTGGTCGACTGAGAATTACCTTCCGTGTATTCAAGCCAATGGCTTCTCGTTTTTTTCGAAACCCCAAAAAACAAAATCATTTGTTGCCTAAGACCACGCCACGTAGGTATTTCCGTTATCGATTAGTAAATCAATGTTTTTGGTTTATTTATTTTTGCTCCGCGCTAAACTTAAAGCATGGGGTAATTTCATAAGATTTATCGGCTACAGGTGCATCGCGACGTACTAAAATTACTACTAAGTTCAAGTCATCGTTTCGACCAATGTTTAATGTTATCTTCCAATTTTTGATATGCAACCCAGTGCCGTAGCTTAAGGAAATCAAATTTTAAGCCCCCTAATAAATCATTTGGCGTAACTTGTTTAGGAATTGAGAATGCGGATAAGTTTATGAGAATAAGGTTATGAGGAAGATAAAATATCCCAAAAGTTAAAATCTGTAAGAAAATAGTTCACTAATGAAAAAAACCCTTGGCACAACGAATTAGCCCAACTTGTAGATAATACTATAATTATCAAATTATTCAGGAAATATGCAGTTTTGGCCATTTCGCTGATCGGACATTTACTGAAGCGATTTTGTAACGAAATTTAATCGTTAAAATCAATTCTAGGATTACCATAAAGATAAGAATGGTACGTACTATTTTTTTTATATAAGATTTTTTTTTAATTTTACAAAAAAATTAAATAAGTTGTCATAACTTGTTTTGGGGTTACCCTGTATAAATTAAATTTAAAAAAAAAAGAAAATTGACGGGTCCGATCGTTTTTTCGAAAAAAAAACATCTGAATTTTAAATAAATTTATTTCGTCCTTTACGTTCTCACCGTATAGTGGGAATAATTTCATTAGATTTAAAAATAGCATTTAAAATATTAGAGAGGATAGACGCAGGCTTTTGAAAATACGTTATAAGTAAGATATAAGAGATAAAGTGTTTCGGGCGGATGAAAATGTGCTATATGTTTTCAGACTATCTGAGATGTTTGGATCATAAACTGAAAGCATTAAAAAAATTGTTTAATAAAAAAAAATCAACAATTTATTGATAATCGGCCGTAACTTTTTGTTTTTTGAAGTATGTTTATTTTACTCAACCACCAGCTTTATAACCATAGTGAAACAAAAGTGAACTAAAAAATAATCTTCGTTATTCTGACACTGTTTACGAATGAAAAACATTAAGAGCACTAACAAATCGACGCGAAAACAATTTAAAATGGCGACCACAACGCTACCGAATCTTCTTCTTTTTTATCAGCCTTCCTCCATCCACTTCTGAACATAGGCCTCTTCGTATATTTTCCAAGTCTGTCGATCTCTAGCAATTCGGGACCAGTTTTTTCCCACCACTTCTACAATATCATCTATCCAGCGTCTTTGTGGTCTACCTCTGCTTCGTTTGGTCTCTCTGGGTCTCCAGTGTGTTACCTTGATAGTCCATTTCTCGTCTTGCTGTCTCGC